>OY728125.1:2029763307-2030388307 GCA_963277665.1 Viscum album
CACGACATGTGTTTGAATTCCTTGACATTGACCACTTCCATGGCCTACATGATTATTCATATGGAAAATTCATGCAATGTGTGGATCATCAAATCCAACTCCATACCATCGATATGATGCATTCCCAATCTCATTATGAATTGGAGGAATGGTCCTAAGAAATCACATGAAATGGCCCATTCTGACATTAGCTCGACAATATACATGGTCTATACTACATTTGGGCTCCACATGAAAATTAATTCAATAAAAATGAAACACAACAAAACCCCAAAGAAATATATTATAACATCTTCTACTCTCTAGAGAAATAACTAATTTATTCTTCCTACCACTAAATAAATGACATACCATCATAGTTATTGAAATAATATTCCCTAAAATTTCATCTTATCTCAAATTAAACATATAGATAAGGTCCTAGTTTAAAATCTCAATTAATGTAGTCATCCAGAAGATGTTCACCTGATATCAGAGGGTATACCAAATTCCATCCTCAAATTGTATCTCCACAGAATGATAAACATGTGTTAGAGTGGGTGAAAATCACTACATTTCATTACAATGAGATGAGAAATCCCTGAAATACATAACTCCCTAATATAGATGTATAAAATAACAATATCAATAGCTCTAATATTCTCCAAGATAATTTAGATATAGATACAAGTGATGAAGTCCCTTTATGATATATCATGTTGATGAAATTGCTGATTGAGGATGTCGCACAATTTCATGGAATATCTATTATGAATATAATCTGCAATATTCAACCATTTTTTAGACGTGTCATTGAATGGTGAATGATTATGTGTGTAGCCTATATCCGAGTCTCTATATCTCATGACCCAAAACATGTTGTGGCTGAGTTAGAAACTACCCCATTCCCACTTCCATAGGCCAGGGGTGGTGACAAGCACCAGAGGAAAAAAAAACTCACGGAAGGATTTTCCAATGAACCTACACACACACACATATTACCAAATCAATACAATAATGTAGAGGAAAAGGGAAAAAATATACAAGACTACTAAATATAAATCATAAACATGGATCGACCTCTAATCATTTAAATTACATGTGTTGTAAAGTAAACTAAAAGGAAAAACGGGAAATACATACCCGAATAGAAAAGTTTCCCAACCAGAAAAGTAAAATAAAATAGATAACACCTCTCCTTGATCATAATATATGAACACTGTGTGTTGAACTACAACCCCATATTCCTACAATCCACTAATTTCCTGGTCAAACTATTTTTCCCTTGATTATGGAATGATATATTTGGGAAAATCCAATTAATGGGAGAATATAGATGTACTCATTAGGAAACCCAAAAAAGGTATAAGGGGGGCAGTAAAAGATACAACTGAAATGGAAGGTAGTAGATTGAACAAGGTATAATAAAGAGTATTGTTCAGACCTACAAGATAGAGAAAACAAACTAATCCCAACACTAGGATATCAAAATGGTGAGAAGATGAAACTATTGTCTATTTTTCGGTACTTATAGTAGGGGACTAGACTCATCCGACCACAAGAATCGAGGCACGAAAAGCACATGGGCTACCCATCATGTCTTGACCTTTCGTGGAATAAGAATACCAAAATCCCAAGTAGTGGGTCATGAAATAATATATATATATATATATATATATGAGTGTGTGTGTGTGTGTGTGCTCAGACAATGAATCCCAAATGAGAGATTCAGGGGATCTTTATCTCATTTTTTATCCTACAAAGATGAGTCCCCAACAGTCCCAATATAATCTATAAATGATGGCCAACATCCCACATGTCTGCCCAAAATATTTAAGTAAATGTGGTTCAATATCCAAACCATAATAGTATCTACATGGGGTGGCACTAAATCTCCCTCATTGTATTGGATCACATAAAAAGAACATGTCTCAGTAGGGGAAGAGTCCCTCATTTTTGTGAGTCCGATGGTATATTAGACCACATCTTTCCACTGGTCTGTGTAGTTAGAGTGTAAAATATTGATGTAGGGGAACCTCACCCCAGTACGATAGGGGGATTAAACTCTAGTAGTATCCACAGAGGACCCACTCTCTAGTGAATCAAGGGTATTCTACTCTAGTCATAGAGGATCCACACTCTAGCGCATCAAAGGGATAAAAACATAGTGGTCGACCGAGACCATCTACGCATCCCAACTGAAGAGTAATATACTGGATGGTACTGTTCGGTAAGTCGCAGCAGATGACCTGTGCCCTAGTGCATTAGAGGGATTCTATTATGATAGTTATTGTAGACCTGATCCCTAAAAAGTAAATGAATTCCAATCATATGAAATTGTAGATGACTTGTCCCCATGCTGATGGGGGATTCCACTCAGATATTGTTTTGGAACTGTGCCCTACACATAAGGGGGGTTCCACTTAGAAAGCATTGAGGAATTCATTTTCCATCCCTGCTAAGTGGTACCTCTCAGAAAGAATTGAGGAAAAGTAATTCCCAACCCAACTAAATGGTAATCATAGAAATCTCTGAAAAACCTGCCTAATCATAGCCATAGTCAAACATAACTTGAATAGGTGTCACACTTGGATCATCTTATAGCAAATCTTGAAATCCACATCGAAGGGGCCCATCATGTTACAAAAGGGAAAAAACATCAAATAGGATACCCAAATACCAATATACATGTCCCAAATAATAATATACGAGATAGAGATGATTTATAATGGTGAACACTGGGTGTGTGGGACACACATGATGAGTGATCCCACCTCATCACCAAGCCTTGAACCGAGCCATTCTCATTACAAAATAGCAAACATTTACCCCTTGGTGTGCCATTTTACTCATAGATTACATGGAATATCCAACGTAAAGTATAATGTGTTCAAGATTCTTGTTATTTTTCTAATGGTAGAAATCATAATTCCATTGACATTCCCCCTTTAATAGACCTAGATAACAAAATAGATAACACCATTGGGATCCTTGAGAAATCACTCACATGATCAACTATTCATTCACCTAAATCGGACACCCAATAAAGATGTTTATTCTATCAACAACATCCAGGAATGGTGCTTTATGGGGCCCATGTATCGATACCAAAATACATCATGTGGATCACACAATTTCCATCCTCTCAGAAAAAATGGGATCAACTATTCATTAGTCCAAAATAGAAAAATGGTGAAAATATCACATTTCACCAAAAACACCCAAACTCGGTTTCATGGGTCCCACTCATTGATTTAAGTATATGAACCCAAAATTAGTCTTGAAATATCCCCCTAAATTTTAGGGTCACAATTCCACTGATTAAATGTCGATCAGATGTCGCAAGCATGACTTAGGCCCTATATAGAATTACTCAATAACAATAAATAAATTATTATTATATTTTGGAATTTTGTGAAAACAATTGAGAAGAAAAAAATATAAAATTCCTAAAATAGTCTCAAATGTTATATTGCATAGGGTGGGTTAGATTACTACTAACATCACATAAAACAGATACCCAAATGAGGAAAAATGGCTGTCTGAACCTACCACAGCCTGATGGCCTATCGGGCCCAGCCTGCTCTGGCCGGTACACTCCTCCTAGTTTGGACCAGCCTACCACTCCATGACCCATCCCACTGGTCTTATCCCTTCCTGAACTACGCTCATGGCTAGAATAGTTTCTATACCCAACCTTCCTTCTCAACCCAATGGCCCAAAGTGCCCCCTGTATGCTCGACGTTCTGTGGCCTATACTACAGCAGCCTCCCGCACATTCCCAGCCACCCTACCGACCCTGCTATACCACACAACCACATGACCATCTCTGAAATTTTCAGCCATCCATACACCACTATGCCACCTGTCATTACCATAAATCTTCAAATGGATGACACCCCCACACAATCTTAATATCAGATAGTTTTCAGACCGTCAATGAACCACCCATGCCGGTAGTCCCCTCTGTGGACCATCAGGATCACACTGGTGGTCATAAATTAAAACCGAGACCAGATCTGAGATCCCTGGGACATGATCTATGTATACACATGCTCTTCTCAATAATTTTTTGAGGTTTAAAGTCAACAAAAAATATTCATTGCTACTACTAACCACTGAACAACCTCTGGCACTCAAAAACGAAAATAGAGCATAGGTATGGAGTCCTCATATCAATATCTTCTATGATATGCACTTCTATCCATGTTTAATTGATGTTTTAATGAACCAAAAGTGGACACCAATGAATAAAGAAGAATAACTAAGAATTATCAATCAAATTTTACAATAGTTGATGGAAGTGTGAGTATTTTCATCAAAAAATGGTTTCAATGAATCAAAAGTAATTACAGATCTATTTTTTACAATCAAAACATCAACCAAGGACTAAAGAATCCAAATAATGAATCCTACCTAGATTTTGGAATCACTGCTTTGTTCTCCACTCTCTAATATACTTGAATCTGCAATCACGTCATGATCTAACAAGAATTCGGCATCGAATTAGCATAGAAGGTGAGGATTGAGATTCACTGGGTGTTTGGGGGAATGATCCAAACCCTTTCCCTTTTCCTTAAATACCTATTTATAGGAAATCGCAAGTGGTTTCAGAATACAAACTTACCATGCCCTCTCTCTTTAGGTCGCAACAAGGGTGAACAACATTCTAAAAATCAAATGGTGGTCTTTTATTTCCCATATGAGTCTTCTCCATGAGGTTATTCGATCCAACATGAAAATAATTTAATAATATTTAACTAAGTTTTTATGGAACATCCCTTGGTAACTTCTTCCACATAAGGCCAACACTAATATGAGTTATACCCCACATAGGGTAAACGTAATACTCTAGACACTACTGTGGTCTCAGAATTCTGATCTGAGCTACTTTTTAAGAGGAATCCAATTTCATTAATGTGAATATAATAAATATACTTAATATTTTTATAAAATTATTACAGGGAACATCCATCCTCAGAATCACACAACGTCTCTACAACTAGCTCAAGAAATATATGTAGAAATGTCCCAAAGTATACCAAGGTCAAACCAAGTATCTAAAAAATTCCATCTATCAATATTGGTATCACAAAATAGAAAAATTAGGAAAATAACACAAGATACTAAGCCTCCACATGGCTCTCCATCTCTGAGGAACTATTGGGCACGTTTCACTGATGCCACAACACATGAACCAAGGGGATGGTCTGTCCACATAAGGTTCTCTCCCATTAATGATGTGCATAGCCATGCATGTATCTCCACACATGTGGAAAATGGAAACCTTCATTCTCTTGTTTTAGATATGGAAGAAGGGAAATGCAGTAGGAAACCCTTCCAACCCTCTACAAGATAACAAATGGTTGAAATAGCCTTAGTGATAGCTTGCTTCCCCACATGAAATCCATCATGAAAACCATCAACATATAAACAAACACTTGGAATGTTTTGTCTGAAAGCCCATCGATCTAGGGTGTGAAAGGTTGTCCTCATCTGCAAATAGGCCGAGAACACCTCCTACAGACCACATCACAATCATTAAAGAAACCACAAATCATGTTTGATGAAAAACATTTTGGGTAACTTGTAAAGTTGGATGATCTCCCTCATTTAAAACTACTCCAAACTCTCCACCGAACACATCTCCTTAAATGGAAGGGAGTGCATCAACTCTGGGTGTCAGTATACTATCACCTAGATGGCGGAATGGCCCTTCTCCATGCCTAGGAAATTGTTGACAATGTTTGAAGAAATGTCATCCCATTTCCACTCTGGGATTTCAAAGGGCCACAAAAACTCACAGGAAATTGGTGCTTAGCCATTACCTGCTGATAGGTGACACATCCTGATATGAACATAGTTATGCTTCATCTCTATCTATACCACCAAAACTACCACTTAAGGCCATTTTAAATTTTCCCACACCTAGATGTACAGTTCATGGAGTGGTGTGGAACTCTCGCACCACCTCTTTCCAAATCACAAGTAGAACAACTTTTTTCTACGGAAAAAAGATCTTGCAATCCCCTCATTCTCCACCAGTGCCAGATGAAAGTAGGCTAACTACTTCAAAATTTCCCACACATGGTATGCTTAGTACTTCATTCTAAAATATACCGATACAACACTTCACTTTCTTTGATTATAAACTATCATGAATTCATAGCCATTCAAGAATTCCAACCTGTGTCATTTCCTCATATCCATGTCTCACTGAGTGAAGATTTACCTGAGACTATTGTGGTATGTGAAAACCACAAAACACTCTCCCAAATGGTAGTGAATCCACACTCCCAAATAAAATACTATTGTTTCAAGCATCAGTTAGAGAGTCATCTAATTATAATTAAGGATGTCTCCATAATGTTGACCTATAATTGATAACTACTATATCATGGTTAAGGATGAGAACATGATGCACCAAAAAGAATGTATTGGGACTAAACTCATCCTACTATAATAGTTAGACACAAAAAACATGTTTCAAACCCCATGTGTCATTGTATCTTTTGGATGTATAGTAACATCAATCTAGAAACACTTCCACACCCACTAGTGAAATCCAATGAAAAATAAGGTCTTGTAATAAAAACTCCACTAGAAATGCCAGGATCTTCCCTGACACTCTAGTACACAACCCCACCATGAACACACATTTCAGAAGGACTCATCTTCCACACATATATACTAACCACTTTGGGCGGTACTAAATCATTCACATGGATTTCCTTGCATCAGAAAAACAATTCTCGGTTGGGGGGAGGCACCCCTCTTCATCATTCATTTAATATTACGTTGAACAACAATGACACAAGGTTCCACAGATTCCCTACATCATCCTGATAAAAAATCAAGTAAGAAGCAAGGGGAAAAGAGTACCTCACCCAATGTCTACCATTTTCTACTATGAAAAGATAGGAAAGAGACATAGAACACCTCTTATCATCTCATTCATAGGATGGTCAGAGAAATCACTAGAATGTAGCTACCCATGGCCCCAACCTCTATCACCTTGAGCCTTCTATGGTTGCCTGGTGGTGCTGGAAGGACCATGAAATGTTTTCCACATACCATAGCCCTTCTTGTTGATATTCTAGCACCACCACTTATGGACCACCCTGTCTTTTCGTAAGAGATCTATAACCATAGTGTTGTGTCTTCAATGTAAGTCCATTGACTAACCATTTGAGAAGCTCAACATGTCTGGTCAGACAATCTCTATCATGTGACCTCACTAGTCACAAGTATATCACCGAACCTGCATTGGATCCCCTGGTGACTTTCGCTATCTTTGACTCTATGTCTGATTCTATTCATGGGGAGTCCACTAGTGTCGAGGCCCAGTCAATTGATGCCTTCTCATAGTGGAAGACATCATAGCTCTCATTCATCCATGGTAAGTTAAAGTCAACATGAATATATTTGATAAAATCCCCATTGTCACCATTTATCACTCCATCACACTGGAATAGGTGGGGATGTACGAGGGTACTATGCTACAACGAATATCTCTCTGGAGTCTCAGTTCAATCTTTTGTGGCCCGAAGTATGCATTGTGGATCATGTCTACAGAGAATCGAGTCAGGTCTGGAAGCCTATTTGCATACTCATTTACCATCATCCCCCCTAATGAAGCTCCAAAACTCCCTGTATTTAGATGAAGCATAAATATGAGGGGTAACACTCCTCATGGAAGAGATAATGGAAGACATCCAATGAGAGGATCAACTCGTCGTGCATCTGAAAAACCATGTTCCCCCAACGTCCATCTATTTAGTAGAAATGATTCATTGTCAAAGCCACCATCACTCTTTTTGGGTACGAACAATTTTTAAGAGGCAGGCCACCAACTCTAGGAAATCCTGTGATTCCTAAAGATATGTGTCACCGTGGAATTTCCACGGTCTGAAGCACTGGAACTCATAGAGTATGATCATCATGCTCCCTTCTTGAGCCTACTCTATTGGGACTAATTACTACTCAGAAGGTGTAGGTTCTACCTCTATCCCATCTAGGTGAATATGGATCATATGATTGACCCTGAACTGGGGCCTAATCAGTCATAGAATCATCATCATGAACAGGAGTTGGTATCCAAGATGACAATCTTCGTAAAGGCTTCTTTATATATATCAAAGAGTACTGCTGTCAAATGAGCTAATATATATATATATATATATCAACCATAATAGGGAGATAACTCAATAAGGACATTCATGGACTCAATCCTATATGATGCATGTACTAGAGTCCCCTACAACAAATGTCTCAGCACGCCGAGTTGAAAATTGGAAAATCAGGGTCTTATTGAATTTCTAAATTAGCTGCCACACCATCACTAGACTCCCTGGCTTGAGAGCCACTTTTGAGACTCATTGACATTATTATCATAATAAATACCATGATTTTTTTGGGAGACATTAAAATAATATACCAAACATGGAACCAGCATTGATATAACTTTTTCACAATCTGACACATGTCAGGGATTGAGTTGTAACTACCACATGCTCACACCCATAGGCTCGGAGTTTGAGAAATGTGTTGATGAATGAAATACTATGGGAGGCCTTTTCTTAATAAACAGACACACACACACACATCTATAGCTAACTCAATGCAGCAGTTCATAGGGAATGGAAAAAAATACAACAATACTATATATAAACCAAAAACACGCATCAACCCCAAGAAATACATGAATAGGTGCAGCTAATTAAACTGAAAGGAAAATGAGATGAAATACACAACCAACTAGAAAGGTGTCCCAACTAGAAGAGTGAAATAGCTGATAGATCACCCATCCTATATCTTAACCTACAACCACCATACGCGGTCATATCAAACTGTATCTGTAATCACCTATGATGTCCTGATAAACCTTTCTATTATCTACATTTGGAATGATACATGTGGGAAACACCATTTCAATGATGTGAATAAACATAATTAGTAGGATGACACAAAAAAGGTGAAGGGGGAGTAGTAAGAGATACAAATAAAGATGAAATCATTAAATATAACATGGTATGACAATGAGTATAACTCAACCTACCAAGATAGTGATTGAAAACTCATCTAAACCCAAGGATCTTAAAATGGTGAGAAGATGACCATATAATTCAGACTTTACTATGTATTTAAGGATAGTATACTCGTCTAACCATGAGAAACTAGACATTGATACAACGTGGAATACCCTACACGTCATTACCTCTCCTAGAAGGAGAGTTACCAAAAGCCAAAGAGTAGGTACTTAAACAATATATATATATATATATGCTCATTCAATGAATCCAAAATGAGAGAGTAAGGGGATCTACATATCACTGTGCAACCCAAGAAGATGAGTCACTAACAGTTCCATGATGCATAGCATCCCACACATATGCACTGATCATGCAAGTCAAAGAGGAACAATCACTACACCTTGATACTATCAGCTTTGGGTCGAACTGACTCTCCCACATAGTTTTGGGTCATGTCACAAGGCTAAGTCATGGTGGGGAAAGTGTACCGCTTTCTGATGAGTCCAAATGTACACCAAACCACATCTCACCCCTAATATACATATCCATGAGGTGAAGACTCGATGTAGAGGATCCACACCTGAGTATGTTAGGGGAATTACAATCTAGTAGTGGGTATAGAGGACATAAGGCCTAATGCGTCTGGAGTACTCCACTATTGTCATAGACGATCTGTGCCGCAGTGCATCAGGGGGATCAACACCCAAGAGTCGACAAGGACCCACATTATTTCCCTATTGAAGGGAAATGCACTAAAGTGTTCTGCCCGACTAGTAGCTATAGAGGACATGAACACTAGTGTGTCCGGTGGATTCAACTATGATAGTCTTCAAGGACCTACACCCTACCTGATAGGGAGATTCCACTTGGAAATAAATGTCATGGAACCACACCCATGCCGATGGGGGACTCCACTCGAATATCATCAAGGACATTTACCCAACCTGATAGGGTGATTTCACTCAGAAAGCATCGAGGATCTATACTATCCATCCTAGTAGGATGGTACCTCTCTAAAAGAATCAAAGAACACAACTTCCCATCCCAGTTGATGGTTATTCGTAGACATCTCTGTAAATACTACATTATCATCATCGTAGTCTCACGTCACATGAATAGGCGTCAGGACCATAAAAACTCTTGTCATATCTACAAAGATATAATGTTGGTAATGATCTCATTTCACATAAAAAACACTCAAGATAAGCTACCTGAGAACAAAAATATCAGTGCAAAAGAAGGATATATGAGTGATATAAGAATCATAATGAGGTACATGGTGATTGTGGGTCTCACAAAATGTGTGGCCCCTCATCATAATATATCCATTTACATATCCATTATTGGGTACTGAACTATGAACATGTACCCCTAGGTGTGCTGGTGTACTATAAGATTATATTGCATATCTATGCCAAAGGCATAAGATCACATGATGATATTCATTTTTTGAAGGGGAAACACATAATTAAAACAAAAGTCCTCGTCGAACAACCTTAGATAACCAATCAAATCACTCTATAGCATTCCTTGAAGAAATGCACGTAGGACAGACTATTAATTAACCTGAATTAGACACCCTGTGAAGAAGATGCATCTCTCAGCATCATACATTAATGTTTCTTCATAGGGCATATTTCTCATCCATGAATCACATTAAATAGAACAACCCATTTCTATATTCAGGAAAAAACACATGGGGTTTTATTCTAATTCTTCCAAAACAGACACCCAATGAAAAGGCCGCATTTCAACACAAATTCCCAAACCGATCTTAAAGGGACCCATACATTGATTTCGGTATATGTGCCAAAAATATTTTTTGAATATTTATCATCAATTACTTTTTCATGATTCCACTAATAGTGTGTCGATCAGATGCCTCATGTAGGATTTTTTCCTGATAAAAAAATCCTTATTGTTATTATATTTAGGAATTTTATGCAATCGAGTCACAATCTTGAAATATTAAATTTTTAAACTGGATTCATAATATTTGTCTCAAAGTGAAGGACATGTTACCAAAAATGGCCCATAAAATGGATGACTGAATTATGAGAAATGATTTTTGAAGATTCCCTAGTACAATGGCCAATCAGGCCTGGTCTACTCCACCTAGACTGAGTTGCTCCCATTAGCCCGCTCTATCTGGACTAGGACACTCTGACCAACCTAGCCTACTACTCCACAAAGCACTCTTGGGTTGGCCTATCACCTATACCCAACAGCCCACCATGCCCCCACACGCCCGATGTGCACCAGCCTCTGCGGCCATCGAATCCTGCACACACCCATCCACCCCACCAGCTCCACCATCTCACACAGCCGCACCGTTGGACATGGGATTTATATCCCACTTCATGCCACCATGTTTTTTCTCCATCGTGACCCTCCTCTTCCTAATAACACTGCTATTCCACCTATTTATTGGACTACCGCAGGACAACCTATTCCAGTTTTCCGTTTCTACAGACCATCAGGAACACTTTAGTTATCTATAATTATAATGGAGACCAGATTAGAGATCCTTAGGACCTGATATACATAAATATTTTTTTTAGTGTGATGATTCATTGACATTTTGAAAGGAAGAAAATTAGTCATTTCTTTTTCTCACCACAACACCTCCTCTGGTTCCTGAAAACCAAAACTGAGCATAGTTATGGAATCATTAGATAAAGAGCTTCATAGGTTTATGGTTCACCCCACAATTAATTGATGATTCTACAAACCAAAATCATGACACCAAATAATGTTGAGGAATGATGAAGAATTATTGATCAATATTTACAATGGTCAATGGTCATGTTTGTATGGCCATCGAAAAAGAGTTTCATGCAGCAAACAATGATTATAAAACCATTTTGACAATAAAAACATCAATTTGGGATTGGAGAAGCTGAAAGAATAATCCTTCCTAGATTTTGGATCTATCATTGCATTCTCCACATTTTGATCTACTCTGATCTACAATCTCATCAAGATATTCCTTGAATAAGGAATGAAATCTCTATTGGTAGTAGTGGATAGAGCTCTGCCAGCTATGGGTGGAAATGACCCAAACCATTACTCATTTCCCTTGATTATTATTTATATGAAACCATCACTGGTCAAGGAATTTGAATCACCTAAAACCTCTCACATGAGGTCTCCCCTAGTGTAAACCCCATGTCATGAACCCAACAATGGTTTTATATTTCCAATTTCTGTCTCTTTTTATATATAATTCAATCTGATTTAAAAAACAAATTAATTATATTTAATTATATTTAATTTTGAAATTTTTCTCATTAACATTTTCCACAGAAGGTCTGTGGCAAAAAAGTTATACACCACCTAGGGTAAGAAACACAATCCAAAATCAACTATGGCCTCTTATTTATGATCAGATCTACCATTTATATGGTATCCCTTTTCCATCACGAGAAGAATATAAATTCATATAATATATTTTTAAAATTAATTCATGGGACACCGTTCCTTGGAATCACATGTCGTCTAAAAACCTAGATCTAGAAATATATGTAGAATAATTCTACAGTCTTATAAGTAGATAACCGAGTCTCTATACTATAGCCAATGAACCTCCTTCTCCTTAAAATGTCAGCACATGAAACTATTGGAATGAACTCATCATCTCAGACATAGTAAATACAGGTCCATGTTCTCCCTCCATAGGTTGAACTAGATGTAGGAATCCCACTTGAAGCTAACAATCAATTTATATTCAAGGAATAATAGGAATTACTATGAGATGTGGCATAGGTGGAACTACAGGTGGTTCAGGCCCCACGACCTTTAGAGAAGGGTCATTTCCACCCTCATGGAGTTTGACTAGAGGTATTTTTATAAGAATACATATACAATTCCATATAAACACCTCAAAAACAATATATAAGATAAAAAATATAAAACAAGTGAAAAATTAATAGGTTTGAAGGACCATTATAAGGTATAAAATAATCAAATATATCACCATATGGTCAAGTGATATGGAGAAAATTAATGTCTAAAAACCAAGGTTTAATTTATATGGGCTATCAATTTTCATATTATATTGTAATTTTCTATATATATATCAATTAAAATACCTTTTTAATTGAAACCAAGTGTTAATTTACTATGTACAAAGGACCCTTGAACACCTTGAGATGGGAAGGGTAAATCAATGTGTCAACTATTTCTACTCAAGTGATTGATATTGTTCCCTTGATTGTATGAACACATTAAACCTATCATATGATAATTTTAAGTAATTAAAACATTCACAACATGCAAGACAACAGAACAATTTTAATTGGATCACCACTAAGTGCTAGTCCAAGGAGAGTACGCCAATAGAGTGTTGGTCATACCAAAATCCACTATTCCTCACCTGATGTGGAATAAAAAAGATATGATACTATAACTATTTAATAGACATACTAGAATTAAAGATTTTATGGATAGCCCACTGCATCTCCCAGTTCAATTCCATTGACCCCCCCCCCCTATATCATTTCTTTATGAGAAGTCTAACTCAACTCATTGACTTGAAGGCAACTTCAATGAATTTGAAATAATGTCTTTTTCCCTATCTAGAATGAGACTGTACTTACCCAACATACCAAAAATAATGCAATCTAGAAGCTCGGTTGACATAAAAACTAATGATAAAAAACTACGTTTGGAAAATCTCCTTCATGAAACTCATCCTTTACGTAGCTCCATACCATCAAAGAACAAACTGTCTTTATTAGGTACCCATACCTTCACAGACAAAAATACTTCCATAATCTCATTGTGTCAACATTGAATACCCCATCATTATAAAGCACCCTCTAATAAAAAATTGGCATCGGTCAAGACAAATAGTTATTTCATGATGCTCAAAGTCACATAGAAGTCCAGATTCGTGAATCTCACTTGGATTCATGAAGTCAGAAAGTTTTATGATTTTCCTTGAAAAGAATATTTTGAATGAAGTAGGGAAATCCAAATTTTTATAGGCTTGAAATTCATGATTCTCCACCCCCACTTGGCACATTGTTTTGATTTTCCACAATATATTCACTTTTCTCCTCGTATCACGATGTTCCGTTGAAATTACCTATTTGAGATGCTCGTCGTAATCGAGGTTCATTCCATTAGAAACCTTCACACCATTGTTAATCTCAAATTATTGTAATTAGGGATCTCATCATCACTCTTTGTGATGCTTCAACTAACCGTCATTCATGATTCTTGTCATTTCCCCATAGATCACCGTTAAAAATAATTGGACTTTTGTGAAACACAATTTGTGATTCATAGATTCACAAAATTCATGAATTTTACATATTTCCATAAGCCCATTAACAAAACCATCTTTTTTTGATGAAATCAATCCTCGATATTTTGGAGCCCAAAATTTTTAAAAAAACACTAGGAAATGAATCCTCCTTCAATATTATTGTTAGCATATACTGTAAGATTAATTTCCTTTCAAACTCCCAGATCTCCCATTTACACTATGATATTCAATGTGAGGGATTGAAAAATAACACAAACCATACACCATTTACAGTAAGGAACATCCTTAGTTCCAATATGTTAACCCATTGGGTTTTTTGGCAATCTGTAGATAATTTCAATAGATCGCCATCCATAGTTAAAATAAGATATGTATGAAGAAACTCATCCAACACTAAATATCTATATGAGGAATGGTTATTGTAGAAAAAAATAGGATCATGAATTGGGTCCTCATGTCTTGGAATGAAAAAATATGTCCAAGCTAAGTACTGATTGTTTCCTCATAACACCAATTTTTTCCATTCTCATTCTCCGACATTGAAACTCATTCTCTGACTTTTAAACTCATCATTCTACCACATTGTAAGACATTGAATTTTTTAATTCACCATTCTCCTAAAACCATAAAACTATAAATTTTCAATATCATTTTCATTATCCAACTTTATACTATTGATCTATTGAATTTATCCATTATCCCCCTTTGTAATTAAACTCAATGATCTTGATTTTTACTTGTACAGCTCAAAACCAACTCCCCTTAGATCACATATCCACCAAAAACATGCATCACATAATAAAACAGATTAAAAAAGTTATTTCAACTGGGGAAAGGGGAACCCTCGTAACCTCCTCATGCATTGGGATGTGGTTAAACAATGCAGTTCAACTGATGCTTCTCGAAAACATGTGCTAACAAAGGATATGTAAGTATGGAATTCACTTGATCATTAGTTCCAACATGATCCATTTTATCATTACCTATTAAACGTTTTTCTTGATGAAGTGATATATGATTTAAATGTGTTTTGGAGGAGAATTATTAATAGCATTTTTTGGTAAGATTTATTGTGCTCTTATTATCACAGTGAATAACAATTGGTTATTTCACCTTATCACAAATATCAGCCAATTGTGGCTTCATTCAAAGTATCTATGTGGAATCTTTTGTAGTATATATATACACATCTTTAGTAATACTAAGATAAGCTCATTCCAATTACTTACTGAATAAACCCCCACATTTCATGCTAATTGAAAAATCTCCAACACTTTTCAGCTTTATATCCACAACATATCCAGCCAAGATGGGATTATAAAATGCATATAGTTTACTAAATCTTTCGTTAATTATGTATAATAAAAAAATTGAGTACCTTGAGTATAGTTTACTCACCAATCACACCTTATTTATAATCGCATTACCTTACTCATTGAATCTATTAATAAAGATCTGTGTCACACCAATCACATTGGGGATTTTAAATCTAGTAACAAGATCTCATTTTTGGTTCTTGTCAATCAGATATAACTATTCATTCATAGATTTAACACATGATTCATCCTTTGTAGCTTCTTCATATAAGGATAGTTTGAGAAATTATTGGAAGGAATATTGTGAATTATTACTCATTTTTTTCTAGGTTGGTATTTTCCAATCCCTGATGATGTTAGATTTTTTAATCTCTGTTCTTCGATTTCTATTGTTAGGTTCAGAAGAACGTTCTTTATCCATAGTTTCCTCTTCTGATTCTTTTTCTGAATCAATATCATGTTGTTATCCCTAAATTTTCTGACTATATTCCTATACAAATGTATTTGGATCTATTCAATGTTGACATTCATCATCTTCTATCATTTCAGCCTAAGAATTTGATGATTTATTTTCATTCATATCATCAATTATCTTCAAATCACTACTTTACACAATTTTACCAAGACGATTATTGAAAAATTTTAAGGCTTTTTTCTTAATTTAATGTCTGAGAAATATTCATTCATTTGTAGAATAACCATACATCCCTTGATTTACTTATTTTTTCTGATGAATAATTTACATCTAATAATGATTTATAAAAGTGGTATTCCTACCACGACACAACTCATACTGTGTCTTCATTTCTCTCATATAAAGCACTGTTTGATTTTGAGTATGCATTTCATTTTGAACAACCACGTTCAAATAATGGAGAAGGATACAAGAATCAATCAACAATGTTTTGGATATATTTTTCACAAGTCAACTAATGCGCTCAATAACTCTATTTTTCTATAGAGTTCTCAGAACATCCAATTCATGTTTCATTCGATGTTTTTATTGGTAATTTCCAAATTCAATGGATGTGCATTCACCTCCATTGTTACACATTAATTTTATATATAGTATCATTATCATCTATTCAGCGATATGTTTTCATGCAATCCAGCATGTGTTGTTTCTAGTGTATAACCATCACACAATCCATTCTTGTAAAATATCAATATATAATCAATGAACTACATCTCTATATAGGTTCCGACCACATTTATCGGTCCACATACATCTGTGTGGATGAGATCAAGGGGTTTCGTTTCCCTTTTCTTCATTGGGTGATATGATATGTAGACTTGCTCTCCTAAAATGCATGAATCAGATGAATTCTTTCACTCATGCTTCAAATTAGGGATATGCACAAAAATATTCAATTTAGAAATATTTTTCATGTCTTTTTTATTAATGCTTCCCAACCACTTGTTCCACAATATTTTATTTTCTTCAACTATCATGTAACAAAGGTTCTATTTACTATCGACCTGATATAAGTTTCAATCTGTTCTTCTTCCTTTCATTAGATAATTCCACATCCTTTCTTTTATAGTGCACCCATGTTGATTGAATTTTACTATATTTCTTATGTCACATAGTTGTCTTAGTCTCATGAGATCATGACCAAACCATCCCCATAAATAACTCTAGTTTTTCTAATGTCATCATGGGAATGTTTATTACACCCAAATTTTGATCATAAATGCACCATCATTACCAAACATTACTGTTGCATAAACCATTTTCTTTAAATTACTCAATAAATATACATTTCCTATCATATTGGATGAGCATCCTTTATCAAGAATCCTAGTTATACTTTTCTTTGTAACCCTGAGAGTGAATTCAAAATGATTGTATTTATTGTTCTTATTCTTTTCCTTCGATGAAATATTTGTTTGGGTGAAAGATGGAGATAGAATTTCAATTGTCTATTCCATGTTCACAGGTTCATCATACATACAATCTTATTCCATAGAAGAAAATAATTTTTTATGATCAACACCATCTAGTTGACAAGTATTTGATTTTATCTGAGTTATGTATGATTTATTATGCCTTTCCTCTACTTAAAATAAATATATTTAGGGAAAATTTTAGTATAATGGCAGCAATATCCATAGAAATTATTTATTCTATATGAAGTATGATATGAAATTTTCTCCTTTTATGACTACCTTGATCTTCTACATTCTAAAAATTTGTTGCCTCTTCCCAGTATGACATGGTATGGCATAGATTTCCACAAATTGACATTTCACAAAAGGAAATCTATGCTCACATATATTTTTCCCATGCCACCTTCTGTAGTAAATGAGTTTGAATGAAAACAATTTCTGGAAAATGATGTATAGTTCTATGTTATCCATTTATTTTATTTGTGTATTTATTTATTTTGGCATTGGGAAAAATTATGATTTTTCAAACATTCATCTTCCATATATTTTGGTTCATCTTGTTTCCATCCTTTGATGTTTTAAAATCACAACCAAATAATATTATTACATTTCATGTTTATCTTTTTTCATCCAAAGAATTCTATACCCCTTTTGAACCACTCTTTTCTCTATCTATCAGCTGATCATCTAACAATATTCCATATAGTATTTTCTGCTTTTCTTCCATTGAATTTGAATCACATTGATGTTAACTCCTTTGAGTAACAACTTCCTCTTCAAGCCACTCAATAGTCCTAGTCTAGTCCTTCAGTCTGGATGTACGATTATTGATGAAAATTTCCTATTATTCAATTTTTAGCATTTGTTCTACTATATTTTACTTACTTTCATTGGTTGTGGAATATTCATTTAACACTTCTTCCAATCATTTAATTTCATCTTTTTTATGATCACCATATTTTGATGATTCTTCCACAACCACACTACATTTTTTATATTTTAATTTTATTATCAATCATTCCAAGAGAATAGTTATGTTTCAACTTGATATCATTATCAACAACCATCTGATTATATCTAGCTTTATCTTTTGTTGATTCAGACTTTTCAACAGTATCCATCATTGAGACATTGGTTCCAAATTGAATCTTTGGTTATACATCTACAACGAATCCATTAACATCACCATATTTTTTATAGATAAAACTCATCCTCTATACATTCATTCAAGATTTAAATTTTCCATTTTGATAAAAAGATTTCTAAAGCTACTGTGAATTTCTCAATTCACTTTCTTCAACTTTGAGATTCTTTGAGCATCGAGAGGATATGTACCCAACTCTACAATAATGAAAAAAATCAAGTTGATGATTTCCCCAAAAAAAAAACCCTTCTTCCTCACATGATTTTTATTGAAATAATTGAAATAATTTCATCCCTCTCATCGTGTTCCTAAAAAATAAATCCAGAAAACATAAGTTTCTTTTATGGAATTGAAAGACATTTCCTTGTTTACTTAATTTATTGAATCTTCATAGTTGACTCACATTTTATGTGTCACTAGACATCTAAATGGTTTATCTAGAGAATGTTTTGATAGAACCATTTCCTCAAGGGATAACTCAATTTTATTGTATATAGGCGGATGTATTCTCATCATTTTATTCATAATTTTTATTTATTTTATTTATTCACCATATCCATGTACTGATCCACAACATTAGTAATTTTTTTATAATATGTATCTTCACTTTTTTGAAGATGTCGTTTCATGTCATCAATCTTATTGTGCAAAGTTGATGTTTTTAATCTCTCACATTGTTTCCTCCTTCATAAATGTTCTCTAGTTTCTTCCATATGTACTTTTCGAATGTAAAATTCATCATATATAGATATATTTGATCAGAAAGAGAATTAATGAGGGAATTATATGCTCTAGCGTCTACATCAATAATTTTCATGTTCGTATTAGTCATAGATATCCTTGTTGGATCAGTGACCTATAATACTTGTGCATTGTCCAAGAGTATATTCATTCCAAGAGATCATAGATGAGATCTGATCCTATTATTCCATATTTGAAAGTTACTTCCATCAATGTTGGGGACTCCCTTGACATTAACTGAATACTACATTATTGAAAATAAAAATAGATTTAACACTAGAATGTTTTATGATCTGATACAAATTTATGGACCTCATAGCACCCTGATAGGGCATGGGTGAATCAGGATGTAAATATTTTAATCTCTTGTGAAATATCGTGTTCTTACGTTGGTAGGAACATGATAAACATCTCTTATGGTAATGTGTACAAATTAAAACATTCACAAATAAAATGAGAACACAACAATTTTACTTGATTTACATCTATTGGCTAGTCTAAGGAGCATACAATGATTGTGTTTCAGATGTACCCAAATCCACTATTCTTCATTATATGTGTAATAAAAAATTTCAGACATAGTCACTCTATTCCAGGAATAATGCCTTTATAGGATTTTAGGGAAAGAACATTGAGCCCCTTAGAAAATGTTCATCGACTCCCCCTAGCTCACCTCATTGAAAGAAGTCTAACTCACTTTGTATACATGATGGTGAATTATATGAATTTAAATTAAATTTTTTTACCTATGTAGAATTATAGACTAAATAAACCATATAACATAATTGATTTACCCTGGAAGCTCAGTTAACTTAAAAATTAATATTCCAAAACATCATTTTTCAATTCTCTTTCATGATGCTCATCCCTTAGCAAAAATACCTACCATCATGGACCAAACTTCCTTCATGAAGCACACATTCCATCATGTTAGAAACACCCTTGAAAATGTCACTAACTCAAAATAGAATACCCCATCATTAAGAATCATTCTATAATCAAAAGACTTTGTATTATTCAAGAGTAGTAGTATTTTGTCGATGCTCAAGCATGATTATAGTACTGGATTCATGAATATCACATAGCATCATGGAATCTAATAATTTCAATACATTCTTGGAGGAACCCACATTAGAATGATGTATATAAACCTCATAGTTATAGGCTCATCCTCCCTGATGCTCCATAACCTCTTAGTGATTTTTCTAGATCATTCCAAAACATCTCTGCAGTGATTCTCCTGTCGTGAAGATCCCTAGAAATTCATTGTTCATGATTCTCATTGTAATCATGGTGTTTTAAATCCAAAAAATCATGCCAACGTAAATCTTTAATTCCTGTCATCACGAAGATCACTGTCACAATTAAAACATTTTCAATTCTAAGTTGTTTTTTAAGCCCATCACTGTCATGTAGGTCACTGTTAATAATCATTGATCATTCACGAAACACAATTATTGAAGGCTATATTTACAAAACATATTCATTTTCCATATTTTCATAAGGCCATCTAGAAAACGAAATTTTTATAATGAAATTCAACCCCCAAATTTTGGACGCCAATAATTTAGTAAACACTAGGAAACGACACCACCTTCAATAAAGTTTTCAGCTTGAACAATAAGATCACTTTTCATTAAACTATTAGATCATTTATTTAATCTTTGACCTTTCGTGTCGACGATTTACAACAAACAGAAACTATACTCCATTTTCAGTAATGAACAACTTGTGTCCCATCAATGTTCCCATGTATTGGGTCAGTTATATTGATTATCATTCTCATTCTATAATGAAACCCACATTTTAGGTAACGTAGGTCATTCTGTTTAACTTCAACCATTATTTTAAATATTTTCAGAAAATTAAATTATACAAATAAGATCATTTACTTCTATAGATTTCCAATATCAATTTATATATGAATAACTACATAAATTAAAATTTTGAATCCGTTTAACTACATTAAACCAAAGGGAGTCATCATATTTAACGTTTATTCTATAGTTAAAACCATATTAAAACTGGTTATATTAGGTCCCATCATCATGAAATATGGGAAAACACAATTTATGTTTATTCATAAAACATTATATAAATAATTGTTTTCCTTCATTTTTTCCGCATAAAATATTTGTAATTACAAGAATAAAAATAAATTTACACATAATAGGTAACAATATATAATAGATATGAAAAATTCATGACCTAACACATATATGATATATAAATTACTATGTTATTATAATGATTAATGTGATAAATCCCCCTTTCTATTCTGGCACCAGGGTATAAATACCATAAAACATAACATCATAATGAATGATCCTCACCCAAAAGTGAATATAGTAAAAATATAATAACTGCAATATAGAACAACAAATACCTTCCCTTTTCACTAGTATTTTCCACCATACATGGGTTACCTAATCACAGGAATGACTTATTACCAATTTATGAAAACTCATAGTGTCTAGAATATAAATCCAAAAATAGTAATATAAAGGAAATGATAACTATTTGATACCACATTGTGATGTCCCAATATTGATTCACACATAAGTGATCAGAATAGTTATCCGTAAGGCATTTAGCACTCCACCCCACACATGAGAAGATACCAACTAGTAGTGATGTTGTATAGTGTTTTTTGTGGAGATTATTCAATCACTACCAAATTGAATCATAGAATATGTAATAAAATTGTGGAAATAGAAAAACTATAGAAATAAATCGTGAAATAAATAATAAAAAAATTAGTAACAATATCATATACATTTGATAACATGGGGATAAAAAATATGTGATAAGAAGTACACAGTAGAAGGAAAAAATTGTACTAGAGTATCCATTATAAACAATATGAAAAAATAATATAATCCCCATAAGAATACTAGTTACTGGCTCGGTCCAATTCATGAAAAAATGGTATTCTTAATGGAAATAAAACATACATTGGTAGCCTCTTCCCTGTATCCCTATATATATAAATGATATTTTCTTATGTACCAAAAATCATCCCAAACTGGGTGTGATTAGAACTGAATAGACAATTACTAGTTGGGTCTAATATAATTATATTTTGTGAGTATAATATATAGAAGTGTGATAGATAAAAAATAAATGCTATAAAATGATGGCGATAAAATAGTTATGACCAAATTTTACCAAATCCAGATGTCTCTAATCATAATACCTTTTAGACTACAAGTTTCCAAGGTACATAGCGAAAGAATCATCATTAACTGAGAATCAATTCCAATGAAATCATGGGAATGACATGATTAGAGTCCAAGGTAGATATATTATTTTTACCACTTCTAATAGATTCAATCCAAATCCCAAGAGCCCATCCCATGCATTCTTGTTTTTCCAGAATTTGGCAGTGAATCGTCGATTTCAGGTAGAGTAATTCACAAATATAATACATTGATCACATCTAAGATAATATTACCCCATCTTCATCTATATAAATGAATTTTGTAGAATCATGTGAGTTTATATAAGGCATTATAGGCCCTAATTCAAAGATTTATCAAGGAAAGACACAACATTAATAGTTTCATCAAGGTTTATAGTAAATTCCATACTTAAATTAATAATTTATCATTAGGAGGAGTGATGATTTTATGAAAATAAATAATTCAAATAATTTATTTTGGGAATTTAATTTATATGTTAGAAAAAAACACACATAAGGTATGTTGTGCCTAAAAAATGAAATTAGTTTTATGGGTAGTTTAACAACACATCATAAGGGCTTTTATTGAGTTTAGTTAATCAACCTCTTATGATGTCAAATGGTCCTATATGATGTTTAGATCATTTTTTAATAATGAAATTTAAATTTTTCAACTTTTTATGAGTGAAAATAGAAATCATTCCATATGGAACAATGACACAAGTTATAAAAATAAATAATTTTTCAAAAAAGTAATAGAAAGCCTACTTAAGAATTATAGAATACTCCACATCCTATATATATCTAATATTTTTACATATATGATAGAGAAGTAAAAATAATAAAATAAAATAAAATATTCTATATGAGGTTACAAATATAAAACACCAAATTTTGAGAATAAAACTACACAAAGATGTTAAATGAGTGATAGAATTGTCGAGGACGTTCCCACATTGATGATATTGAAGGAATCAGATGCTAGATGAGGGAGATACATTGATAGTATAGAATAAGGAAAGATACATCTGTGAGTCTTTCTACTATGAAAATGATGGTAAAGAAGATGAAATTTTTCATTTAATGAAAAATTGGAAAAACTGTTATTTTGATCCTTTTAATATGGAACACATTGTGGCTACACTATTGGAAAATCCTTTCATGAACCATTAACACCATCTATCATGGAAAAACAAACCTTTAACAATTTAGGCACAAAGATAGAAAACATTTTTTGAGACTATGTGTTCTTAAAATATAATAATTAATTGAGGTTCCATGGCTTATAGTCCCCAGTCACTTGGTTGAAACAACTATGGTGCTTTCATTTTGAGTTTCTATTCCTTTCCTGGGAATGTATTTTTTTAACACAGCTGTGTATTTATGTTTCATATTGTCTTTCCACCAGTATTTTGTCAATCTAGTTTCTGTTGATAAATTATTAATACTTGTGATTATGGTCCTTTATTTCCCGAAAATAGAGTTTATGTTTTTGGTTAGACAACCCATGCACCGACCATACATCAAAGATAACTTCTCAAAAAATCTATACTATGGGACAAAAACACCTTATATTTTTTTCAAAAAAATCCATTAATACACTGGTTACATTTATTACAATAAAAATGATATGATTTACAAAATCAAAAAGGATATATACCAACAAAATAAACCTAGATCCTATATATAATTTTATTGTTCTTCTTATTTTCTATTTCTAATATGATTAGAATATATTATTTATTTCAGAATTTATTTTAGCACTATTATGAAGTTTATAGTATCCTGATTAAATTCATTACATTGTATCCATTAGCTAGTTGCATCTGGCATACGGGGAGGCCAACCTATGGTCATGGGACAACCTATTTTGGCCATGTGAGAGTCTACAATTCAAGATGTTCTATTCTTATAGTAGTGTTGTTATTTCACTTTTGGTAATTCCCATATTTTTTTAGGTTTATATTTTTAGGGGGTTTTAATCAAAAGATGGTATGATTTGAGTTGTGTATACATGCATCATTATTGTAAGATAAGAGCTTTCCATATTTTTTTCATGATATGGATATACTTTAATGTAAATATATATTTTTTAGTTTATTTTTTATAGTTTTCTATAGTAATTCTTAGTAAATTAATGTTTGATTTATAATTTATCCTTATATATATACCATCTGAAATAAATTCTTCAATTTAATTTGATAACTATAATTCTTCAAATGTGTTATGTGGACAACCCCCCCCCCCCCCACTCCTAGTGTGACTAGATGTTTCCTCAATTTTATTTTTTTTTCTATCATGGTGAATGAGTTTTACATTAACCTATTTAGATAAATTCCTTGGAATATTATTTATATAGATATTGATGATGGTTTGAAAAACAACACACTACACTTAACATGACTAAATACCCCCAACAGATCATATGAATTTTCTGGACAATCAGTTATTGGAAAATTTCTTATGACTGACATTCCATTGAGATGGAAAATCCATTAGGATTTATGAGCATGTGAATAATTTAAAGATAGTTTCAGATGCGGCACCCCCAACATTCCTAGGGGATGATAGAATCTAGGAATTATAGTTCATTCATGAGACTATCTAGCCGATCTTCAACTATTATTTGGAACCCATTGAGAGGGGTAGAAGCTGATGTTTTTCATGTTGCAGGGACTACCCAAGAAGTAATTTGATGTTCTAGTTTATTAAAATCATCAATAAGAGATGACTTTAAAATAATTTTCATGTACTAATTATATCCAAAAATTATATGCGAATAGATTGATTCATATTTTATTCAAATTTCATAAGGGAAACTAACAATGACATATTACAATGGCTATTCTACAACCTAGTTGTGTTTTCCCTAATGTTGGATGGATAAGAGACTAATAGGGGAAATATCATCTATGAAGGTGATCTCAATTATATAATATCCTTATTGACTGTCTTTAGGATGACCAAGTTCTCATACATATTAGAACAAGGCTCACCTTTCTAATGGTATCCGTAGGGAATGGAAAAGTTATTGGAATGATATTTATATTTTGTTTTCATGTAATGATTCATCTAGTATTTGGAAATACCACTTCGAGCATTACTATCAGGACAAAAATTGGATGAAAATTTTAGAAAGAAAATTTTTCATTCCTTGTTGGGAAATAATGAAATTCATTTAGTATGGGAGGCCTAACCACTAGTGCGACTAGATCTCTCAACCAATGGTGGAGTGTTTTTTATGTGGAAGAGTAGGGAACTCTTAATCTATCTATAGGATAAACCAACAGGGATTGAATAGTGGGGTATGAAGATAGATACCAATGTCAAAGATTGAATTTTATCCTTAGTAGAAAATATGTCATTAGAGATCCATTGGTCATATGAATTGAGAGAGAATATAGTAAATTCGATGGTATTGATGTAACTACAAGTAGGATTTAATGCCATAGGGAAATCTTTTATGTTCTAGAGTAGAGGTTTTATCCAAATTCATGTAGTTCAGAATAGACATACCAGGATAGATTCTATATATTCACCCATTATAGGAATTGCATCTTTAGAATATATGATCACTTGTAATATTTTTGATATAATAGAATCACATTAATTTATATTATATAAAATTATTCATGGACTTGGTTTGGTCATGGAGTTTATGTTTTTAGGAATTTCTATTGGCATACCATTAAGATAATGTTCGAATTGAATTCGATTGAGAAAGTGTTGTTATCTTGATATTTGTGGCTAATAAATTTTTTGGGATAAATTTGTGATTGAGATGGAAATATATTAATTAATATAAGTAATGGAATAGAAAGTTCTATATCAAGATTCTATTGATTTATATAATATGTGTGTGTCTTTATCACTTTCCAATAGATTGTTGTTCATCCATCCTAGTGAATGGAGAATCCAAGAAGGTCGAGAAGGACTGGTATAACGTAGGTAGGTTGTAATTACAACATAGGTAGTTATCCCTATTAAATATGATTGAGTGATATTCCATGAATTATTTCCCGAATTAGTAGAATTATATTTTGAAATATTTTTTATGGAATTATTCATATTTCTTCTCGAGTGGGAGATCATGTTTATTATCAAGATGGTAACATGTTCTAATCCTATCACGATCCTAATATGCTGGATGGCACCAGTAGAACTTTTTTAGTTGAATGTATAGTTTTATGTTCTTGAGAGTAGAGTTTTTATATGGCATGATACATTACCATGGGGATCTCAAGTTGTTTTTGTATGAAAGGTAGATGAAACATTATCAATTCTTTATCAGAAGTTATACCATATAAAAATTTAGAACATATATCATCTTTCATGCATCAATGATATATTATACCACAAAAGAGGTGTTCACGAGTTATCAAAAATTTATTTGAGATTAGGATACCATTATATGAGGGTGATCTCATCTGACAAAACATGAATAGAATTTTGTTCCAGGTATGGTTTTTATATATTCATGGGATTCCATTATGGTTTATTATTGAATAGGTGGTGCTTATGATTTTTTGAACAACATTTTCTACTAATATCTATATTAGTTCATATATTTCATTGTTGAAGACATACTGATATAGAAAAAATTGAGGACATACCATGGTTGGAATTTGGATATTGTCTTGAGTATAGTAAAGGATATTTATCATTAAGAAAAAAACTCAAAGTATTCCATACGGATTCATCTAGATTATTTTCTATGATATATTATATCAAAGGTAGGGAAATAAATGGATCTATTAATGTTTGTGGTCATGGTTTCATGTTAGAGACATATTTTTTTAATGATTTAGAGATTTCCTAGTGTATGTGGATATGATAAGTGGTTTAATTAAAAATTCTCGTGGATAGTGGCATCAATATATAATTTTACATTGAAGTGAGTATGGTTCGATTTCTATGATACCGTTTAGGAATCATTTTTTGATATAAAAATTAGGTTTATATTATAAAAAATCCTAAAATTACCAAAAATAGGTTATGAGACCATTGAATATTGTGATACATCTAGAGTTCAACTTTGAGTGGTTTTAATGCAGTACATATGTGTGGTTTCATATAGATAGTGGTTTTTGAGACTGAACATGTGTAATTATCCCACCAATGAGATGGAGTCGTCTAATATAATTCATGCTCTGATATGTTTGTGAAAATACCTAATGGAAGAATGTTTTTTTGTTTATAATGTTCTTAATATTATATAGTATGTCTTTTATCATTAGGATATTGACCTTTGGATGAGGATTTGGGTGGTTTAATTATAGTTATTTGACTTCGATCTTGTGTACACACTCTAGAAGGGAAACAATTTTTCAAACTCGTTGAGAATAAGGGCACAAATGTAGTGGTGTGAGGGTCCAATGTTGTGTGGTTCTTGAATTGATTATTTTATAAATAAACATAAACATCAAACTGTAAAATCGAGAGGTGACTCTAACCTCCAACTCCATTGTCAAGACTTTTCTAATACAGTTTCGGAGTGGTAGATGAATGATCTTGAATTTTATCTTCTCAAGGAAAGAAAAATGGTGGGTATTCCCATTTAGGTTAGACAATTGATTCACTTGGAATTCATTATGCTCACAATCAGGTTTTTGATTCCATCAAAATAAGAATGAATTTGAAGGATTAATTCATTGATTCTTGGTGGGTTGTTCATATTAGATAACCAATGATGTTTCGAGACCTCTATTAGGAAAATTTGGGCCCATACATTTATTGGATGTAAATGGTTTCCTAACCAAACTCCTCAATAGCCATCGGGTGAAGGACTTTCATAATTGACCCACATGTGAACTACAACAATTTGAAAATATGGGATTTAATTGGGATGATTTCACCATTAAATATATGAAATATTAAACACTTACATAATGGAATAATGATTAATTATATTTAATCATAGAACGAATAATGATATTACTCCACTAATAACTAATCTATTAGATATTATGTGTTGATGAAGTGCCTCGATTTTATGAATGAGAGATAGTATTTCTGCATGAAATTTTGATTAGTATAGTCTCAAATTTGGATTCTTGTTTTGCATCACTATTCAATAATGGCCTTTAGTAGGTATTGGGTTGAAAATTTCTTCTATGAACAAATTATCATCCTCGGATGGATTATAAATATGAGTTGTAGATTCTGATTTTATTTGAAATGATGAGGGTTAATGACCTAGAAGTCTATGGATATTAGGAGAAACACCTAGATCTTCTAGATTTCACATGAAATAATAATTAGCTATCAATCTAGATGGATCTTTTTGAGGGAATGTATTATAGTGAACATCGTTATACCAAGTGTCAGTTAGAGTTGGGTGACGTAGTACTTGTGGGACCATGTTTCATATAAATTAAAATAGAGATTGTTTAGTTGATCCCGAAGTATTTTGAAACTAGAAAAAGCTGAAAAAATTATATGATAACCATTGTAGATGACCACTAAATATTGAGGGTGGACACATTGTACATTATTGGTTGTTAATATTAGTAGGTTAGCATTTTATTCAGAAATAGGGGAAGTTAGATCCATGGTTTTTTGGGCAATTTGAGATAGTGTATACGGTCAGTCTAGGGACATTCATATTGGATCTTCCCTAGAGATTTAGTTCCTTTCGAAACATGTCCCACATATAAAATTTCTCGATATATATCCTAGATCGTTCATATATGTAGGAAGTTTCTGATGTTGACTTTTATGTCGATGTTTACATTATAGATAATTCAATCCACACTGTGGAATTTAGTTTTAATATTCATTATGAAACGTTTATTCCTTCTATGAAAGTGTATTTACAATATTGGAGTGTTCAAGATAAGTCCTTGGATAATTTGTTAGATATGTGGTTTACTATTCCAATGTTGTACCCCAATAAACTCGAGATATTCATGGTAGTACATATTATTCTATGATTTCAATGCAATCCCATTTGGATGGTATAAAATTGTAGATTTTAAATTAACAAAAAATTATATAAAATATCAATAATATATATTGATTTGGTGTACATGAATAGATCTATAAAATATTAAAATAGTGTGGTTATGAAAACAATTTATGATCATCATATAATGTATTTAACAATAATTTAGAAAAAAGATCACATATGATGAAAAATTAAGAATGATTGGATTAATTTTGAAAATCTAAAAATAATAAATCTGTAAAGATGAACATTCTAAAAAAATTATCGAAAAATGGGTATGATATATCCTAGTGTGATATACCCAAGAAGTTTAAGAGATTTGGTTCATTTAAAGAAGATATTGAAAGAAAGTCACTATCAAGAATCCATGTGTAATCTCTCTAGAATAATTAAATATAACCACATATTTCTCATTCATTTTTTAAAAAAATATGGAAAATGAAATTAAAATTTTGATTGAACCACTGAATTCTCATTTCAATTGTCAATAAGATTTTCCACATTAGTAATATAAAATTTATGAGTATTTGTCAAACAAATGAAACTGTATATCATTGATTAACAATGCAGGGGTGAAAAAATGTTAGAAACTATTAAAAATATATTTTAACAATGTTTTTAGAATAAGGTAGTTGTCAAAGAAACATTAATATTATACTTGGTGATGAAGTTCATCATGAGGACAAATATAATAAAATTTACCTACATAAAAAAATTAGTTTTAATGTGGATTTATATACTTTCTAATGTCTAAGTATATTCAATGTATATATGTATAAAATTTGTTAAAGGAGTAGATAGAACCACTCAGATAAAAAAACTCTAAAATACTATTCAAAGTAAGGATAAAGAAGAACCAACTTATTCCCACATATATTCATGTTAGTATTTATATTTATATTATAGGGAATCGATGGTGAAGAATAGCCTTATGGAGAGAACCCATGATGATATGAAAGATATCATAACATTATAACTGTAAGAGGATGATAACATTCTAAATTTATTTCTCATATAAACTTTTAATGAAAATTGGATGAAATGTTTAACATTTTTTATGAACAAGTGTACTATCAAATGTGGATCAATGTTTGAAAAAATCTATTTAGGTTCATTCTATAAATGGAATATCATATAAATATTTTCCTAGAAGATATCCACCATTATTAGGTTGTTGATAACATTCACTTTTAGGAGTATACATGAGAATAATTTGTTGGAGAATGATTGAAATTTATTGCAGCATAAAAATATGTAAAATAAGGAAAGTTCTTATACAATATGTCATTGAAAATGTTTTATTTTTGACCATTCATTTCGTGTGATAAAAAAATCTAAAACTTAATGGTGGAAAATATTTTTTTAATTAATATATATATAAGTGGAATTTAGAAAAATAATCATTTAAAAAAATAAATATTTGATTTATGCATCAATGTTTTTGAACAATGTGTTGAAGTATGATTTTTAAATTTACATTAAAAATATACATGATAATTTTTATCTAAATTGATGTTAAAAAATATTTTCAGATTGTAAAAATAGTATAAAACTCATAATAAAAGTGATGATTGTCTCATTACTATTGGTATCAAATTTTAGTTAGAAAAGATGTATAAAAAATTGATTTGGGGGTTTGGTTACACATTGAGTAAGTATGGAATTGCAATATTTTATCTAAAAAACTATATTTATTATCAACATTTTAGAGAGTATAAAATGTAATAAATTGGTTATGAGATAAATTGGAGAGATGTTGACAATGTTTAAACACGTATTGAGATATCATTTCTGTCAGAATTGAAAAATAAACAAAGCAAGAGATTGTTGTGCCCGATTTTTGTGAGTTGATTTTTTCTCAATAGATTTCAAGGGTTTTAAATTGTCATTGATTTTTTAAAAAGCTTTATGATCATATAGAATGATGAATATTTTAGTTTAATTTAGAATTTCTTGGATATTGGTTAGAGATCCCATTAATTTTTATAAATGTTCCCAAAAGGTTTATAATTAATACAATGGAATGAGAATTTAAATATACATCAATAAAGATTACATGACGTTTCATTTATTTATTTATATGAAAATGAGTTTTTATATTTTAATATTTCGAGATTTATTTATCATAATGGAATAATATGTTCAAGGTGTGTGAAATTTTGAAGTTCTATAAAATTTTATAATATGATTTTCTAAATCTTACTGAAGAAGGAATTCAAGATACTCAATCCATATGTATTTTATGATGTCTAAAGTCTGAAAAAGTGTATAGAAGAGGAAGGTTGGATGATTTTTTATAGTTTCATGATTTTTATTTTTACAAAAGAAATAATGATGTCTATACAAAAAAATTTATTTCTAACTCAATACATAAAATTTATCTAAGTACATAATGTATTAAAATAAAACCCAACCTAGATTTATGGTTAAAGACTATATTGATTATACAAGGAGGATTAATCATGCAGGTAGAACCTCTACATTAGTTGGCTCACTATAATAGAAGGAAGTACACATGAATGTAGTTTCCTTGTTACCCAGTGGAGTCAGGTAAAACCTTAGGTATTTTATAGGAGTCATAAGTTGAACATTTTATTAATAAATAGTGGATACTTCCACTGATAATTATTTTTTGGATATGGGAAAAATTGAAATATTCAACATTAAAATCCTTTATTTCATTGGTTTTTAATTATGTTATGTTTTCAATTATCATCCATGCATTATATTGTTCATACACCCTCCAAATTTTTGAACACATGTTACACCATTAAATTAGAGTAGTGGTTGATGTAATATTTCATAACCATTAAAATACAACTAGTGAATCTAAATATGAATAAATGGATTATTGTGAATATGATAACAGACATAAGATCATGTTTATATGAATTAATTAGAATAGGTTTTCTAATGTTACAACATTTTAATGGTCACTATAAGTTCAATTGAAGAAACTATGATTATATTGAAGACATTGGTGTTTCGATGGTATGTTAATGAATATGTGTGGATTAACTTATTATGAATAAATCAGTAATGATTAATGAAATAGTGTGTATGATGATTCCATGTATGATTTTTTTGTAAGATTTGTATGACTTATTGTATATTTCATATTAGTCCTTATTTGTTATAGTGAATGTGTCATTAGAAATGGGTATAAGTGATCTAGCATGAATGTATGAGTTGTTTTAGATAGATAATATGAAGAGTTTTTATTTGATGAATTTATGTATGTTGGGAATTAAATTTTAGGTATCATGATTTTATGGTTAGTATTCTGATAATATAAGAGTTTAAAAGATGTAAGAATATTACATGATTTGTTAGAGTTCCTTTTACTAAGAATCAAGTGAGTATACCCATGATTTAATACTCAATATAACATTAAATTTAATTATGTTTCGAAATTTTAATATGATTTTTCAATATATTGATATTAATGTAAGATAATATGATGTTTCTATATATTTTTAAAGATATAAATCTATAAACATTTCGTTACCATAATATGATTTCAAATTGAAAGGTTTATTAATTAAATGGAAAATAATGGCAAAGTATTAAATATAATGAATTATTGAAATCCGAAGTATGAATTACTATTTGTATTGAATATTAAAGGGGGATAAGAGAATGATAATTCATGAATTACTCAAACAAACACATACACATATAAATGTATATTCATTTATTTATTATGCATGATGAACATGGTGTGGTGCTCAACACTCTCATTTTTAGAATAAAATGAACCATGTGTCCAGTGGGATGAACTGATACTATTATCTTAATTAATAATATATAGGGAATAAAATAAAATAGGGAAAATCCAAAAAAAATTATAAAATGACTTGGAAGAAAGGGGAAGAATATCTAGTACAGTTCATATGCACTAAAGAGAGAAGAAAAAGAAAAATAGAAACGATAAAAAGAGAAAACATGTTCTCCAGTTCAATTGCATGTGAATAAGTATAATAAGAGGCTATTTTGTTTTCTATAGATTAATGATAATATAATTAAGAGTAATGAAAATTTTATAGACAATAACAATAACAATATATCTAGTTTAATATTGTGATGTTGGAGGATATGTTAATAAATTAACATTTTATCTCCGAGGAAGTAAAATTTTTAGGGACACATAATTTTTTTATGAATTCCTATCAATGAAGTAAATTACCCCCATTAAATTTGATGAAGTTGATTAAGGAATAATTTTACTCATTTTTTAAATTAGAGGTATTGGAATAAGGATAAGATTAATCATCATTGTGAAGATTTTATGTCTCAATTGGTTGAAGACTCATCTATTATTTTAATGAAAATGATGTATTTGTACACATTTGGAGGTATTATAAATATCCTTTTGGATGTTTTATTTTAGTAAGGATATCTGAACAAAATTATTCAATACCATTATCAATCCCGGAATTTATGAATAATAAACTACACTTTATATTTATGTTACTCTTCAATTAACCCACTGTAACTCATGATTCATTGTAGTAGCAGTCTTTTTGTAATATATATGTGATAAAAACATAGAATAGATACCCTTTCTATGTAGTGAAACTTGTAATAACATTGTGTTCTAGGTATTTCATTATTTGATCCTCTTGAGTATCAAAAGAGATAAAAAACCAATATTAAGATAACTAATATCTTAAATGATCCAGGTATTAAAATATAAATAATTAAAATTGATCATGAATACATCAACACAAATTCCCCCATCCCCTATCAATTTTGAATACGCCCCAAATTTATTCTATAAAAATAACATGAGATTTATGAAATAATGGATTTCATTCATTTTATCACTAATCTTATATACATTTTTATTCATAGTTGGAACATAGTCATCCTTTAATATTGTTATATATAAATTATTTTTTGAAAATTAGTACTGATTATTAACATGAAATTTATGAGTTCTCAACAATAATCATTTTTCTTTTACAATGATTCAAATATATATATGAAAATGTGATTTTACGAATTACTCCACTCTATATTTACTTATGTATGAATTCTTGGATAAGGTATTCTTTGAATCACAATCCAAAGCCATATATAATATTCTAAAAAGCATATTATTTAAATCACATTAATTTATGTTAATATATTAATGTAATCTCATGAAAAATATAATTAAATCCTACGTCTAAAAAATAATAATTTAAAGATATCATTTATATCTTATTCTAAAATCATTATAGTGTTATCAACATTAAATGTTAAAATAATTATTTTTTGTAAAAATGTGATAAGTAAAATTGTCATGTACCTAATTATTTATATCTATATAGTCTAAATGAAAATATGGTAATATTTGTGACTTTAGCATATTGTTTTAACTAAATTAGAATATTATTTCTACAACAGGATATTATATGATTATTATATTTTATATTCATAATTAATTGACGATATTTGACATGTGAGATTTAATTATAAATAAACCATTAAAAATTTATTATAACATTACAATATTTATTTCAAATGTGAAATAATTTATTAATATATCTAATGACAGTGATTGAGAAAAATTATTGGTAACTCCCAAAAAAACATAGAATCTCTTTAAAAGTATATGAATCTATGAGCTTGGAACTGTATAATTTTTATGTTATCCATAAAATGTAGGATCTAGGTACCATATCAAACATAAAGATTAACTACACTAATGTAATATATTAGACTTTTTTAATTCCAATATTTGGATAAATATTCATTAGACACACATTGAATTTAATACTCAACCATTCAAAAATAATTACCTATAACCTTGAAAATAACACAACTAAATGTTTAGGATTCTGTAACATCCAATTAATTATAGTTACTCTTAAAATGAACATTCTTATCACATATAATGAAAATTCCATCCAGTTCATTATCCATCATTGTTATCTTTTTCCACATTCATGAATTTCATAAAAGAACCATTTAATTTAAACATTTCATTAGATATTTATTTTTTCCTTCCCATTTTTTTCACCATATAGAATTGTGAACCACATTCTCACATATCCATATCATATTATAAAACTATAACCAATTGATTTTTTAGAAACATAATCATTTTAATATTTTAATTATTTTTAATGAAAATGTGTAATTATGGTGTTAAAGGTGGAATAATGAGTTTTAATGGTGATTTATTTTCAATAAAGACCCTATATTTACTAATTTATTAATATAATTCATATTTTTTTTTGTGTCTGGTCACTATCTAGGTATCTATCATAATGTTTAAGATTTTATAATGTGTTGATAATCTCATATATATATATATATATATATATATTCTAATATTATTCTAATTAAGAGTTCTTAGAGATGAGTAAACGTAGTATATCGATTATATTATAAAGCTATAACTTCACCATAAAAGATGTATCTATTAACATGATGCATTGATCAACTGAAACAACATACTTGTACCTTAAGTTGGCTTCATTATCACCCCATACTGACTATGATATAGTTTTTTGGTACAGAAAATTCCAACTAATAAAACATATTTCCTCGAGTTGTACAGTATGTAGTAATCTATACCATTATAATGAAATTATTATTCTAAATAATTTATCATTTATCATTAAATGATCACAATGATTACATGGTCTTTAATAACCTTTCTATATGGAATATATAATATAAAATTTTGTAATTTTTTATTATCAATATAATATAATTAAATATTTAATTAATTATTCCATAATTTAATCAAATCTATAATTCCATAAAATTTAGAATAGTAATATTCAGTATCATAGATATTATAGTTACAAGTATTCAAATTTAACCTATCATAACCATGATGGAGGCCTTATCAAATAACATGAAGGTATTTGGTTAGGATTATCGTTCCAATTACATTATCTACCATCTTCTTGACCTATTGTGTAGACTCTTAAATCTTGGAATCCTATAATCCAAATTCCTTAACACCATCCTCTATGTCACATGAATTACATCTATGTAGAATCCTTTTTTGGATAACTCATTTCATTTATGAGATGATTTTCAATGAAACTACCTAATAATTTAATTTACCATAACTAAGTCCACAAAAGTACATAAAAATATGGATGTATTCTATTTCAAGTGATGAATTATGAATAATGATTTTATATTATATGTTGGGGTTTTTTTATATTATGCATGAATATTTATTATTTTGTTCACCATATTCTGGTTAATGTTGTGTATGATTAAATTAATTTTTATCTTATCAGTTAAAATTATTTATGAATATTTATTTTTCTCTTACAAGTTATAATATTGTACCCTTTATTAATTACATTTTATGAAAATTAGAAAAATATAATATAAATGATAAAATAAACTTATAAAAATTGTTTTATATTATTTATGTAATTTTTTTAATTAATTAAAAAACTTTGATCATGTTTAATGATATAAATAAATGAAACATCATATATATAAATAAATTATTGGTTACTAATAACATAAATAAGATATACGAAATGATAATAATTTTTATCATATGGTGGTTTAGTTGAGTGGTGATAAACCAATATTTTCCCAAGTGTAAAAACTCTTAACAATTTTACTTTACTCATGTTATGGAATTAAACAATTACCCACATATCGACTACTATAGATCTACCTTGGTTCGAGTCTTGAATCATAGACTTTACTTTGAAACACCATCATTCAAAAATATATACCCACATGAAGTTGAGGGGCACTAGTGGTTCTTCTTTACCTTAGATAATGCTTCGATGCACAATCATATACATTGTAATCATATGAGAGATGGTTCATTGATCACCATATTTATTTTAATAATAATTATTACATTGTAAACAATGAAATAAATTATTAATTAAATAAATCAATCCAACACATACATAAGTAGGATAAAGCTTGTCATCATAGACAACATGAATTAAAGCATTATTTTTAATGAATAAAATTCATTTATAATCATTTATTTTAATATAAATTAGAATTGAATTATAAAATTAAAAAATTAATTAACATATTAATTCTTTAATTTTTACGCATCTTTTACCTCCTGAGATGATTTAAGAATAAATTTTAATATTTTTAAATAAAATATATTTATTTATTTCATAATTTAAAATTAATTAAAATTATAAATGTATTTCATATCTCATAAGGAATATATGACAAGAGTAGTTTCAAAATATCATTCTTGAAATTAATATTTCCCATGACATCCACATCAATAACTGAGAACTGCATTTCTTGTATAATGACATGATATATTGTGACATACAAGTAATGAAATTTCACATGGTAAAATTTTTAATTATACCATGTTAGAGAATATGGAATTTCATGTGTGTACTTTGTGTATACTTCAGAAATGGGTGAGTAGTACAATGTGTGTAAATTTTATTTACACATCATTATCTGGTAGTGAATAGGCTGGGAGTAATGACTCTAAAAATTGAACCACATTACATGATGAAAATCATTTTCTATACATAGTTTGTAGGGACTCTTCTCATACAACATTAAAGCTAGCTATATGTCCGGAAGTCTCCCTTAGGTCCCTTATTGACCCATTGGGTATGAAAAAAATACATGGTTTTTCCATTGTGTGGATTGCCACATTTAAAAAAAATGTACATCGATTGTGAATTTTGTATTTCTTGATAATCAATTTTCCAAGTTTCCAGGAAATACATAATGTCTATTGAGAATTTTTATTATACAACATGGCAAATCTAAATCTATATAGTTTCTACCTTATGGGAGGATTCATTTTGTATACTATCCAACTACACGTAACGTAATTCTTATCAACATAAGTTTTATACTATTTGTCAATATGTTCTTTGTATCTACATCACGTATTGACCAACATGATAGGTCTAAAATCTTTTAATGTATACCTTATTCACTGAAAAAACCATGACATCATGTGCACTTTTCCTTGAGATGGATTGTAAATACTTATTATTTGACACTTTGGATTTGGTATTCAAGAATATATCACAAATTTTTTATAACAATTGGATACATGATATTAGGTAAACATCACTTCATGACTGTTATACATTGAAAACAAATTAATAGTAATTCTAGAAAACAAACTCATATATTTTTAAAATATAATGTTACGGATCTAATACCACTAAAATCACATGAGGAATTGTAAAAGTGTTGTCTTAGTACCAAATTTTATTCTTTTTTGAAAATAAATTGTTAACTCCAATGAACATGAAACGTTATAAAAATAATCTTATAGGAAGCATCATGGACATTCAATTTTAAATTAATTTAAAAATGAATTATATCATCCATGATAATCACCTTGATCAAATTTTTTTCATCCATTATTGTATTGTTCCTTATGGTAATGAATTTAAGAATGGATTCCATTAGATATATCCAATTGATCTCAATGAATCTTAATTAAATATACTATCAACACTCAGGGTGCGCATAGAAGAAACATGTTCCTTAAACCATTCCTCGTTGATTTCATCAAACATCATTCATACTCACTATAAATTATAGAATACATGAGAATTTTGTATCCTATCTAGTGATTGAGAACATTCAAGATGTTTTCCATATTGAAGAAACATTTTTTATATGAAAAATTATATATTTTGGAATATATATATAGGTTTAAATAATGATAATATCATAATTAAACTTATCATATTATTTATTCCATGATATTCACTACATCAAATATTAAATTAAAAATATTATTATTTTATTCCAGTACATGTGTGTAATGTAATATAACTTTAAAAATAGAAATAAATATATATACATATATGATATCAAATTAAATAATTCATTTCCATAATAATATTATTATAACCACATATCCTTCTATAAAATATTACATTCACTAAACTTGAGAACAAATATTATACTTTCATATTCATATAACAGATGGATAATAAAATAGATGTAAATATATATGAGTTGGCACTTTTAATGGGGTGAATTGTAGGATTATAAACATTTTTTTAACACATAATAAGGCACTAAGTTTAATATATCTTAAACTAATACAATTCACAACCAATAAAAATGTTTGAAATGGTCTGGGATCTGATGGATATGATATGATATGATACCACATGTAATACAAGACAATTGTATTTGTATCCAATACAAGGATCAGAGTAAAACAAATATAAATGATTATATCATATAATATATAGAATCTATATATTAAATATGTAATTAGAGTATCATAATTGATACCATTAGAATATAAATGAATATGAATATAAATATGAAACAATTGGGTTCTCTTTCTACAATAAAAGTTAGCAGATAAAATAAAGGAATTACAATTATTTTATCCCAAAGAGTAGGGTATTCTTACACCGAGGATAAAATTCATGTCTTATAACCACCCTCGTAATCCCTTAATACGATGATCGGATCATTTGTCTTCCTATCAATAGAAACCCTCGATTAATAAGGTAATCTACACATCTGTTATTCAAATACATGAAATCCCTTGATAAAATGATCACCAACATCGTTTTCTTAACCCAATAAGCCCTTTATCATTATCACAATGATCAATCACAGAAATAAAAACAGAGAAATTATTAAAATACAAAAACTAGGATTAATATATTCACATATTGTGTCTTCATGGATTTTTTGCATGAAGCAAGAGAGATACCACAAATTCTCTCTCTAGAACTTGTAAGATACAAAAGTTATTTTGTTTGGTTTGAATGACCTCTTATTTATAGGCCTGCAGTACCAATGGTCATATTGGTCTTGAACATTCAGAGGGAATTGGACACATGGAATTATAACAGTAAAAAAAAAACAGAATACACTACATCATTTTGATTGGTATATAACTAACTCAATGAAATATTTTTTGATATAAAATATTAAGTAAAAAATTATAAAAGTACGTTAAAGATAAAATATAATGAAATAAATTTATGCGGCATTGGAGTAAGATATGATTTCAATTCATTATATGAGTATGATGCATAACATGGTTAAGATATATATCATGATTACGATGTATATTGTGGTTATTATTCATAACACAGTTACGATTCTTAACATGGATTAGATGCATATCATGGTTATGATTCATATTGTTGTTAAGATACATATAATGGTTATGATACATAACATGGTTATGATGAATAACTGTTATAGGATGCATATCGTCATTATGATTCATATTTTGATTACGATTCATATATTGGTTACGATACATAACCTGGTTTTATTGCCCAAAGATATTTGGATGTACAACATAGTTACGATGCATGGTTACAATGAATTATATGAGTTGGATACATGACCAAATTAGGATGCACATTGTTAGGAAAACATCACATGTGGTTACGATTGTGAAACAATTTATTCTGTTACAATGAGAAACAAAATATGTTATTATGATTGTATACGATTATGATAAGAAAATAACATATATGGTTATGATATATGTAATTATGATGAGAAGAAAACATATATGATAATAATATTTAATTTGTGATTTATGAATAAGAATGGTGAAAGGGATAGTAAAAACATATTTTGAATCAATAATCTCCCCATTTTTGGAAAGCAGAAAAGAAATAATAATGACTTATCTCCCCTTTAAATAGTAACTCTTCTGAAAGAATAGTGAATATACATAATTCCATCCTTGGATAAAAATATCAGTAAGGATCATATTATATTTACTTTTACTTGAGATTTCTCCCTGTTAATAAGGTATTCACCCTTCTTCATTTTAATAAAATAAAATTCATCTTTTCCAAATTATTCTCCCCTTTGATATTTTAAAGATGAATAAGCCACAATATTCATTTCCTACATAGATTTAGAGAAAAAGAGTATAAAACAATAGATTTTACATGGAATGAAACAAGATTTTATTTCAATAAGAGTTCTAAAAATCATTCTATGCCCTTTGTTTTTCCAAGAGGTTGAACATAGAGAGATTCATCTCCATGAACTCTTTTCTGTCCTCCATCAATTTGTCCTGAACATCATACTGAACCATTAGCTTCACATCCTCCTTTTCAATAATCCTTTCTTGTTTTTGAATCCTTTGTTCATGATGTCGATTGATTGCTTCATGTTCTTTGAGCCTATTTTCCTTGGAATTGAAATCATAAACTCTGAGTGTAATGGCCCGGACTTCTCTGGTCCATTACTTTGTGAAATGTTGGTGTTGGAGGTGTTCCGGGAGGTCAAGGGGACTTATCCCCAACACTTTGCCAATTTTCTAGTTCTGTGAATAGTGTTTCCAGTTTTATGAACAGTAACAGATCAGTGAGACAGATCAGTTTCCCGGATCGGTGAGACAGATCAGTTTCACAGATCAGTGAGACAGACCAGTTTCACAGATCGGTGAGACAGATCAGTTTCACAGATCGGTGAGACAGATCAGTTTCACAGATCGGTGAGACAGATCAGTTTCACAGATTGGTGAGACAGATCAGTTTCACAGATCGGTGAGACAGATCAGTTTCACAGATCGGTGAGACAGATCGGTTACACAGATCAGTTTCACAGATCGGTGAGACAGATCGGTGAGACAGATCAGTGAGACAGATCGGTGAGACAGATCGGTGAGACAGATCAGTTTCACAGATCAGTGAGACAGATCAGTTTCACAGATCGGTGAGATAGATCAGTTTCCCAGATCGGTGAGACAGATCAGTTTCACAGATCGGTGAGACAGATCAGTTTCACAGATCGGTGAGACAGATCGGTTTCACAGATCGGTGAGACAGATCGGTTACACAGATCAGTTTCACAGATCGGTGAGACAGATCGGTGAGACAGATCAGTGAGACAGATCGGTGAGACAGATCGGTGAGACAGATCGGTGAGACAGATCGGTGAGACAGATCGGTGTGACAGATCGGTGTGACAGATCAGTTTCACAGATCGGTGTGACAGATCAGTTTCACAGATCAGTTTCACAGATCGGTGAGACAGATCGGTGAGACAGATCGGTGAGACAGATCGGTGAGACAGATCGGTGAGACAGATCAGTTTCACAGATCAGTTTCACAGATCGGTGTGACAGATCAGTTTCACATATCAGTTTCATGTACAGTAACAGTGGGTGAACAGTGTTTCCAGACTCCTACAGTTTTGCCCCTTTTGACGTTTCCTTTGACGTAAAATACATTTAAAGCCTTATTTTAAGGGCTCTTAAGGCCGATTCAAATGCCATAAATCCTATATTAATTATTCCTAAGGCTTGGAATGTTTCACTTGGTCAAACCGCGTGGGTTAATGCGATCCGTTTTTAATGGAGAATTAACCGGATCTTAAACCGTCACCTCGTTAAATCTTAAAAAGGGACGAGATATCATTCTCCCTTGTTCCTTCCCTTTTGTTCTTAACTAAGAGGCGCTAGAACCTTTCAATCCTTTCCTTTGGAGTTGCACAAACAACCCTTACTCCTAGGATCAGTCCCGCTCTGTTGGATGCAACCAAGCTGTGTCAATCTTTCTTCCACATAAGTTGTCGCGAGGGGAGGATCGTGACCTGCTGTGTGGATAAAGGACGTCAATAACTCTTCGAGGTAGGGGATTCATGGCTTCTCTAATTGTATATGTGCAATCGTAGAATTAGCATGATTTATCTCTTTGGATCACAATGAAATTGACCTAATTAAATACTTGAACTGGATTAAAATAATTGGTTGATCGCATGCTGTTGCTTTATACCGTAATGACGGTTTGCCTCATGTTTTCCTAGATATAGTGATATCTATGTTTATTTGTTTTGTTGTTCCTTCATGATTGAAATTGATAATGAACGTAAAGCTGGAATTAATTGTTGATTAATTGGCTAAAGATAAAGAGGCATGTAAATTAATCTGGTTATTGTCGTTGTTGTAGTTGTTCTAATTTGAGGATAATCAAATTAGGGAAGTAAGCATGGTTATTAAATTGTGATAGCTTACTGATTAGGTATCCATGATTGGAACCTATGAATAACAAATCTGTTAATTCAATATGGTTTAGAGAACAGATTATGTGGGAAATTCAAAAAGGGTTCTGAGTTACCCTCTTGTTTGTTAAAGGGCCGAGAGCCCATTTTGTGATGTTTGTTTTCCTACTTCTTGTGCTGTGATGTGAGCCTGGATGGTTGTTGTGATATGTGGAGGCATGGAGGCCTTATAGTTGTGGCAGCGGATGATGCCTAGTGTGGCGAGATGCATCGGTTTATGCATATGGGTGTCAGGGAGGACACCGGGGGTGATGGAATGGGACAGATGTGGTTGCTGGTTGCTTGTGGTTTTCTTGAATGTTAATCTGCTTTGCTTTTCCCCACTGCTCAAGGAAGCTGGTCTTGCTTACCCTCATTCTGAAGGAGGCGAAGACACGCGGGGTATGCCACGTGCTTTCCGTGTTTAGCCTCTCGATGGAGGATGGGTCTATGCTCTTTCTATAGGCGGCAAAGACCCGACGGGTAGTATATCTACTCACCGTGTTGAGCCTCCTTTGTGTTTAGAAGCATAGGATGTTTTTCTAGAATGCCTGGGAATGTGGAAAAGTATTTCTGTAATGAATGTTTGATTAAATGGTGAAAATCCACGGGGATGGAGATGCTAGAATTTAAAGGTGATGTGAATCTTAAAAAGGAGCAGTTGTATTGAAAGTGACGCCATTTCAGTTAAATGGGGATTTGTTCAATCTTAATTAATGCTTAAAGAATTAACTAATGTACAGTGGAACTGATAAATGAGAATGGAGTAATCTAATAAAGCTCTTCAATTGGTTGTGTGCTTATAGGATACCTAGTCATAGAAGTAGCAGCCTGGAGTCTGAGAGACGTTAGCTGCAGTTGTATCTAAGACTAGGTAATGCCCATAGTGTGGATGTGAGTTACTTATATATTCTGTACTTTTTGTGTTTCTATACGCTAATCCACCCTGTCGGTAAGGGCAACTGACACCCCGGGGATTCTGAGCCCTGGGGGGGGGGGGGGTGTTTTCCCCAACATTCTGATGGGAGGTTGAATGGCTGACTACCCCCTTTGGCCCCGCTCTCTTCTCTTGGTAGATCTTAGTGCTGGTAGGCACAGTGGTTAGTTTTACCCATATATGTGTGTAGAGGGCTGTAATGGCATGTGATTATTTCACACACATATATTCTGGATATAGTAACCTATGGACTACTATAGGTGTAACGTGTATAGGCTGTGATGGCTTGAGGATCCTTACTCGATGTATGGGCTGTAATGGCTTGAGGTATAATACCTGACGTATGATACACGTTATGCGAGCTGTGGTGGCTCCCGGAAACTACCTGGTTACTTTTGGTTGTGAGGATTGTGTGGAGCTTAGCCCAGGTGTCTGCGGGCAAGCCTATGTGGTGCACGTGGTGCAGATTGTGGAGCTTGACCCATGTTGATACGAGCAAGCCTTTGGAGAGAGATGCACATGACGTATGTCGTTGGGGCAAAGCGGAAAACCAGTGGGGAAGTGGTAGCGGGGTACCCTTGATATTCTTTACTACATGCTATATTCTTGTATGCGTTACTTGGTGAGAGTAGCCTTGGTGAGGTTGGGAACATAGTATACATGTTTAGGTGACGAGTTAGTTTCACTTGTTTTTCACTGGGCTTTAGCATGCTTTCTTTACTGTTGCAGGAGAGTCTTGGGGAGGATCCTACTGAGTATACTGTTATACTCACCCTATGTACATATAAACTGTTTTTCAGGTCACTTGGAGCAGGTTGGAGATCAAGCTGGTTACTACTAGCTTGCGGTTGGAGGAGGAGCTGTTCGGGCTTGTGGTTGCTGTCGTTTTACTTTCTTTTGGGTACTTTTAGTTTCCCCTTTCAGTTGTAGTACTTTTGCATGACATTTCATATATGTACTTGGGTTTCTTTTACATTTCAGTTATGAGTTGGAGTTGGTTGGATTCTATTCTATCTCTCTCTTCTGCATGTGTTCTCTTAGAGGGTAATGCCTCCCATTTGTGTGTGTATTATACCCTCGGTGCTAGTCGCCAACTCGGGGCCTACTGGAGGCGGGACTCGGGGGTCATTATCTCCCTTTTCACATTGCCGGCCCAGGAGGGGTACACTTTGTGGGGAGGGGGTCGTGACAGAGTGGTATCAGAGGTCTGGTCGAGGAATATGATGGAGTTTGGAGTTAGGCACAGGTGAGGATGCATGGGATGGTAGGGCAACGGTGTCATTCATGTTTAGCAAGTGGGGTAAACACTGGAGAAAGGTAGAGACATAGGCGTTCAGGGCCCCCTATGATCTGTTGCACGGACCTTTAAGTTTACGATGGCTACTAAACAAAGTGATACTGGTTGCAGGGTAGAGACCTAGGAAATGATCATGCATCATTATTCCTTGCGCCTGTGTTTGAATGGGTAGACATTGGGATAGGTAACCTAAAATTAATAAAACAAAATAATTAATTAATTAATGTTGAGTCTTCCATATTCCAGGCTTAGGAGCTCTAACGATTGTTATTTTACAGGTATGGCTCCAGGTCGGCGTCCCCGTCAGGTTTGCGCAGAAGGTGCCCAGCAGGCTGTTCCAGCAGATCGCCGCCGGGTAGAGGTTGACGAAGATGACACTTGGAGGAAGACACTCCGAGAGTTTCAGCGCCAGAGTCTACAGAAGTACGAGGGCTCCGTTTCAGATGCAGTCACAGAAGACTGGTTGGAGTAGGTCGAGATAGGCTTCAGTTTGATTCGTGCTCGGAAGGAACACTGGGTGTCCTTGGTTGTGACGATGTTGCGTGGAGCAGCGAGACAATGGTGGTTCTTGTTCCTCGGGGATCGTGAGGAGTCAGCGATCTCATGGGAGGAGTTTCGAGACAGGTTTAGAGTCGAGTTTCTTTCTTCGACTGCGAAGGCATCCAGTCGCCAGGAGCTTCTTACCCTTCGACAGGGGAGCTCCAGTGTTCGGGAGTTTGGAATCCGTTTCAAGAACCTTCTACGATATGCTTCAGACCTGTTACCAGATGATGAGGCCAGGGCGAGGCATTTCGAGGAGGCATTGCGTCCAGAGATCCAGCGCCAGGTCACCCCATTTATGCTGAAGACATATCTTGAGGTGCTGGCGAGGGCAGAGGTTGTTGAGAGGACTTTTGCTAGGACCGGATCATCACGAGAGGGGAATCGTCATGATTCCTCAAGAAGCAGAGCTGTGGTCCGGGGTTCCCGGTTTTCAGGACAGAAGAGTTTCCGTTCACCTGGGGGTAGGTCCCGGCCCTTCCCATCTCATTTCTCCGGAGGTAGCAACTCTCAGACCTATGCCAAGGGAGAAGGCGCTTGTTTTTCTTGTGGTGGACGTGGTCATCAGTAGCGGGAGTGCCCAACTTTTCAGAGCAGTCATCGTGCACCAGGCGCTCCACTCCAGGTTCCTCCGTTGAGGCAGTTCCAGCCGAGGCAGCAGCAGCAGGTTGCACCAGCTTTAGATCACCAGAGGGTAGATGGAGCAGGCAGAGGACAGCCCCATGATGCTCCCCGTCCTCAGAGAGCAGAGCGCGGCCGTGGTGGTGGTCGTCATCAGGGTCAGAGAGGCCGTGGAGGTGGTCGTGGTCAGCTTCATTCTCGAGCGTTGCCAGCTCCAGGCGAGCCAGACGTCGTCCGAGGTACCCTTTGCTTGTTTTCTACCTTGGTGTATGCCTTGTTTGATTCAGGAGCGACACACTCCTTTATATCCCCTACCCTTGTCCACGCTTTGGGACTTGAGGTAGAGAGGCTTCCAGTTCCCTTGGCGTTGACTACGCTAGTTGGAGGTCGAGCTAGCTTGTTTGAAGTATGTAAAGACTGTGAGCTAGTGTTGGGGCAGCACCGCTCTTGGGGAGATTTCCTATGTTTACGAATACAACCATATGATGTCATCCTCGGCATGGATTGGTTGTATTCGGTGCAGGATATTGTGGATTGCTACAGGAAGAAGGTCATTTTCTTTGATGAAGATGGAGAGGAAGTAGTGTTTGATGGTGAGAGAGATCCTCGGATGAGTCATAGACGAGTTTCATCCTTATCATCCATGATGGCTGGGATGATGCTGAGTTCTTCAGAGGTTCAACAGCTGGCGTTTCCTAGGGTCGTAGAAGAGTACCCTGATGTCTTTCCAGAAGAGGTTGTATCCTTACCCCCTCGACGGAAGATCGAGTTTGGGATCGAGCTACAGCCAGGAGCGTCTCCCATCTCTATGTCTCCATATAGGATGGCCCCTTCTGAGTTACGAGAGTTACGTATTCAGCTCGATGGTCTATTGCAGTGTGGTTTTGTTCGGCCAAGTGTGTCACCGTGGGGTGCACCAGTCTTGTTCGTGAAAAAGGCTGATGGCAGTTTGCGGTTGTGCGTCGATTATCGTCGCTTAAACAAAGTGACAATAAAGAACCGTTATCCTCTCCCGCGGATTGATGACCTATTCGATCAACTGAAGGGTGCAAGTTGGTTTTCAAAGATCGACTTGCGGTCAGGATATCATCAGATGCGTGTAAAGGATGAGGATATCCCGAAGACTGCTTTCCGCTGTCGTCATGGGCATTATGAGTTTGTTGTAATGCCATTCGGCGTGACAAATGCTCTAGCTGTTTTCATGGGGTTGATGAATGTTGTGTTCCGTGAATTCTTGGACAAGTTTGTTGTGGTTTTCATTGACGACATCCTTGTGTACTCCACATCTGAAGAAGATCATGCAGAACATCTACGAGCTGTTTTGGGAGTTCTTCGCCAACATCGGTTGTTTGGGAAGTTGTCCAAGTGTGAGTTCTGGGCTCAAGAAGTTCGTTTCTTGGGACATGTTGTGTCCCAACAGGGATTAGCTGTGGATCCTTCGAAGATAGAAGCAGTGGTGTCTTGGACAGCCCCCAAGACCGTGTCAGAGGTGCGAAGTTTCCTTGGTCTCGCAGGCTATTATAGGAGTTTTGTGGCTAATTTCTCCCGAGTTGCGACTCCTCTGACAGCTTTGACCAGGAAGGATCAAGCGTTCATATGGACTGATCAGTGTCAGACAGCTTTCAAGTATCTAATGGAGAAGTTGGTAAGTGCTCCAGTCCTTTGTCTTCCAACGGAGGGAGTCCAGTTTGATGTTTTCTGTGATGCTTCAAATCTGGGGCTAGGCTGTGTTCTCATGCAGCAGAGGTCAGTTGTTTCTTATGGGTCTCGGCAGTTGCGTCCCCATGAACGCAACTATGCCACCCATGATCTTGAGTTGTCAGCCGTGGTGTTTGCGCTGAAGTTGTGGAGACATTACCTCATTGGAGAGCGCTTTGTGGTTTTCACCGATCATAAGAGTTTGAGGTATGTTTTCTCTCAGCGGGATTTGAACTTGCGGCAGCGTCGGTGGATGGAGTTCTTGCAGGAATATGACTTCGAAATATCGTATACACCTGGGAAGGTAAATGTTTTTGCTGATGCACTGAGCTGAAAGTCACGTAATGATGATGTGCGTGAATCTGGTGATTCCTGGAGAGGGATGGAAGAGCTAGCAGCTTTTCATCTTGATATGGGAGAAGTTGGAGGAAGAGTTTGTCTTTTCCAGATGACGGTGCAGTCATCCCTGATGGAAAAGGTGGAAGAGTCTCAGTTGGGTGATCTAGAGGTGGAAGTTTTGAGAGACAGAGTTGTTTGTGGGGATGCCCCTGATGGTTGGTCAGAGGATGAACAACACCGAGTGTTGTATCATGACAGGCTTTTTGTTCCCCTGGCGATGCGCGGGACGGTTCTCCGAGAGTTCCATAGCTCGCCCTTAGCTGTACATCCTGGTGTGACGAAGATGTATCGATCCTTGAGGAGTCAGTTTTGGTGGCCTGGGCTGAAACGTTCAGTTGCAGAATGTGTGTCTCGATGTTTAGTCTGCCAGAAGGTGAAGGCCGAACACCGTGTTCCTGGTGGTCTTCTCCAGCACTTAGAGATTCCTCAGTGGAAGTGGGAGGACATCTCAATGGACTTTGTTATAGGTTTACCTCGAGCTCCGGGAGGACATGATGCTATATGGGTGGTAGTGGATCGTTTAACTAAATCGGCCCACTTCATAGCAATCAAGGAGTCAATCTCAGTGGAGGTTTTGTCAAGGCAGTATCTGGAGGATGTGGTGAGGCTTCACGGAGTTCCTAAGAAGATCATTTCTGATCGAGACCCTCGTTTTACCTCGAGGGTGTGGAGAGGTCTCCAGCATGCTTTTGGCTCTCAACTATGCCTTAGCACTGCTTTTCATCCTCAAACGGATGGTCAGACAGAGCGAACCATCCAAACTCTTGAAGACATGTTGCGCTCTTGTGTTCTTGATTTTGGAGGTTCATGGGTGAAGCACTTACCTTAGGTAGAGTTCTCTTACAATAATAGTTTTCACTCTACCATCGGCATGGCGCCGTTTGAAGCCTTGTATGGCCGGCCATGCCGTTCTCCATTGTGCTGGACTGGGGTCGGAGAGTCTGCAATTCTCGGACCAGAACTAGTGCAGAATACGACGGAGATGGTTCAAGTGATTCGTGAGAGGATGAAGACAGCACAAGATTGTCAGAAATCTTATGCAGATCAAAGAAGGAGACCCTTAGAGTTTAATGTTGGGGATCATGTGTTTCTGAAGGTGACTCCCCGTCGTGGGCAGCGAAGGTTTGGTCGCGGAAGTAAGCTTTCTCCCCGTTTTGTTGGGCCTTTCGAGGTGTTAGCTCGTGTTGGAGCTGTGGCATATCGAGTAGCACTTCCCCCTCGGATGAGTCGGATACATGATGTTTTTCATGTATCGCAGCTCCGTCATTATCTTCATGATGAAACTCATGTTATCGATTGGGGAGAGATCGATATTGATGATGATGCAACCTTCGAGGAGCGACCTGTGGAGATCCAAGACCATAAGGAGAAGGTGTTGCGTGGGCGTTCTATTCCTTTAGTTCGTGTCTTGTGGCGACACGGTGGCATGGAGGAGAGTACCTGGGAGCGTGAGTCACAGATACGTGCTCAGTACCCAGAGTTGTTTAATGTTTAACTCCTTTCATGTAATGATGTTTTCTCTGTGGTTGGACCATTCATGTTTTATTTATGTACCTTTGATGTGATGTTGTGAATGAATTGTTTGGGTATGGATTGTTTGTTCCCGGATGTCATAGTTTTGTTCCAGCTTTCGAACAACTAATGGTGGTTTTCCCCTGAGAGGTATCTTATGGGGTGGTTGTTCGGACCCCTCTTTTCTTCTGGGTTGGTTTTTAATTCTCGAGGACGAGAATGTTTTGAGAGGTATCTAATGTAATGGCCCGGACCTCTCTGGTCCATTACTTTGTGAAATGTTGGTGTTGGAGGTGTTCCGGGAGGTCAAGGGGACTTATCCCCAACACTTTGCCAATTTTCTAGTTCTGTGAATAGTGTTTCCAGTTTTATGAACAGTAACAGATCAGTGAGACAGATCAGTTTCACGGATCAGTGAGACAGATCAGTTTCACAGATCGGTGAGACAGATCAGTTTCACAGATCGGTGAGACAGATCAGTGTCACAGATCGGTGAGACAGATCAGTTTCACAGATCGGTGAGACAGATCAGTTTCACAGATCGGTGAGACATATCAGTTTCACAGATCGGTGAGACAGATCGATTTCACAGATCGGTGAGACAGATCGGTTACACAGATCAGTTTCACAGATCGGTGAGACAGATCGGTGAGACAGATCAGTGAGACAGATCGGTGAGACAGATCGGTGAGATAGATCAGTTTCACAGATCAGTGAGACAGATCAGTTTCACAGATCGGTGAGACAGATCAGTTTCACAGATCGGTGAGAGAGATCAGTTTCACAGATCGGTGAGACAGATCAGTTTCACAGATCGGTGAGACAGATCGGTTTCACAGATCGGTGAGACAGATCGGTTACACAGATCAGTTTCACAGATCGGTGAGACAGATCGGTGAGACAGATCAGTGAGACAGATCGGTGAGACAGATCGGTGAGACAGATCGGTGAGACAGATCGGTGAGACAGATCGGTGTGACAGATCGGTGTGACAGATCAGTTTCACAGATCGGTGTGACAGATCAGTTTCACAGATCAGTTTCACAGATCGGTGAGACAGATCGGTGAGACAGATCAGTTTCACAGATCAGTTTCACAGATCGGTGTGACAGATCAGATTCACAGATCAGTTTCATGTACAGTAACGGTGGGTGAACAGTGTTTCCAGACTCCTACAGTTTTGCCCCTTTTGACGTTTCCTTTGACGTAAAATACATTTAAAGCCTTATTTTAAGGGCTCTTAAGGCCGATTCAAATGCCATAAATCCTATATTAATTATTCCTAAGGCTTGGAATGTTTCACTTGGTCAAACCGCGTGGGTTAATGCGATCCGTTTTTAATGGAGAATTAACCAGATCTTAAACCGTCACCTCGTTAAATCTTAAAAAGGGACGAGATATCATTCTCCCTTGTTCCTTCCCTTTTGTTCTTAACTAAGAGGCGCTAGAACCTTTCAATCCTTTCCTTTGGAGTTGCACAAACAACCCTTACTCCTAGGATCAGTCCCGCTCTGTTGGATGCAACCAAGCTGTGTCGATCTTTCTTCCACATAAGTTGTCGCGAGGGGAGGATCGTGACCTGCTGTGTGGATAAAGGACGTCAAGAACTCTTCGAGGTAGGGGATTCATGGCTTCTCTAATTGTATATGTGCAATCGTAGAATTAGCATGATTTATCTCTTTGGATCACAATGAAATTGACCTAATTAAATACTTGAACCGGATTAAAATAATTGGTTGATCGCATGTTGTTGCTTTATACCGTAATGACGGTTTGCCTCATGTTTTCCTAGATATAGTGATATCTATGTTTCTTTGTTTTGTTGTTCCTTCATGATTGAAATTGATAATGAACGTAAAGCTGGAATTAATTGTTGATTAATTGGCTAAAGATAAAGAGGCATGTAAATTAATCTGGTTATTGCCGTTGTTGTAGTTGTTCTAATTTGAGGATAATCAAATTAGGGAAGTAAGCATGGTTATTAAATTGTGATAGCTTACTGATTAGGTATCCATGATTGGAACCTATGAATAACAAATCTGTTAATTCAATATGGTTTAGAGAACAGATTATGTGGGAAATTCAAAAAGGGTTCTGAGTTACCCTCTTGTTTGTTAAAGGGCCGAGAGCCCATTTTGTGATGTTTGTTTTCCTGCTGCTTGTGCTGTGATGTGAGCCAGGATGGTTGTTGTGATATGTGGAGGCATGTAGGCCTTATAGTTGTGGCAGCGGATGATGCCTAGTGTGGCGAGATGCATCTGTTTATGCATATGGGTGTCAGGGAGGACACCGGGGGTGATGGAATGGGACGGATGTGGTTGCTGGTTGCTTGTGGTTTTCTTGAATGTTAATCTGCTTTGCTTTTCCCCACTGCTCAAGGCAGCTGGTCTTGCTTACCCTCATTCTGAAGGAGGCGAAGACACGCGGGGTATGCCACGTGCTTTCCGTGTTTAGCCTCTCGATGGAGGATGGGTCTATGCTCTTTCTATAGGCGGCAAAGACCCGACGGGTAGTATATCTACTCACCGTGTTGAGCCTCCTTTGTGTTTAGAAGCATAGGATGTTTTTCTAGAATGCCTGGGAATGTGGAAAAGTATTTCTGTAATGAATGTTTGATTAAATGGTGAAAATCCACAGGGATGGAGATGCTAGAATTTAAAGGTGATGTGAATCTTAAAAAGGAGCAGTTGTATTGAAAGTGACGCCATTTCAGTTAAATGGGGATTTGTTCAATCTTAATTAATGCTTAAAGAATTAACTAATGTACAGTGGAACTGATAAATGAGAATGGAGTAATCTAATAAAGCTCTTCAATTGGTTGTGTGCTTATAGGATACCTAGTCTTAGAAGTAGCAGCCTGGAGTCTGAGAGACGTTAGCTGCAGTTGTATCTAAGACTAGGTAATGCCCATAGTGTGGATGTGAGTTACTTATATATTCTGTACTTTTTGTGTTTCTATACGCTACTCCACCCTGTCGGTAAGGGAAACTGACACCCCGGGGATTCTGAGCCCGGGGGGGGGGGGGGGTGTTTTCCCCAACATTCTGATGGGAGGTTGAATGGCTGACTACCCCCTTTGGCCCCGCTCTCTTCTCTTGGTAGATCTTAGTGCTGGTAGGCATAGTGGTTAGTTTTACCCATATATGTGTGTAGAGGGCTGTAATGGATTGTGGTTATTTCACACACATATATTCTGGATATAGTATCCTATGGACTACTATAGGTGTAACGTGTATAGGCTGTGATGGCTTGAGGATCCTTACTCGGTGTATGGGCTGTAATGGCTTGAGGTATAATACCCGACGTATGATACACGTTATGCGAGCTGTGGTGGCTCCCGGAAACTACCTGGTTACTTTTGGTTGTGAGGATTGTGTGGATCTTAGCCCAGGTGTCTGCGGGCAAGCCTATGTGGTGCACGTGGTGCAGATTGTGGAGCTTGACCCATGTTGATACGGGCAAGCCTATGGAGAGAGATGCACATGACGTATGTCGTTGGGGCAAAGAGGCAAACAAGTGGGGAAGTGGTAGCGGGGTACCCTTGATATTCTTTACTACATGCTATATTCTTGTATGCGTTACTTGGTGAGAGTAGCCTTGGTGAGGTTGGGAACATAGTATACCTGTTTAGGTGACGAGTTAGTTTCACTTGTTTTTCACTGGGCTTTAGCATGCTTTCTTTATTGTTGCACGAGAGTCTTGGGGAGGATCCTACTGAGTATACTGTTATACTCACCCTATGTACATATAAACTGTTTTTCAGGTCACTTGGAGCAGGTTGGAGATCAAGCTGGTTACTACAAGCTTGCGGTTGGAGGAGGAGCTGTTCGGGCTTGTGGTCGCTGTCGTTTTACTTTCTTTTGGGTACTTTTAGTTTCCCCTTTCAGTTGTAGTACTTTTGCATGACATTTCATATATGTACTTGGGTTTCTTTTACATTTCAGTTATGAGTTGGAGTTGGTTGGATTCTATTCTATCTCTCTCTTCTGCATGTGTTCTCTTAGAGGGTAATGCCTCCCATTTGTGTGTGTATTATACCCTCGGTGCTAGTCGCCAACCCGGGGCCTACTGGAGGCGGGACTCGGGGGTCATTATCTCCCTTTTCACATTGCCGGCCCAGGAGGGGTACACTTTGTGGGGAGGGGGTCGTGACACTGGGTCTGTAGGCATTATCTTGGAAAACAACTATAATTGATTATAAAACACCTCATAACATCCATTCTCCAATTTTTCTTTTAGATGATCAAGATCATCAGATTCTATTCTTTTTTAGGTAACCAATTATTGAAATACTTCAAATAGTTCTTTCAATTTAGAATCCATGTTTTTTTATACTAAATTGAGATCTTTTGAGAACTTCACTAATTCATAAATATTAGACACATGATAAATGAGATTATAATAAATTTTTTATCACCACTTGACACCCTTTTTATAATCATTTTTGTGCGCAAAATAACATTCTTTTTATATCATGAAATTGGTTTTAGGATTCAAAAATATATCCATCAAAATCTTTACACTGTCTGTTATTTCATTTTGACAATTTGAAATGATTTATTTCATGGCTTCAATTTTTGTAATGAATGGTATAATATTTTACAACCCATTAAAATATTGATTGATGTATTGGATTCCCATCACTGTGATTGTTCATTCTAAATCTGTATCTTCATTTTATTCTGTGAGATATCCAAATTGAGTTTCTGAGGTGATAAATCTTGATGGATGATTCCAATTCTTATCATTTTCTTCTTCTTCTTCTTCTTTATTAGATATTTTAATTAATTTCATGGAAGAAACCCTTTGAGACATTTCATTGGAAGGCTGATGATTCAGAGATGGAAATTTAAATGATTTTACTTCTTACAACTCTGATACATGGTTTCTCTTGTTAACATCTACATTATCTTCAACTTCTTTTTCTTATTGACCTTGTTCTTCTTACCCTTTTTCTTTTTCTTCTTCTTCTTCAGATTCTAGAATGAGACATTGCATTAATGATTTTTTAGATTCATGTTTCTCTTTCCCTTTCTCTGCTAGATTCGATTGAGTCTGAACATGTGGCTCTATTATTACAATTCTAGTTCTCTATTTCTCAGAAATTTTGAGATGATTATCAATGTGAATAGCTTTGGCCTTTCTCATATTCCTTCTATTTTCCTTTCTTCTTCTTTTAATGTTTTTTCTAGATCTTTTTTTAGTTCCATGGATTCAGCTAGATCCTAACCAAATTGGGGATCCCCTGATTTCAATTATTCTCTCTTATTCCCCCTCTATGCCTCAACCTTATCTAAAACTACTTTTTTGTTTCGTGGGGTTTTGGAAGTTGAAGTCTTAACTGTGATTTTTTTAAATATGTATATTGGAATCTATTTGAAGGTTTTTCACTCCCGTTAGCAACTTTTTTTACTTTCGCAGCTTCTATATATTTCTCAAAATTTTTGGATTCATGGTTGAATCATTATTTGGGACTTCTTTACATATCCTTACTAATGAGAGGCTCCTAGATTGATATCAGATCATAATATATTGAAAAAATTAATAAAATTTGGAACTATTTAAAAAAAATACTCAGGATTATGGGAAACATGATTAGATAAGACTTTATAGCACTGAATTTGAGTATATTAATTTCCACGAAAATGAAAAACAATAGATTGAAAATCAACATATTCAGTAGATAATCAACCACATAAACATCGGAAACATTCAAATATTCATTATCACTCATTCCTGATACTAAATATATTTGCATCCAGATGGGTATGATTTAATAATATCTTGATAAATGACGTACATTTCTAGTGTCCTTGTGAATATCTAAAAGATACTCATCAACTTATCTTTTATCAAAGGTTCTTTCCAGTTTCGGTAATTTATGATATGAACAATGAGCATCCCCCTCACATGGAACACCTATGAAAGTGGTTGATTGTTTTACTAATGTTTTCAACTTCTAATCATACATCATAAAAGAAATCTTGAGACCATTTTATATATCCATTTCTTTATATAATTGAAAAACTTCCAACTAATATACAAAAATATTGATCTAAAGCCAGTCATTCAATCCAAATAGATTTTTACACTTCGATATTTATTATCTATTTCAATGATTAATTGAATGTCTCGAGAAACTAAACATTCTCCACAAAAATTTATAGAAGTGAAATATTTTGTATTCATTTTCTTCTGAGATGAAGTATTAGACTCCGACATTAAATACTATCTCAAACCCTAAATTGTTTCTTGGTAACAAATGCTGAGGATATCATTGACTACGAAAAAAGAGGTAAATATGATTACAAACCTTACTGTATTTATAGAGATTCAGAACCTCAGAGGAATTTAGAGGAATTCAATGTGTAATGGGTAGAAGGGGTTCTTTAGAAAAAATGGTTTTCAAGAGTTGATCTAAAAGATATTACTGTTTATAATGAATTCAAACTCTTTAAGTTTTCCTTAAAAGAAAATCGTATTTAAGAAGAATCTAATTAAGAGAAACAAAGAAAGAATTGAAGAACAACTATTTGAATAACCAAAATAAGGTTTTAGAAATTGTAAATGTCCAAGTATCAATAGAGATATATTGGTTTCATTATATATATCATTTGATAAAAATAAAAATATTGGAAATAATAGGAGACCGATAATAATTCTAAAACAAATAAAAATAATTTGAAAATGGTAAAGTATTCTAATACTCAAAATATAATACTGATAAAATAATCTATTACTGAATATTTAGAACCTATAAAATAATAAAATATCGATAATCCAAACTAGTAGCGATAACATGAAACTGATAATAATGAAACTTATAAAATGTGAAACCGTTAAAAAGTGAAATGAGTAAAAAGTGAAGTCGATAAAAAGTGAAACCAAAAAAAAGTTAAACCAGTAAAAAGTGAAATATGTAAAAATTGAAACTGGTAAAAGTTGAAACCGATAAAAAGTTAATCCTTTACAAAGTGAAACTGGTAAAAATTAAAACCAATAAAATGTGAAACTGGTAAAAACTGTAAGTGATAAAAATGGAAACGAATAAAAAGTATCTATACTCCCCCTTTGAAAAAGAGTAACTTAATGCAAAGAGATAGTTTAAAAAGTAAATATAACTGAAATAATACTTTACATTAACCATTCGATGATTCTGTTTAATGTATTTGAATTTATCAGAAGATAATGGTTTTGTGAAAATATCATCAAATTGTTCTTGTGTTCAATGAAATTATAAATAATATCACATTTTTTGTGTGATCTCATAGAATATGATTCCTTATATCAATTTTTTTTATCAAATGATTGAAGTGAAAGGGTTTTTACTAATAGTAATTTCTCTTGATTTATTAAATAGTATTTATATTTTGAAAAAGCACATGCCATATTCAGTGAGTGTGTGTTGCATCCACAACACATGAGTACAACAACTTCAAACAACTAAATATTCTACTTCAGCAATGTAAACTGATACTGAATGTTATCCTTTTCATAAATAATAATATAATAAATATCATTAGGAATAACATGTTCTGGACGTACTTTTTATATCCACTATAAAACCACCAATGTAATCATCTAAATAAATTTACAAAATAAAATAATTTTCAAAAGAATGAAATATTCTTAAATCCATAGTTCCCTTTAAGTAGTGAAAATTATTTTATCTTATTTTAAATGAGTATTCATTTGGATTAAATTTATATAGCACGCATAAGCACACTAATTATATTATGTATTGACTACTACCTATTAATTATATCAAACATCATACCATACCTATAAAAGATGTTTGAACTGCTGGTTTCCCCGCTTTATGTAGATTAAGTGAATTTAAGGTACCTATTGGAGTGTTTTATAATTTTAGTGTTGTCATATCCAAGATTTTATGTAAAAATTTGATACACTTATGTTGGTATATGTTGGTTTCTTCTTGGTTTTGGATATTTCAAAACATAAAATGAATGATAACTCAACCATCATACTCATTTCAAACTTAGATTTCAAGATATATGTAGAAAAATAAGTTAGGGGTTGTTATGTTGATCAAAATATAATGTTATCAACAATGATTTGAACAATCTAAATGTTTTTCTTATCTATTTTAATAAAAAGTGATGGATATACAGTACCTTTTTAATTATCATTTTTTAACAATAAATCCTCTATTTCTATCATGCCATGAAAAAGGGGCATTTTTATTGCCATATAAATCTTTTATAAGATTAAAAACATGATCAGGATTATTTTAGTCTACAAATCCAAGAGGTTGTTGTAAAAAACTTCTTCTTGTACAAAACCATTTATAAATGAAACTTTTACCTTCTTTTGAAAAAAATTTAATTCATAGAATGCAATGAAGGCTAAAAATATAATAATTGATTGAACTCTACATACCAGAGCATAGGTTCCTTCATATTCTGGTACCACTTTTTTATTATAGACTTTAGAAATAACTCTTCCTTTATTCTTTATAATAAATCCATTTTCATCACATTTGTTCTTGAAAACATGTTTTACACCAATTACATTTGTCTATTTAGGTCTTTATACCTATTTCCAGACATTATTCCATTCAAATTCATTTAGTTCATCATGAACATATTTGATCCAATCCTCATCACCTAATGTCTCATTAAAATATTTTGGTTCATATTTAGATAGGAAATCAAGATGTTCTATTTTAATTGTCAAGAAACTTCTAGTCCTTATGTGTTCATTTACATAACCAATGATATTTTCACTAGGATGATTCCTAAGAAACAATTTATTTGAGTTTAGTAATACTTATTAATCAACATAAGGTAGAAAGCCTTTTGGGGTAAATATTTTAGAAACATTTCCTTGAGTATTTCCTTTTTCAGAATAGATTCTAATCAATGGTGGATAATAATTTTGTGAAAACACTTCTAATGATGTAGGTAGGTGTTGTTTAGAATCAAAAGGAGTAGTCTCATCGAGTTTAATATTCATTATTTCCTCAATAATATGAGAGTTTTTTTATTAAAACTCTACAAGTCTTAATGGTATTGGAAAAATCTAGAAATATTCCTTCATCAACGTTGGGTGTAAATTTAGGTAGATTATCTTTAGTATTCAGTATGAATACATCACATCCAAATACTCTGATCTAAGTGCCATTATGTTTTCATCCAGTCCACAATTCATAAGCTGTTTTGTTTAGAAAATGTCTACTTAAAACATGATTTATATTATAACATGTAGTACTTATAGCTTCATCCTAGAAATTCATTGCTAGTGAGTATTAACTCAAAATGGTTCTTGTTATTTCATAAATAATAGAATTTCTTCTTTCCAAAAAACCATTTTGGTGAGGTGTTCTTAGGGCTGATAACTTGCGAGAAATAACATTCTTACTACAAAAATTTTCAAAATATGAATTTTAAAATTCTCCACCATGAACACTTCGAGTATTTATTACTGAAAGGTTTTTCTCATTTATAACATGGTCAATAGATGTTTTTAAATAGAAAAAGTCTTCATATTTAATTTCTATAAAATAGAACAACGTAAATTTGATGTAGTCATCAACTAAAACAAATACATTGTACTTGCCTCCAATACATCTAGTTTATGTAGGAATGAAAAGATTCATGTTAACTAACTGTAATACATTAGATGTTGAAACTTCAATTATTGTTATAATTCTTGATTTATATTTCCTTATATAATTTCAAGGGTCACAAACTTTTAATGAATGATTCATGTGATCTGGTAGATCCTTAACAATTATTTTCTTTAAGAGTTTACAATGGTTCCTAAGGTTAAATTGTCCAAACATTTTATACCATAACCAATATTGGACATCTATTTCACTTATGAATTGTAATTCATAGATCCTAAGGACTTATATGTTACTTTTGTATATATTCTCATGCTTATGGGTGGAGAGAATGAGTTCATCCCTGGAATTTTGAACTAAACATTGATCAGTCCCAATACTCACAAGGTAACCTTCATCACATAATAGGTTTATGATTATAAGGATGTTCTTAAGAACATTAATAAAGAAAACATTTGAAATTAAATATTTTCTTAAAATAACAATATTACATAAACCAATGATATTTCCTAGAGCATTATCTCTAAAGTTAACTCTTATACCTTTTATTTACATGATATTTTCGAAGAAATATTTGTTTCTTTTCATTTGTTTAGAACAATCACTATCCATGTACCATATATTCTTGTTGTTGGTAAATTTTTTGTTTTTCTGAATAATAAACAACTAGTTCTTCAGAACCCAAACTTGTTTGGATCTGGAAATGATAGATAATAGAACATTTAGAATCTAAATTTCCTTTGCAAAGCGAGATTCATGAAATCCTTAATATTGAGTGTTCTTAAGAGAAAAAATTATTTCTTTGTGTCCACCACTATCACCATTGGTGCAGAATTGATAACTATGGGGGATAAAATAGTTATGACTTATAAACATTTTTGAATGAGTATAACCAATTTCGGATCAATTCATTAGAGGAAAAATTTGTGAATATTTTTTTTCAAATTATTTATTTCATGAAGTGAAATTTGAAAATTGTTTCTTTTTAGAAAAAATTTCATATTTTATTCTAATGACTAAATTTTCATTCTCTTAACATCACAAACTGAATCTGGTCTCCGTCAAAACAAGCACCCGACCTGGCCCGTGAAAATGACCGAAGGGCGTTTCCGAACACCACGGGCTGGCACAAGTGCCTGGAAATCATAAAATTATAATTGGGAACGATTTACCCAAGTTTATAAACATAAAACAAAAAATGAATCCAATAAAATGAATCTAGATTTTTCAAACAAATCAATGTTTTACCAAAATTCAGAACTGAATTACATTGTTTAAGACAACTCAACAAGACTATAACAAAGGCACTTAAACAAAAATGAACAGCCCAAGAACCTCAACACGAAAAGAGGCATCGCCCTCAAGCCATCTCCCCAACACCGCATCATTAATGACCGGTGAAAACCCGAATTGTTGGCCTCAAATTTATACACAAACATGCGACAAAAAAAACATCAAGTCTACTTACCCCCAAGGGTGTAATTAAGGTGTTATCCAATGCCCATTAAGATACCACCACTAAGATTTTCCATGTGATAAACAATCATAGATGAAATGCATGCAAGTTTTCAAAAACATGTAATATCTAGTTACAATTTCTAAAAGATGCAACATAAAAAAATAGTTTACAAGTGGGATAATTTAAAGAATCAAAAAATTTAAAATAAATAAAAATGCCACTAAATTTTTCCAGCCAAATATACCATATGCCGATTGTAAGTATAAAGGATCTATTGAGAACAAGCAATAGGAAATAACCCCTAGGCACTAGCTAGCTGTGGGTCCCAGGTACCTCATATCTCGATGAGAGTAACCAGAAAAAAATATCTTCTCTCGTGCACAAGCCACTAGTAGGGAACATACCAATAACCTATTGGTCCCCAATCATCATCATCATCATAGATTATTTAGTGTTGTAAGCGTCATACTTGCAAAGTGAAACTGAGGCCAAACCCCACGGATTCACCAGCATACTAGTATACGTCCACCCAACTAGATACCCGTGTTTTCCATTTGTATTCAAACAAGTTCAACAAGCCATGAAATATACTTTTCACATGATCATATCACTTCCACATCACATGTTAACCAAACATCCCCATCTACATCACACAAGTCACAAATTCCACTTTTCATTCAAATGTATTTTGAAATAAAACTCACACCAAAATAGCCCACAACACATTTTTCATAACTTTCACAATCCAACACATCCTTTAACAGTTTTATAAAGTCCTTAAAAATATGATAAACATCACAAAACATCCAACTAACATCTTTTATAAATCCATTTTTATAAACAAAATACATTTTTTCACATCGCACTCACCAAACAGCCCACGTCACGTTCACACCTCTTTCACATTTCAGTAAATCCATTAAAAATTTTTATAAAACATTTCCAATTGGATACACATCACATGACAGACATATTCACATTTAAAATGGTTCATTTCAAAGTATAAACAATCCAAAATAGTTTTCCAATATGGATTCACCTCTTACATAAATCATTAAAGCACCCAAAACTTTCTTAAAATTATTATAAATAGTGTACCAATGCTTTTTACATAAAACCCATTTCAAAACCATATTTCAAGTTCAAAATCAAACCAATTAAAATAAAAATAATAATTATTATCCCCAAAAACATGTATTAAACTCCCACCATGTTTTATACAAACACCTCAAACAATACCACAAAATATCCACATGAAAAGGGCAGGTTTTCAAAATCACTTTCAAGAAGTAAAATATGTTTTTACACCTTAAACCCTTAAAACCCCACTTTATTATCTAATGGAACACCAATACCCCACCAAATCATAATTTTCATCCCAAACAAGATTTAATAAACCAAATTCATATGTTATAAAACACACCCAAATAATACCCAATGGGTTGCACATGAAAAACACCGAATTTTAAGCTAAAATGAAACTATAAAAACAAATGCTTTACCAAATTAAACATAAACAGTTCACGCACCACACACAACATATTAGGAACATGCATAGTAATTAATTCAAGCAAACTAACTCATCTAGAAATGATTACATATGGAATCACCTACGTTTTATGCCGAAAACCTCAAAAAAATGGTGCAAAACATTAACCGCACCACTGCCGCACCTCAAGGAATATATATCCAAACCTAGACCACAAATTTTGTCCAAAAAGACACCAAATAAAACCCTAGTTTATAAGCTCAACTTATGGACATGTGGAACTTCAAGAAAGGGTGAAAGCAACCCTAATGGGAAGAAATCAAGGAAAGAAACACTTACTTGAAACATCTTGAATCAAACGAACCAAAAACACAAAAATTTTAATTTCAAAGAAACCGGACTTGGTATGGATTCTATAACGGGGATGAGAAGTTCATTTGGGGACTAAAATGGGGATAAATATTGAAAATATAAAGAATTATGAAAGAATCAACATACCTTCTCAAATCTGTAAGATTTGAGGAACTCTAAGAAGATCGTCCCTACATTGCGATGCCTAAGATCTCCAAAGAGCGGGGAAGGAGGATGGGGTCTCGGCTAGGTGCAATGGGATCGTGTGAAACTTGGAATCACCGAAAAATACCAAATATTGAATTTGTTATTAAATAAATAAAATTAATTTTTAAAATGGGATATGGGATTCCGGGCAGGCCCAATCCCTTAAATAAAAACAAAAATAAACATTGGTTATGGATTTATAATGGCTCCAAATATTAATTTTAGTGTTAATATATCAGGTGAGGACCTTTAAGAGTTGGAATGATGGAAAAATATTAAATAAAGGAAAGATTTATAAAATAAACAAAATTTATTTTTATATCTGGAATTGGGCTCACAGCTTGGACCAATTCATGAAAACATTCATATTCTACATAAAACCTTTGAAAACCCCCAAAACAAAGCATTAATGGAAATTAAAATTTAAATACATCTAAAATAAGCTATGTATGTGACAATTATCTCTACCATGAAACATTTTCACCCCATGAAGTCACCATAAGGCCAAAGAAACAACCAAACCCAACTGAAAAACCAAGATGTACTTCCTTTCCAGGTTTCTCCTCCAAAGGCCAAAACACCTCTAGTTATCAATGAAGGAAGGAATACTCTCACATACCAAACATACAAAACATTCCTGAAACAATAAAGATCATTAAGACTTTATCCCAAATGAAAACTCATCAATCAAAATATGAACTATTATCAATCAATATACCCAAATAAACAACAACATCGAACAAGGTTACACTTACCTTATTATAACTCAACCATTGGGCACACTCCAACATCAATGTTTACCCATGTAATATATAGGTAGGTTGATATCTCTGAATGATAATACCTATTTTCTAGACAAGGCCAATGAAAAACATGAGTTACTCATATGAAGAGACACAAATGGGGTCCCCACCATAAGAGGCAACATTAAATTTTTCCCGAGACAGAATCAAAGCACTAATAGGGGGAGGCCCAAATAGACTCTCTAGTAAAAGGGGTATACATCCATTAGAAATTTACAAAATAATATGTATGATACCTTTTTTGGGTCTTCCCACCACAAGAACCAACCATCTTAACTGACCGGCAAGGGCCAACATGAAAAGACCCCAAAATTAATGAGTTGGGACGGTCGCATGGTTAGTCGGCATAGTTTGGGAAACTGTGTGATAACTATGGAGATCCTTATATCTGCATGGTTATTTTTTTGTTCATGGTTAGAACTAACCATGTAAAAACTGTGTGCTCAACTTTTCTAGAAAAATTCCCAACCATTCTCCAAAGGCTCAATGGAAAACAAAGGGGGAGGGAATAACATTGTGTGATGACATGGATACAAGACCCTCCACCTATTTCCATTGAACGAGAACAGCAGAAGAAATATGATGACACCATAGGTTTAAGCTCTTCCTATATTTCATACTGAGGATAGGAATTTTTACAAGGGTTTAAACAACATTGGGGTTTTCCCATGACTACGTGCCAGCTTCACTCCAGGACCTATGGCTAGAGCTCAAAATATTGAAGCATCTTTAGCGTCACAGATAGGCTGTGGAAACCCCTATATGGAACTTCTTGTTTCGGTGCCCCAAAAAACTACTCTTCATACCCCTATGGGTTCAACAATACATAACACACTCCATAACTCACTTTACCAAAACAAGACATTTAACTTAAACAAGGGATCAGAATATGAACACACATCACACCTTGTTTCTTTGGGTGAGAAACTACAAAAGGGAAGGTCATGTATAAACCCCTTCCTCTAAGATAGAGGATTTGATGTTTATCCCAAGGGAGACATACTCCCAACATAACAGAGAACCTCATAGAATTGTGTGACCTTCACCGTTACAGAAAAAAGATCACACAACCTCACAATGAGTCACAGAACATTACCCTTGCGATTGATAGAAACAATACATTGAACGAGACCATATTCCAAGTCCCTAAACAATAGAAAGGTCCAAAAAGTGGACACAATAGCCTATCATGACCAAATTCTAAAAATCAGTTGTTTAATAAGAACTCTTGCTTCAAAGAAGCTATGAAGAACCTAGAGCCCCTCTTACACACCATCAAGACACTCATCCACAGTAACAACCCAAGAACACTTCCACCTTCGACGAATCAGGAATCTTAAGAAACTAAGGTCTCTTTCATCCTTCTACAAGCACTATCCCACTAAAATAGGATCCAAAAATCAACAAAATGAATCGGTGTAGATTCAATCAACAAATATCGATAAATTATTCCTTATATTAATCAACTGGAGGATTTTACAATGGCAAAACAATATGGTTTGCACTTCATTTGTGCATTAACCCTAAATGGAGGCATACCTTATCCATTGAGGGCACCCAAGTACCCAACCAAGCTGGTCCATTGGTCAAAACATTCCATAAACCTGGTATGAACACATGAAGGGAACCACTTTAAAGGTATCCCAAAACATTTTTCAATAGAGACCACTAACCGTCCCTACAATACAGCTTACCGACCAAACACAAACCCAAAACACAATTCAAACAGAATGGGTTCTTGGACTCAAAACGTCCCACAACATCAACATTTTCAAAAACGCATAATACAAACCATACCAAATTATTCATCGAGTCATCATGTTTTTCTTTAAAACCAATTCTTTGAAAACAAACAGTTTAGAAGTAAGTGTATCCACCAATGGTACCCCATAGGCCTCACATGTGCATTTTTTGGTGCCACACAGGGAACCCTCCTCATATCTCTCCCGACACTCATCCAGTCATGCCATCAACCATCCATCATCCCATATAACCCCATGCATGTGGTCACTCATGTAAATACCAATGGTTAAAACAAACATTCTTTCCACTTTTCAAAACCAAAACGGTTAACCAACACATCCTTTTTCTCAAAACTACTAACCAGGCGATCCAAATCCCAATTCAAATATTACTAAAATTTTCAGAAAGACACAAAAATTTATACAAGAACTCAATTTTATGTTATTCACATCAATTTCATAACATCTCATCCCAATAAAAAACCCTATGATAGTTTAGAAAACTCTATTGGAAACACTTTTTCAAAACCAACTTCAGTATATTTTTTGCCTTTAAAAGAGGTGTAAGCACACCATTTTCCATTTCAAAATAATTCTGAATTTTCAGTTATAGTATTTCATAAATCCAACCATTCCAAATTTATTTGAAAATCATTTCACAAAAACATTACACTTCTTACAACCATGTCACTTTAAAACCAAAGTTACAAGATTTCAAAACTAAAGAACACAAGACAATGGAAGAGGAAACTAGTTTCAGTGGTTGACTTGGACATATGGTTAGAGACCATATTCCAATCACTTCACTATCACAGAGAGTGTTCTAGGGAATATTCCCAGCTCTACAAGGCCTTCCAGGCCCTGTGAGCTTACTGAGACCATTAACCCAACTCTATTTTCATTTCCCCTAATCATCATTAAACCATGAAAACCCAATGGACACTGAAAGGTCCTAACTTCCACTATAGACTTGAATCCCGTCATGAGGAGTGGTGATCAACCACACTAATCATAACCGAAATTCCATGTCCCGAAAATCCTAACTCCAGACTATCTCGAGTGTTCTTCAAATAACATGACTCAAAGAGAGCAAACTTCCTTTGATACCATTTTGTCACGAACCAAATCTGGTCTCCATAAAAACTAGCACCCGACCTGGCCCGTGACAAGGCTTGAAGGGAGTTCCCGATCCCCATGGGCAGGAACAAGTACCTGGGTATCATAAAATGATAATTGGGAACGATTTACCCAAGTTTATAACCATAAAAAACAAATGAATCCAGTAAAACGAATCTGAATTTTTCAAACCAAACAATATTTTACAAAAATTCAGAACTGAATTACATAGTCAAAAACAAATCAAAAAGAGTATAAAAAAGGAAAAAACCAAAAATGAACTGCCCAAGAACCTCAACATGGAAAGAGGCATCGCCCTCAAGCCATCGCCACAACACTGCATCATGAATGACCGGTGATAACCCGAACTGTTGGCACAAAAGTTATACCCAATCCTGCGATAAAAAAATAACCAAGTATACTTACACCCAAGGGTGTAAGTAGGGTGTGATCGAATTCCCAGTAGGATACCACCACTAAGAGATTCTATGTGAAAAACTTTCATAGATGAAAATAAAGCAAGTTTTCAAGAACATGTAATTTCTAGTTACAATTTCTAAATGATGCAACTTAAAAAAACAGTTTTCAAGTTGGATTATTTAAAGAATCAACACTTTTAAAATAAATTCAATAGCTACATAATTTTTAAAGACAAATATATAGTATTACAATAGTAAGTATAAAGGATCTAATGAGCACAAGCAATAGGAAATAATCCCTAGGCACTAGCTAGCTGTGGGTCCCAGGTACTTCATATCTCGGTGAGAGTAACCACAAAAAAAATTTGTTCTCGTGCATGAGAAACTAGTAGGGAACATACCCATAACCTAGTGGTCCCCAATCATCATCATCATCATAGTTTAATAATATTTGTATGTGTCAAACAAGCAATGTGAAACTAAGGCCAAACCCCACGGATTCACTAGCATACTTGTACACGTCCACCCACCTAGATACCCAAGTTTTCCCATTGTGGTCAAACAAGCTCAACAAGCCATGAAATATAATTTTTACATGAAAATATCAGTTCCACATCACACTATAACCAAAAAGTCCCATGTACATCACAGAAGTCACAAATTCCACTTTTCATTCAAAAGTATTTTAAAATCAAACTCACACCAAAATAGCCCACAACACTTTTTGCATAACTTTCACAATCCAACACATCCTTTAACAGTTTTATGAAGTCCCTAAAAATATGATAAACATCACATAACAGCCCACTAACATGTTTCATAAAACCCTTTTTATAAAAATAATCCATTTTTTACATCGCACTCACATAAACAACCTATATCACGTTCACACCTCTTTCACATTTCAGTAAATCCATTAAACATTATTATAAAACATTTCCAATAGGATACACATCACATGATAGACCTATTCACATTAAAAATGGTTCATTTGAAATTATAACCAATCGAAAACAGTATTCCAATATGGTTTCACCTCTTACATAAATCATTAAATCACCCAAAACATTCTTAAAACAATTCAAAATAGTGTACCAAACCTTTTAACATAAAACCCATTTCAAAACCATATTTCAAGGTCAAAATAACTCTAATACAAATTAAAAACAGAATTTTCATCCCTAAAAACATTTATTATGCTACCCCCATGTTTTATACAAACACCTAAAATAGTACCACAAAATATCCACATGAAAAACACACGTTTTCAAAATCACATTCAAGAAGTACAATAAGGTTTTACACCGTAAACCCTTAAAAAAACCACTTTAATATCAAATGGCACACCAATACCCTACCAAATCATAATTTTCATCCCAAAAAATATTTATTAAACCAAATTCATATATTATAAAACATACCCAAATAATACCCAAAGGGTTTCACATGAAAAACACCGAATTTTAAGCTAAAATGAAACTATAAAAACAAATGCTTTAGCAAATCCAACATAAATAGTTAACACACCACACAAAACATATTAGGAACATGCATAATAATTAAATCCAGCAAAATAACTCATCTAGAAATGTTTACACATGGAATAATCTACCTTTTATGCCAAAACCCTCAAAACAGGGTGTAAAACATCAACCGCACCACCACCACACCTTAAGGAATATAAATCCAGAACTAGAATACAAAATTTGACCAAAAAGGCACCAAATAAAACCCTAGTTTCTAACCGCAACATTTGTACACGAGGAACTTCAATAAATGGTGAATGAAACCCTAAGGAAGGGGAAGAAATCAAGGAAAGAAACACGTGAAACATCTTGAATCAAACAAAACAGAAATACCAAAATTTGAATCTCCAAGAAACCAAACATGATTTGGCCTCTATAATGGGGAGGAAAATGTCATTTGTGGACTTAAATGGTGTAAAAGAGTGAAAATGAAAATATTTATGAAAGAATCAACTTACCTTTTCAAATATGGACGATTTGAGGAACCCTAGGAAGTTTGTCCCTAAATCGAGATGGCTAAGAGCTCTAAATAGAGGGAAAAGAGGCGGGGGACGCGGCTGGGTGTAATGGGATCGTGTGAAACATGGAATCACTGAAAAATACCTAATATTGAATATGTTATTAAATAAATAAAATTAATTTTTTAAACTAGATATGGGCTTTCAGGATGGCCCAATCCCTTAAATAAAAACCAAAATAAACATTGGTTATGGATTTATAAAGGCACCAAATTTTAATTGTGGTGTTAATATATCAGTTGAGGAAATTTAGGAGTTGGAATGAGTGAAAAATATTAAAAAAATGAAAAAGTTATAAAAGAAACAAAATTTATTTTTAAATCTGGAATTGGGCTCACACCTTGGCCCAATTCATGAAAACTCACCTATTCTACATAAAACCTTTAGAAAACCCCAAAACAAGGAATTAATGGAAATTAAAATTAAAATACATTTAAAATAAGCTATGTATGTGACACAGAAGAAATGGTTTTGTGATTGTTTTCTGTTTCAAAAAAACATTTTTCTTAAAAATAAGATGTTCAAAGCGCTTAGAATGTTTAACCATTTCAGAATTTACTTCTATACGGATTTTTGAAATATTATCACAATAAAGGGTTTTATGATCGAGATATTTTGAAATATCTGATACTACATTTATAAGAATATAAAATCAATAATTTTCCTTATCAATATTTTACTTGAGTTTAATGGTATCATTCTCAATTAATTTAGAAAATATCGAAACTTATTCAAAATAAGGAAAATTATCCAGTGCTAAGGAATATTCTTCATCTAATGAGTAAGAATATTTCTCAGCAGGATAATTGTCAATTAATGATACATTTTTATGATATTCAGTATTTGGTACATTAGCTATGAAAAAATTATTTTCAATGTGTATTCTAGCTAAAAGTCCAATATCCTTCTGACTAGAGGATTATTATTAAGAATATTTGTTTGATAAATCACCACCACATTCACTCTAGTATCATTTTTATTCAAAACATTATTTGTCTTTGATATGTTATAAGTTTTCGTATTTCATTCAGAATGTTTATCCTTATTGTATTTTCATTTAAGAAAATGACTATTTGATCTAATATAACTTGATCTTTTAAATTTTTATCAAGTTACTTTAGAGACTTTATTTTCCATTATATCTTTATTTTTTAATCTATTTTTAAAATATTTATTTCTAACAATCTTTTTCATTCTTTAATTATGATTGGATAATTCAATCTCTGAATTATCTCATTCTATAAATTCTGAAATTATAAAAAGTTTCATAGGTTTAAATCATGTTTTCTATTTTTGGTTTCTTGGCATTAGATGTTGTAGTATAAGATACACTTCCATTACCATTCGTCGTCTTATTAAAATCTAGATCTCTTTTCATTACTGTATCGTTTTGTACGAGAGTACTAAATAATTCATTAAATGTGATTTGTGTAACTTTCATGTTATCAGAAATAGCAGTATTTTTTGATTCATAGTCTATGGGAATAGTATCAATTATCTTTTCAACAAGTACATGATCATCAAAACAATTTTCTCCCATGGATTTAAGACTATTGAAAATTCTCATAAATCATTGTTGAATCTTTCAAACTGGTTCTCCATAAGAAAAAACAGAACCAAGATATTCATTACGGATCATTGCTCTCCTTTTTTCTACTACTTTAGAAGTTCCAAAACATGTTACTTATAATTTCCTCCAGATACAATTGGATTCTTCACATTGATATATTTGACTATATATATTGTTTTTCATAAAATGTAAAAAAATATGGCATACCTAGTAATTCTATTGATATTATATTTTTTATCTTTTGTTGAAGATTACGAATTCCTTGTATGGAATTTTGTAATATCTAGTGAGGATCACAAAATTAACTACTCTAATATTAATATCAAAGGTATTCATTAAATCTATCCATTTCTCATAGAAATTCCAATCTAAAATATTTTGTTAAGTTTGGTTTAGATTTTAAATTGATCCAATATCCATTCCTTCAATTATATAAAACAAGACTTTTTCACCCCACATATTAGTGTACTATGTAAAAATAAACAATTAATTTGTAATAGAAATAAAATTGGATTAAAGAAATGTATAAAGAACGTAAAACAAATTATTAGAATCTTACTATGATACCAATTGATGTATCATAAAAAATATATAATTATATCTGAGATTACAGTATACATGAGGTGGTGAATTGTAGGTTTAAAACATTATATTTAAACACTTATGTAGAAACATATTTTAAGAGGACTGAAACAAATAAAAATAAAAACCAATACAAATAATTGAAATGGTCTTAGATCTAGTGCATATGATATGATATGATACCACAAGTAATTAAGGACAATTGTATTTGAATTGAATACAATGATCAGAGTAAAACAAATGTAAATGATTCTAACATACAAATTATAAAATATCATAATACAATATCTAATGAAATTATCATAATTGAAACAATTACAATAGAATATAATAATCCAAAAAATAAGAAACAAATTGTTTCCATTTCTACTATAAAAGGATATTAAAAAATACATGTATCACAATCCTTTTATCCCAATGAGTTGGGCATCCATTCACATAGGATAAAAGGTCTATCTTACAACCACCCAAGTAAACCCTTGATAAGATTATTGGAATGTTTGTCTTCATATCCAACAAATTCCTTGATTAATAAGGTATTCAACACCTTTTTCTTTCAAATAAATAAAATCCCACAACTCATTGATTGAATGGAACACCTTCTTATCCTCTGATTCCCTAGATTGTTGTAACAATGATCAGTCACACAAAGGGAAACAAAGTACTTATTGAAATACATGAACTAGGAACAAGTCGTTCACTTTTTGTGTCTTCACGGATTTTCACATGAAGCAAGATATATGTCACATCTTATCTCTCTAGAACATTGATGATACAAAAGAGATTTTTTTTCTAATTACCTCTTATTTATGGGCCCCAGGTTCCAATGGTCATATTTACTCTAGTGGTCATATATCTCTAGAAACATTGGATGGACATGGGAAGATATCATTATATTGGTCAAATCATACAGAATACATGAAAATGTTTTGTTTTTTATATAAATAACTTAATGACATCATTTTTGTTATAAAAAAATATGTACATAAGTATAAAATTATGAGTAAGATGAAATATAATGACAATCATGTATGTGGTATTGGAGTAGGAAATTAGTTCAATGCATTATATGATTACGATACATAACTTGGTTTGAATGTATACCATGATTATGATGTATATTGTGGCTACAATACATAAAACGGATATGGTGCTTAACATGGATATGATACATATCGTGGTTTTGATTTATATCATGGTTACGATTCATATAGTGGTTACGATTCATATCGTGGTTATAATACATTAGAAGGTTATGATGCTTAACATGGATAAGTTTCATATCATAGATTCGAATCATATTGTGGTTACGATACATAACATGGATATGAAGAACAACGTGACTATGATGTATAACATGGTTATGTTGCATGGTTACGATGAATAATATGAATATGATACATAACATGGTTATGATGCACATGGTTATGAAAACATCATATGTGGTTAAAATTGAAAAAAGAAATTATCGGGTTAGGTTGACAAACAAAATATGTGATTATGATTGAATATTATAATGATAAGAAAACAAAATAAATGAATACAATATATGTGATTATGACGAGAATACAAAATATATGAACAAAAATATGTAATTTGAGATTTCCAATACAAAATGATCAATGGGAAAGTCCAAACACATTTTGACTCAATAATTTCATAAGTAACTTTTTTTAATATATTTACTATACTTGTAAACAAATAAATATAATATTCATTACTCAATGAAAAGTAAAATAGATATATTAATTTAATTATCATATTCAAAACAATAAAATATTAAAATTGAATTTATAATATCTAAATGTATTTTAATAAATACTATTCCACAAATCATGGAACAAATTTATTCTAGATTTAAATTCAATAAAATATATTAATAATATGAATAAACATAGTATGATCCTCATGTGGCCCCTTTTTCAATGGAAGTGTGTTAGTGAACGTAATGTATATATTATGTTCCAACAACATGCCAATGCACCCCTAGAGGAAGAAGTTAATTTAGAAAATATAGATACCTTCCTTAAAATTTAGTTATGTCATATAATCAATTTTCATCAAGTATCCCGTCAAGAAAGGTCAATTACTATTTAATCTCCAAATATAATAAATTTATCATTTTTTTAATTTCATAAATGAACTTTTCTACAAACCAAAATGGCCAACGATTTCATAATATAGTTCTACATTATCAATGGGATATAGATATCATATTCCATTAATATGAAATGGAAAAATAATTTCCAATACAATCAATTAATTCCATATCACATATGACACACCTAATATATGTATCCCGTAAAAAATAACATTTCATCACAATTTTCACCCATATATCAAAATAGATGATTCATTATACACATTAACAATGACATCATGCTTAAGGACCAATACGAAAATCCATAGATAGAAATATCAAATAAAAAATAAAACATATGGAATTCATATAGGAAGGCATGTCCTCATAGCCTAAATTTCATCGAGATCACTATGTTTGGGATTGATAAGAAAAATGTCAATTAATATGAGCCCCAAAAATGAAATAAAAGACTCATTACTTGTCCTATTAGAATTTTGTGTCTAGACAGTAAGATATATTTATTTAATAATATTTTCATACAATATCTAGTTTATCATTATAGAAGAGAATTTCCAAAAACCAGTTGATGTGACAGATATTATATTTATGTTATAAAATTAATTTTTTACAAAAAAATGATAATAATATATATAAATATTTTAATAATTTAAATAAAATTATAAATTAATATTTTTTAATGGACTAAAATCAATCATTTTTATCTTATTATAAATTATTTATGACAAATAAATATGATAAATGAATAATGAACCATTTTCTAAGGGAAATTTCTACAATATTTATGGATGAAAAAAATACAAAACCCCCCATAGTTAGTATTTTTATTATATTTGAGAATATACATATAATGTTTCTAAAAAGAGATATTTTAGAAATCCACACATGGTTCTTCAAAATCATATTAATTACAAGCATAATTAATTTAATTACACAACCTAATCGAAAAAACAACTACTATTTATTATTTATAAATCAATTAATGAAATGACCAGTGTTAATAAAATTATATTTTTAAATTTCTATAAATTAAATTTTTCCATTAATAAAAGTAAACTACATGTTTACATTCAGATTAACTTCCCCTTTTCAATATAAATCCCTTTTATGCATTCATAAATACATAAAAATGGAAAATTAGTTCCTTGTCATGTGTTATTAACATTAATAGTTACTAAAAGTAAATAAATTCCCATATTAATATCCTTGAATATTTTTTCCATTTGGAAATAAATTTGGTATCTTATATTTGAATTTTAATTAGATAATAATGTATCCTTTAAATGTAATCTGAATTATAAAAAGAGTCCACCGTTTTAAAATATATGAAATATACATGTTTATGAAATTATTACAATGTGTTAAAAACTTTTAGTCTCTAATAGTCCTAGGACTATGTTCTAAATTATAAATGGAAATGTTAAAATTCAAATGTTTTTAAATTATAAATTACAATATCAGAATATTTTTGTTTGTGATAATGATTTCGGGAAGAATCTGTAAGAAATTTCCATTAAATATTCCATGATCTATTTACAATAATGTAAAATACTAAATATAGGTATATATTTCATTTGATGTCACCCATATAAATTCATTTTATTTTCTTATTATGTTAATGATATCAATGAAAATATTCAATATGATTCCTAATAAAATATATTAATCATTGATATACAATGATTTAAATGACAATGTGTGCTGCATAAGTTCCCCTTCCTCACACTTATTATCACATGTTGTCTAAATTTAAAAATTTTATTATGGATAAACTATAGTGGGAGGAATCCTAAATGACTCTACTTATATATATATATATATATATATTAATATATATATCCACATTCTATTTATAAAATCAAAAATGATCATGAAATTTTTCATCATAATAAATGGTAGTGTAGTATGGTTACGAACATGATATTTTCTGTAAAAACTTTATATCTTCTATAAGTTATTTTTTAAATTAATATATTGATGGTAAATTCCATGATTTTTTATTTTGGGGTTGTTAAATTAATGACCATATTTTTGGATAAAAAATGATGTTTCTCCAAAAAATGTCTACATTTTTTCAAATAGTAACTATAAAAATGATGAAAATGAAGTCACGGTGGACATATTCAACAATTATAATAAAATTGATTAGGGTAAATTCCCTCTTGGAGAGCGTAACATCACTATAATGGTTTGAGGTTAAATAATCGGGTTTTCATCCTAGACATGGAATTGGGTTAAAATTAATTTTTTTAATATAAATATAAATTAATGTCTTAAAAATTCATAGCCTTGGGGGAGTTCCAATATCAATCAATATAGATACATTTTTAGTATGAGATTTACTCTTATCTAAAATTTCAATTAATGCTAAAAATTTGTGAAATAAGAATTTGGAATTTTTGGATGACAATTCTAAATGAAATTTACAAATAATAATAATTAATGTAATGGTAATGGTTTTGGGTTATGTTTACTTATATTGAAATTTGGATAAAACTAACTTATATGGGAACTTGAGAGATTGAGAAATCATGTATACGATGGCCTCCCCAAAGGTTGGAATGAATTTTTTCATCTACAGCCTAATGGATTATATAATCAAGGACAAAAACTTTATGGATATCGATGTGTAATATTTTCAATTTTCAATACCACGAATGAAATTTTATTATTTTAAAATTTAAATTAAGGATTATTTAAATGGATAACAGGGAGAGCATTCATTGTTTGAATGAATTCATTTATGTTTATTGTGAGAAAATGTATTGGTAAAGGATTGATGATGCCCCTTAACATAGATATTATAAAAATTTAAATATAGATTTATATATATACATTGAAAAACAATATATTCATATTATAATTGAAAAATAGAGTAGGATATTAAATTTAAGAAACAATGAACTAGAATTTGTTTAATTTTTTTTGGAAATTTGTGGAAGAATTTTGTGTCAGTAGTGAAATAAGATAAAAAAATATAAATGTAAAACTAATAAAGGAACCAATATAGAGGATAAATAATTTTTTTTCAAATCATTTGGTTATTTTTTTAAAATTTAATTAAATATATGATAATATTCAATCCATAAGATGAATGTAACTTAAATATTTAGAAACTAAGAGAGTATTTATTGAAAGATAGATACAATATTATTTGAGACAACAAAGTTGTGAACGTAGGATGTTGGAGTGAGAAAATTCTGGAGTACATGGGGAGAATGTTTTATGGAAAAAAATATATTATTGATTTTAGGGTTAATGTTTCATATCCATAATTGTAGTGTATAGTTTACATGAACACTCTTCAAGATCATGTAATGGAACCTGAATATCATTATATCCTGACTTGAACACCTTACATATCCAAACTATATAATCTCATTAATCATGAATGGGACCATGCATTCCCTATTGTATTGATTTTGTGTCTTATTCATTCTATATACATGGTCATGGGGACAATACGTTTTGACCATATATTTAGTTTTTGTTATTGAAGATTTCATAGTCATACAAATATCACATTAAAGTTTACATAAATATTTAAACTATTCAACCTTACTTATAAAAAGTTATTTTTAAAAAATATATTAAAAAAGAAACAATTTTTAAAATTTTTAAAAAAATTACCATGATACCTACAATATGCCATGTTTGAAAATATATTTTTAACATTTTTTTGAAATTTCATGTTACCTCATGAAAATTTATTTACTTAACATATATATATATATATATACATATATATATATTTAGGAACATTCTATATATTAAAATTGATCATAGTCATTCTTCTAACCACATCATGGTCTTGAAAATAGGCCATTGGGTAATTTATTTATTTCAAATGGTTTCCCCTTCAAATAAAGGATTTAAAATACTCCATAGTAGAAGGACTTGATTATTTTGAATGGTCTAGATCATATTGATTATAGTTTCCATATAGAAAATATCAATCATGAGTTAATTAAAAATTCATTTCCATTGGATTGAAAGTACTTTTGTTTGATCATGTGTTCAAAAATTTCCTTGGAAATTCCCTTATAGACTACAATTTTATAATTAAATTTCTCTATATTTCATAATATTTGGATAATTAGAGAATGTGACTCTCTATTATTGTATTTTAACAAAAATTAAGTGATATCACCAACCGATAATCCATGTTTTCTATATCAATGCAATAAAATAGTTTAATTATTAGAAGATGAAATTTATTCTAAATGTTTATTGGGAACGGTTGGATTTACCATTCAAACTGGAAAGAAAATAAATCAAAAAACATGAATGAAAAACCCTAACAATAATCGACTTTTAACAAACAACCTAATATGGTAATCCTTGTATTACCCTTACATATAATAAATTATGAAACCAATGATATCTTAAAGCATTGACTATAAATAATAAAATGATCTCTATATATGAGATTAAATTTAATGTTGAATGTCAGTAATCTGGAATAATTATATTTTGTTGTTAGTTGAATGACTAATTTATTTCTTCATTATGTCCCTTCTGATATATAAAATTCCCTATTATGCTGAAAAATAAAAATTTCAAATCAGGATCATGGTTTTTTATTATAAAAATTTCATCATTTTAAGCATTTAAAAACCTATTATATGCTTATATCATTGTTTGAATGAACAGTGGGGGAGTGAACTCCCACTAATCTCTCCCTTATTTGTCCTATCCTATCTAAATTATTATTCATAAATGAGTCTCTAAGAGATGATAAATCCTTCCAACTGGTGGAATTATGATATATATTAAGGAAACCTTGATGGGGTACACAGTTTCCTTAATAATTTTTTCTATAAATTCCATGAGATATCAAATCATTCAGAAAAATATTTTCATCATGGGGTTTCAATAAAAATATTTTTTCTAATGTATACAATCTTTTTTCCAAAATATAGTATAAAATTAATTTAAATTTTCTTCATTGTATTTTTAAAACTATTATTTAACTAATTTTTCATTTAAATCAATTTAGTATAAAAATGGGCGATTGTTATTTTATTAAAATAAAAGATAGAGTCTATAAAAATGAGTAATTCTTCACTATTCCTTAAAAAATATATATTTTATAAAACTACAAAAAATTAACTCTAAGAAAATAAGAAAATTTTTATTCCTAGAAATGATGTTAATTTAATTAATTACATCTTAAAATTTTTTCCTATTTTATTTATATTATTTATTCATGGAAAATAATATAACTCATTTTGAGGAAATTGTATTTTTGAAGAATAGAATGATATTTTTCTGAAAATTGAGTTCCTATTTATCAATATGTTTGATGTTTCTTTAAAACAATATAAATCAATTTAATTTTTTATTAATATTCATATATTTAATTTTATCATTATGGTTAGAAGATACACATTTATATAATAAAATATTAATAGTATATTGTGGTTTGTCTAAAATTGGTGTTTACTATAACATAAGCTATCAATGAAATTAAATATATTTAGTAAAACTATTTTTATAAAATATAGTGGTGCTAAATTGTAAATAATTTGTTGTAATACATTAACATATCTGTGTGTAATGATATTTAGAATATTGATAATTCAATTTCTGTTTAACTAAAATTAATAATGACAGAGCATGCCAATGAAATATACTTAGTATTTATTTTTGATAACACATTTTCTTTTGATCTTCATCCCAATTTTTAGTATTTATTTTATTATCCATTAATATAAGGAAATATACTTACTTGATATACATATATAAAAAATAACATGTTATTTTTTCTTTTATAAATTTATAATTCATAAAATACTTTATGTAATGGATGTCCATAAATTTATATTTATGACTGAAGTGATGAAATACAATTTAAAATATATAAAGACTCATGAAATAATTAAAAGTATAACTATTTATCAATAAATATTATTAAAAATATAATTATCCTTAATATATTAATCTCTAAAAAAATTCAGACAACTGTTTCATCATAAATAATTCCTCATCAAGTAATAGTAATACATTAACAAAGATATTGGGTTGTTCAATGGTTTGTGTGAAACCCTTATCGTCTGTTGGTCATGAGTTCAAGACCTATATCCATGTCTAAATAGATTGGGTTTCACTCAATATACATGATCTCCATTCTTAAAATCATATTAATATTATATCCAAAAATGAATAAGAAGGACATCCTTGAAATATTGTTAATCAATAAATATCATTTAAACCACTATATTAAATAAAATATAAATACATATATATTACCTATGAGTTTTAACATAAACTTTTCATGAATGGTTATCCTAATTACCCTTATTAAAAATGAAAATAGAAAAAAAAATATAAATAGGGTAACTGAATTATCTTCACATTGATCCCCCATACTTCATAAAGTACCACTTGTTTTTCATATTCCAAACATGTTAACACCCTTATTATATATTTCCTTGAAACATGGTAATAACCTTGAGTACCATAAATCATTTGGGAAAAAATCCATGATTCTTTATTCCAATTTATATTGGATATATTCTATAAATCCAAAAAAATGGTGTAATCATAATCAATGATAGCATAACCCACCTATTAGAGATGTCCTCACTTATTTCCTAGGTAATCAACCGACCAATTTAATTATTCATAATATAATTATTTTTACCATAAAGAACATATTAAGAGTTACCATCCCTTATTCAACATAACACCTTGGAATTAAATCACTTCAATAGATCTTTGGGAATATTCAAATAATCTTGTAAATATTGATCACAAAACATATGCTGAACAATCATTGTATATATCATCATTCAGGTAACATAATTCTGTAAACCAAATAAATAAAATCATTTATTAATCCACTTCATCTCTATGTCATTAACATGGTTACCTCATCCTATTAAATAATATTTCTTTACTTTGACATTTCATTTGTAGTCTCATCATCAACCACAACATAACCATTACTCACATCACCTTTTCGGTTCCCCTCGAGAGATTTTGTATTGGGATATTGAGTTGCATAATGGCCTTTTACACCACACATAAATCACATAACCTTAGATGATGTCTTAGGGAGGCCAATATTCTCATCCATTTCTTTAATTGAACTCTTTATTTTTCCTGTGTAGTCACTTTCTTTTTGTCATTATTTTCCATAGTCAAAACATCTTCTTGTTCCTAGAGTAGATTCACTTATGCAATTATTTCCACATTCCCAACACAATGAAAGCCAAATATTATTTCCCCCATGGTCTATATTACATGAACTCTCACAAACTTCTCATTTCTCTTTATTGGTGATTCCGAGAGTTAGTTAAGGTAAAAATTTTAAATCATGTTTTATGAAAATAGATTATAAAGGAAGAAAATTGTTGAACTCTAGTGATAAACGCACTTGATTTTTGATTATAAAAATTTCCAACACATTCAACATTAATCCAGTTCCTTCTAGTACAAACTTTTACTAAAACCAAATGCATAATTTGAGCATTACATAACATAGAATAAAACCACATTTCCCAGAAGAGAATTATTTATTAGATGTCTAAATCATCACACATTCAATAATATATTACACCATGGGGTTATCCAAGGATATTAATAGACAAAATATATTTAAATCCTTATAGATGGTTTGCAAAGTGTTTTTGAATATCCAATGCATATCCCCTGGGAGTGTCAAGCTAGGTGTCAAACATGACCCATTTTCATGTACTATATGAACTTGAGTCAGGCACAAAAAATGATTCGGAGATGTTACCCCATGTTACATCTGTTCTAGAGACCCATCTACTTGTATTATGCTGACAATGATGAATTTCTTGGAAACCACTCACTCTATCCTTCATGAAATTTCTAGGAAATTTTCTTAATGATTAACTCGTCCTTGTACATATCCATAGAGACATCCATAGACATATACATAGAAATATACCAGGGGATCTCAGTAATATTTTACCATACATGTTTCCAAATTGTTAGTAAACCTTTCCTTTGATACCAACTATAAATACATAGGCTTGATATACATGGATATTAAATCATTTTATACGAATATTCAGAAAATTCGAAAAAAACATGAGGATCAAAATAGTTTATTGTCTTTGGAAATATGTGAAAAAATCTTATATCATGGTTATAGATCTTAAAAACCTCCCATAAAGATCTCCACTCTTATAACATCTCCCTCATACCATTCCTCATATCCTGGGAAAATGGAACATAAGAAAGGGGTGAGCTTAGATGATCAGTACAGGTAAATAATATAATTCATAAGCATAACAAGAACAAAGGAGTATGAAAACTGATAATAACATTTGATGATCATACCCTACATAATATAGATAATAATAAAGAGTGAAATTTCATAAGGCATATATCATAATAGAATAAATAACATAAGACAAGAAATAATAACCCAATAATAAAACCTAGAATTATGGAACACACATTAGAATATATAATGATTTCTATAGTAGTCAATGCATTGTTTCTGAGACAATATTAGTAGAAAATGTTTTTTATTGAACCAGATTTAAACACTATTCCAACCATGTATTCCTAAACATAGTTCACTCCTCATTCTTTCCCTATATTATAGAACCAAGATTACACTTTGTTCCATCCATGTATTACTAAACCGAGTTTTATCATAATTACGACCACTTATTATTGAATCGTGTAAATTTCTCATTCGAGCTCTGTAATACAACACCATGTTCATTTATTATTCAATATATGTTTATCTAATGAGATGTAAATATTTATACAATTTATTGGAGGGAGTTATAGGTCCCATTAATCTCATAATGAAATCATAAAAACATGTCCCGCAAAGACATAAATAATAATATCATAACCCATGAAATGAAATGGGTATCATAAACATGTGAATATATTATAACCTGTGTAATAAATACATGTTTCATAACCATCTCATCTAAAGAATAACTTGTGAAACGATGAAATATTTCACAAACATATAACTGGTGAAATTGAAACTGATTTCCAAAACATATAACCCATTAAAGTGAAATACGTTTTTAAAGACCCGGAAACTAAACACAACCCATTCAGATAATGAATATGAATGAAAAAACTAAAATATTTCATATAATGACATGAGAAACATGAAAGGATATAATCTCAGATGGAAAATAATATTGAAATATATTTCAAAATTATTGCCTATGAAAAATATCCTTACATCATTGAAAATAATTTTTTAATACATAATACCATTTTAAAATAATTATCATAGAAAAATACATAATAACATATAAAGAAGAGTTGAAATTATTTGGAAAACCTTTTTCCGAAAAAATGTATAAAATAAGCATAAAACCTATTTAGAAAAATAATGGAAAAAATTGAAAAAATATAAATAAATTTTAAAAATTGACTACTTTTCTTACTTGAAATAATATAAAATAAGCTTGAAAATGTTTTTAAAAAATTTATTTATAAATATTTTGAAAACATTAAAAGAATGATTGAAAATTTTTCAAAACCATTTTACCTGAAAACATATGAAAGTAACATGAAATTTTATTGAAAAACTTTTTCTTTGAAAATACTTGGAAAACATATAATTAAGGATTGAAATCATTTTGAAACCTGTTTTCCATGAAACTATATAGAAGGAGATTGAAAACATTTTGAAAAAATTTCTTATTTAAAACATATATAAAAACATTGAAAATATTTTGCAAAAAAATCATTGAAAAAATATTTTTAAAATGGTTTCAAAAAAATAGCCTTCAAACATGAAAATAAATCTTCCAAGGAATAATAGTGGATAAATCCATATATGTCATTTGAGGTAAAAAGCATTAGTTTTTCACCATAACATTGTTAGGAAAATTCCCCACTTAGAAAGAGATAATAAGGTTCCGTAGAAAACATTATCCAATTACAAAAAGGGTAATAAATTATTTTTATGGTCAAAGGAGAAAAATATAATAATCATAGAAACCCTTTGGGAAATTTTTTTAAAGGAATACATATTTCTGACCGAAGAGAAGTATAATTTCAGGCTATCATAAAAACACTTTATTAACTATATTATATATGAAAGAGTGGAATAAATTTTACCTATATATGAATAAGTAATTAATAATCACATGATAAATAAATCTATTAATTTTCTTGAGTGATGGATCATAATATTTCAATAAAGGAAGAATGCTTATAAGGAATCTAGATAAGTGATAAGAATGTCCCAACAAACACACATCACTTCATAAGTTGGGATCTTCCTCTCCATGAATGATATGTAAATAAAATGAGGATTAAAATATCATGAAATGAATGTAATTGATGATATAAAATGTAAAATGGAAGTATATAAACCTAGAAACAAAATTTTGGTGTATAAAAAATATGAATCTCAAAGAAGGTAAATTGTGACAAACCAATTTTATAGAGTTGGTATCTTTTGAAATATAACCCCATAGAATGAATTATCCTAAAATGGATATGTGAATACAAATAAATTTAATTATAAGATACATAAAATACAATTAAGGGTAGTAAATAGAACACACAAAAAGATTGGTGGACATATAATGTATCTAACTGAAATAAAAAGTTAGAATAAGTACCCAAACCTTGTGTGCAGACACTCATCGTACATGTTCCAACAACCTCATAATCAGGTAACTTATTTTGGTTTGTTCAAAAAGGAGTCCTTGGATTGAAATCATCCAAATAGAACGATTTTATTAGAAAGATAGGATTTCTGGGACATGGATTGGACATAGTATGGCAGAACATAAGAGGATTGAGAGGTGGTGGCCTTTTATATGGAAGGAAAAAGACTCACTTGGAATTTTTCAAAACAAGTTTGTCTCACACATGTTCCTACCAAAAAAAGCCATAACAAACCAAAAGAAATAAAAATTGGATGGTTAATGGCTGAAATATTGCTAGAAAATGTTTTCTGGATATGTTTCTATGTAATTTGGGTCCTTAAAGTTGATGTTTAGTCCCAAATTAATCTCAATTTGACTATAATTTTTGTGATTAGTTTTAATCAAATTTACTAATAATTTTGTTAAAAAATAAAAATGATATAATTAGACTCTAAATATTATACATTTTATAATTTTTTATTTTGGTTTTCCAAAGTTAAATTAAATTACCAGAAAAAAATTATGATTAATGATAATCCAACATATGGGATGAAATTACAGGTCTGTAAAGTAGAAATAAGATCACAATAATAATATTTTTATATTAAAATCGAAATATAAATTGAGTACAATGAGATTTATTAAAATTATAGGAATATAATGGATCTAATGTATCCTTATGATATTAAAATATAATATAAATTAAATAAATATTTAAATGATAAGGTCATTATTAACTAAAAAACAATAATATTCACTATTTTTTAAAAAATAATATTTCTTAGAAATCTATCGAAATTTCAACCACATATAATTTTAACAGTATAAATTCTAAATTTATGCTATTTTATCAAATTAAATTTCTATATTTTTGTATAATTAATTTTACTATTAAAATTGGTCTATTCTAGAAAATAATATTTTTTAAAACAAAATGATTTTACATAAAACCATATCTTTCATTATGAATATGTTTGGTCTATATAAAATATTTATAAATAAAAATAATAATTTTTTATTGCTATTAATACAAATAACTTGATTAACTATGTTATAATTATCTCATTTAAATAATTATATCAAAAAAATGATGTTTCATGAAAACATATGTGTTGTGTGTAATGTACACCAAGGCAGTGTTGTGGGTAGCACAAGCCAAGTTGGTATAGCGTGCAATGCAAGCCTAGTCGGTATTGATTGTAGCACAAGCAATGATAGTGTCTTTTGAAAGGAATCATTGAATTAGTGTTTTAATATATATATATATATATATATATACATAAATACATATAGAACTATTTCAAATGTCTTGGGAAATGAAATATATAATAAAAGTAATTCAAAATAAATCAAAAAAATATTGGGGGCTTAAAATTTTTTGTCCCAACCATATAATAATAAAACCATATATAAATGCCTCATAAGATAATGAAACTTGCATCATATAATGGCTCATATAAGATACAAGTTTCATAAACATCTTATCATAACCTATAAATTTAAATGGGTACCATAAACATGTAATCTTGTTATAACTTATAGAAAATATAGAGGATTCACAATCATTTCTTCCTAGCGTAACCCATGAAAGAAAGAAGTTTTTGTAGGTATTAATCATTGTATAACCCGTAGGAGATAAACTAGTTTATAATAATTTTTTAATGTATAACCCATCAGATAGTAAAATTTTCAATAGAATACAACCCATGTAATATGGAAGTGTTTCATAATCATATAACCCCTAAAAGAGAAACATGTTTTCATAAAATTATTGAAATAAACATAAACCATATAGGGAAATAAAATGAGTGGAATATTTGGATCAATTATAAGAAAGGAATGAGTGTCACCAAAGGATTTCATCTTATATAGAAAATAATTTTTAAATATCTTTTAAAGATATTTATTGAGGAAAATATCCAATCATTTTTTGGAAAATGCTTTCTAAAACATAACACCCTTTGAAGACCATTTTCATGAAAATAAACATTAAAACATATGAAAGAAGATTCGAACACATTTTGAAAACCAATTCATTTGAAAACATCTTTAATACTTCCTGAGAAGTCATAATTAAATCCTGAATACGTTTTGGAAACCATTTCATGTAATATAATTTTAAAACATATAAAAGAATCTTTTAAAATCATTTAAAACAATTTACATGCTTACAAAATTTTTTAAAACCTTTTTAATGTGAAAAAATCCTTAAAAAATAAAGTTATAAAATATTATAAAATTTCTATTTTTGAAATAAATAAATATTTAATCAACTAAAGGATGTATCATCTGAATAATGTTTATACCAGTGGGAACATATGTACATTCCAAACACTCCTACACCGTAAATATTTTAGAAAACTGCCTTGACCGGAAAACTAAAGTAAGATTCCTTTTTAAAACCCATTTTGTTTAAAAAATTTTAAAATGGGTTGAATTTTAAATTAACAATCATAGTATAATTGTAGATTATTTTTGGAAACATTTTTAGAATAAATTTTTTTATTGATAAAATATTTCTGATTGAAGAGGGAGGTAATGTCAGACATTCTAAAATAAGCTTTCTTGATCATATTATGTACCAAAGAGTATAAAATGGTACCACATCATGTGTAAAAAATTAAAAAATAGAGTTTAAAACCAATATTGAGAGTCCATGAGATATGTAAAATAATATTTCATCTATGATAGCATTATCATGAAAAATCTCGATAAATGGTGAGATTGTAGCTATTAACCATTACCAATTTCATAACATTGAATCATAAAACAATGAATGTAATGAAAATCAATGAATCATAAATATATCATAAATATAATCTGATTCATTATTTAACATTACAATGTCATTATATACTCCTTATGAGAAAATATATGTTTTTAACATGGTATGTGTCTCAAATAATTCAAATTGAGACAAAATCACCATACAGGTTTGGTAACGTTTGAAATGTAGACCCCATGAAATAATGATCATAAAATGGATATAAAAATACATATTAATTTAATTATTATTATAATTGAATAAATAAATGTGCATTATCTACATAGCATGTTTTAAATAGGATGTGTAGCACATTTTGTCTCACATAAAATGAAAGTGAGATGAGGAAAAACCCTTACCTTATGTGTTGACTATCACCATACTCATGGAAAATTATTATATAATAAGAATAAGTTTATTATAAATAATTTATAGAATCATATTGTTATATATAATACCACATGCAGTTTTATTATTACTTTATATTACATTCTTTTTAACCACTCACTGTTACGGGTTTTCATCAGGTAATATCCAATTCGTTTTTCGCATCTGTCTTAATTTGTTATATTTTTTGTCCACATAATAATATCATGACTTCCATAATGTTAAACATGATATAAAAATATTTTATATTCATTATATATTTATTTATAAAAATCTATAAAATATATAATGATTAAATGGAATTCATCCTTCGTGGAGATGGTATGTCGTACATACACATGAATATTGTTTCTATTTTTGATTTTTAATATTGAATGTAAAATATATATATATATATTAATATAATATTACCACAAAATAATTATTATGTAATATTTTTCATATAAGTTCACAAAAACATCCTTAAAACATTCTATGTAGTGTGTAAATGATTCACGTCGCTTTGAGGATGCAGTAGTCCACACTTCCTCAAACAAAATTATGATATTTAAATAAATGTAATGTAAAAATATAAGTGATGTAAAATAATTATATAAGATTAAATACATAATTAGTATCACATATATCATATATAAACATTTTTTAATCATAATTCCCAACCATTAAAACCATTCAAAAGTTTTTTATGTTTTTAAATTCAATTTAAATGTTTAGTTGATTAAAAATACCTATATTTTATTAATTATTAATAATTTTATAATCCAAATTTAAAACTAAATTAGACTATCATTAATAATATTAATAAATTAGATGAAAAATTAGTTTTGAATTAAAAATCAGAAATTTTAACAATTCTTTATAAGTGAAACATCAATGAAAAATTCCTAAAATTTACCCTAAGATAATTTTTATTTTTTTTATTTAAAATATGTAGTATATTTTTACATATAATATTTATAAAATTGGAAAAAAGAGATCTAAACTAGTAACTCCATTAAAAGATGTCAAAATATCATTAATAAAATTATTAATTTTTATACCAAATATTATGTTTTTTTCATATCATATGATTTTAAAATCTATTTGATGATTATCATAATAATTTAACTAGATATATTAAAAAAATAATTAATTAAATTCTCTAATTAAATTTTATATAATTTATTAGAATAAAAAAACTTTGTGAGTATAAAAATAGTTTTCTATTAAATTTTTTCATTTATGTTCAAATGGTTCATATATCCATTTTTTATTAATTGGAAACAATGAATTAATATTATATTTTTTGATTAGAAAACATATTTTCATTCGTTATTTGATAATATTTGTAACCTCTAGGTTATTTATTATTATGTCGAATAGTAATAATTTAATAATATATTATTGTTCAGTAAAATTCGGTAATGCTTGTATCATAAGCCAAGTTAGTGTTACACATAGTGAAAATTTAATTAGTGTATTATTTAACGAAATTCTGACAAAGTTCTTTAATATTAAAAAAATATTTTCTGTGTTGCATGAAATGAGAAATATAAAAATGATTAAAGTAAATAAAAAATAACAATTCCACAAATATCAAGGTTTTTCAAGAATAATCGTAGTCCATCGTGTTATACTAGACATTTTCACCCATAAAGGGAGTAATTAGACACTCGAGTTACCTCACGAGTCAGATTATTCATGTTATTTTTCATTCAATTTATACATTAATTATGACAATCATTCTCTTTATAGAAAACATAAACATAATTTCTAACATAAAACCATTACTCGATACATCAGTCAAGATCGAGAGGTCTAGCATGAGCTAAGGCTCATTGCACATAGAGCATGATTCATCATTACATAGAGTTTTGGCAACAACACCTAACATGTAATTATAGTATGAGCTAAGGCTCATTGCACATGGAGAATGAGTACACCCACATTGCACATGAAGCACAAGTAATCCCTCATTATAATTTATATAGCATGAGTCAAAACACAATGTACATTACATATCAAAATAATATACATTACCTATTTCATTGGAGTTCTATCAGGGTGCACCCTCTTTAAACATTTCATTTCCTGCATAAGAGTTCAACATGGATCATAAACACATGGATTTATTAAAAATAATATTTTATTACATGATAAAGGAATCTGTAATTCATACATAAAACTCTATAATATATATGTAAATGTGAATAATTGTGAATAACCTTGATAGAAAAATGGGAATGGTGTTCACCACACAATGAGTTTTTCTTGGAAAAACATTCTACAATTTTGGAAGCATAACGACGAATCATAAGTAATAATAAAAATGTTTGATGATAGATAAATGGGTTTCTCATCATATGTACATGAATTAGAAATTAATGCAGGTATATATATGCATGTCTGAACAATGGTAATGGAATTTATATTTATGATAAAAAATAATTACTTGATTATTATTGAGAAAAGAGAAATTCCTTTCAGAATATCATTAGAGTAACGAGTGTACATGGGAGGCATTTAATGAGAGAGAAAGGAGTATCTCATAGTTCAATCATAAATAGGTAAATGTGTGGGAAGTGATAAATTATACCCCAAAATTTATATGTGAATATGAATGGGCATAAAAATATTAAGAAACTTGAATAAAAAGAGATAGGTAGGAATCCATTACTTGGAAGTGTGATCTCAAAGGCATTAGAGGTTCCTGATAGAGGATTCTTGAGAGCATGGGTCCCCTTTTGAGGATTCTATAGAGAGTAGGGAAGAGGTTAGAAGAACACAAAAGGCTTTGAGTGAAGAGGAAGTGGGTGATTGGGTTGGTTTATATTGGAATGAAGATGGAATTCTTTATCATTTAGGTTTGGGACACCACTCATTAAACTAATCAAAACCACAAACCAGCCAATGTTTTTGGCCCATGGTTTTTTTAAAATGGTACTGTAAAACAATATTTTATATGAAATATGGATGAAATTTTTAAAATAATAGGATTTCATGTGTGGAGGTGAGTCACACTCACAAGGAAAACAATTGAAAAATACCAAATGCTTTATAATCAGTGAAGGGTCCACTATATAATTTTAAAGTAAATAAAAAAACCCATATTCACATTATTTTAACGGTAAAACATATATTGGAAGAAAATAATGTTTATATTATTTTATTACATCAATATTGGGTCATTGTTATGTCATAAACCACATTATATAATTAAACGATATTTAATTTATTTACCAAAAAATTGACCATCTTAGAAAATTATGAAAAAATAACCATTTGATAATTTTGATGTCTTGATTCCAAAAATAAGATTCATTTTATCTAAATAATTATCTAAATATTTTAATTTTTTCTTTTAATTAAGAAACTGACATTTATTGAAAATTCTTGGGTTTTGAAAAAACAGCTTTCAAACCTTAATGAAAATTAAAATTGACTTTGCAAACTTATACAGTCATTTATATTTAATAAAAATAAATTTAACAATATTAGTATTAATTTAATAAAATATTATTTAATTAAAAAATACGTCAATTCATCAAATTAGTTTTCTTAGTTCATTATTAACTAAAAATACTATTTTTTTCCATAAAAACTATTTACAAAGAAACAATAATAAAAATCATGTATATTTTCTATACAAGAATAATGTACATAATCGTAGTACTAGGTTTATGTTACATATTACCTTAAAACATCTGCATACATCTTTAGGACAAGGTGTGCCTTGGTGACAGACTCTTGTGGTGGCTTGGAAAACATCACTTGAGTAGAAATCTCTATTAACATCCACATCTATCATAGGTGTTTTTGCAAAATCTTAACATATTAATGCTCAAATTGGTCTTGGTCAGTACATAAGCCCAATGATGCAACCTCATTTCCAAACTCTTACAAATGGGATTTGTATGAGACAAGTCTACTGGATAAGGTCATTTCCTCATTTGTCTGAGTAAATTGGATTAGTTAAAGCCCTATATTTATACTAATCATCTGATCACCATTCAAAGGATATATTTGAAATGTTCACAATTCATAACTGTGTTTTAAAATACAAAACATAAAAACATGAAATTGAAATCATTTTACGTAACCATAAGAAGACATATAAATAGACAAAGAGGTATTTTCATCGTTGAATTTTTTGGGTCACTACAATCTTCCTCCCTTAAAATATTTCTCCTTCAAAATTGGATTTTCCCACACTGAAATACATGTGGGTAACCTTACTTCATCACTTCATCTGATTCCCACATTACCTATCGAAACTTGTGGTTTTACCACAACACCATTATGAGAGGTATTATCTAATTTTCTGGAACTTCTTCTCTTCGATCTAATATCTTCACTAGTTTCTCTATGCATGAAAGATCATCCACAAGATATACTAACTCTAAAGAGAGTACATGTAAAATTTCTGTTATGTACTTAATTTGGAGGGATACATAAAAAAATAATGTTTTTTGGCCATGGTAGGTTGAAGTGCTAGTCGATAGGCCACAGCCCCGACACGATCATGAATCTAAAAGGGGACGATGTTCCTAGAACCTACAATCACTTTTTTCCAAACCCCAGGACCTCTTTCATGCGTGATATGAGTATGAATACCATGCATCCAACATTAAACTCATGGTATTGTGAATAGTTATCTACATAACTCTTCTATCGACTCTGGGATGCCTTGATATTCTGCTGAATTTTTTTCACCTTCTCCACCATTTCATTGATCAATTCTGGTCCTATCATTTTTACACTCACTGACTTCATCCCATCATGCAGGTGTTCTAAACCTCTTCCCATATATGAATTTATATGGTGCCATTCTGATGCTTGAGTGGAAACTGTTATTATAAGAGAAATCAACCAGAGGACGATGTGGATCTCAAACTCCTTTGATTTCAATTGATCTTGATCTTAACACATATTCTAGTGTTTGAATAGCATGCTCATATTGGACATCAGTTTGAGGATGATAGTCCATACTGAAGATCAACACAGTATTCATAGCATGTTGAAGACTCTTCAAATACTAATAGTTGAATCTTGAATCTTGATCGGATACAATAGATAGTGTAACTTCATGCAACCTTACCACTTCCCTGATATATATCTTTGTGAGTTGATCTAAGGATAAATCCTTCCAAATAAAAATGAAATGTGCAGACTTTCTATGACAATCCACAACAACTGACATTTCATTGTTGCCTTTGTATGTCTTTTGACGTCTAGTGACAATGTCCATGGTGATGTTCTCCCATTTCCATACAGGTTTGGGCAATGGTGGAATCTTCCCCATAGACTTTTACCTCTCTACATTCACATGTTGATAAACCAGGCACATTGATATATACTCACCAATACCCTTCTTCATATTATCCCACCAATAATTCCCCCAGATACCTCTATACATCTTTGATTTTCCTGGATGAATAGAGAAATTTTATCCATGTGCATCATCCAAAAGTCCTTTCTTCTGCTCCGGACATGAGGGAACACATAGTATTTTCACAAATCTCACAATTCATTCTACATTAACATTGAACTATGAGGATTTCACTTTTTTAGATAGATACCACTTTCTTATGAATTCTCACATCATCCTTTTTATCATCCTTTACCCTTTCCAAAAGAGACTATTGAGTAATCATTTGTGAAACGATTGATGATATTACATTCATTATGATTATCATGTCCATATGAATCAAATCAAATAATATTGGATCATTCAAAATTCTCATCATTGATATAATTGTTTGGTCCTTTCTACTTAGAGCATCCTCCACCTTTTTCACATTCCAATGGTGTTAATGGATTGAGCAGTCATTGTCTTTAATCAGCTCGAACCATCTTCGTTTGTGCATTTTCAACTCTTTCTATGTGAATATGTACATGTCAATTTTGTGGTCCATATATATTTCAAACTTCTCCCCAAATAGATAATTCCACTAAATTTTTGATTCAAAGATCACCATAGCCAACTCCAAATCATGTGTTGGATAATTCTGATAATGAACATTCAATTGCCTTGAAGCATAGGCAATGTCTTTTTCATTTTTCATCAAAACACTACCCAAGACCTTCTTCAAATCATCAATGAATAACATAAAATTTTCTCCACTTGGGGGTAATGTGAGAATGAGCGTAGTGATAAGACTCATTTTCATCACCTTGAATATCTCTTCTCATTCATCACTCCAAGAAAACATGACTCCCATCAGAGTTATCTTGGTAAGAGGGTTGGACAATCATGAGAAAATTTTAACAAATCAGCAATAATATCTAGACAACCCCAAGAAGATACAAATATTTATTAACGATGTTGGCCTTAGTTATCCCTCTATTGTATTTTCCTTCAAGAGATCTACATATATCCCATTTCTTGTGATGATATGGCCCATTAATGAGTCCTTCTTCAACCAGAACACACTCTTGTTGTAATTTTCATAGAGCTTATCCTTCTACAGGGTCTCTAGTATATTTCATAGATGATACTCATGATCCTCCTTGGTTTTGGAGTATATTAGAATATTATCTATAAATACTAACAAAGATCTATCAAGGTAATCTCTAAAGACTCTATTCATTAATTCCATGAATATTTTTGGAGCATTAGTGAGTCTAAAAGACTTTACAATAAATTCATAGTGCTTGTATATTGTTCAAAAAGTAGTCTTGGGGATATATTCCATCTTGAACATTAATTTATAATATCCTAACCGCAAATTCACCTTAAAGAAGTATTGCGCTCCACACATCTGATCAAACAATTCTCATGGGAGATGATACTTGTTCTTTATCATGATTTTTTAAAGCTCATGATAAACAATGAAATGGAGCATTGACCCATCCTTATATTTAATGAGGATGACTCGTTCACCGCATGGTGAAGAACATGGGCATTTAAACCCTTTACCCAAATTATCATGTAGTTGGTTTGTCAGATCATAAAGCTCCACAACATTTATTCTATTAAAAGTTTTTAATATTATCAATTTTCTTGGAATATGATCAATTGAGAAATCAACATCTATTCTAAGAGTAATACTATAAAATTCCTTGTGAATTGCATTAGTGAATTCCCTCAAAATAGGAAATTCTTTAAGGAAGGTTGCCTCCTTAGACTCAATCATCTAAGCTAGATATGCATTCTCATAGTGCAGTAATATCTTGACTTCATATGATTAAGCAAAAGAAGATTCATCTTTTTCCTTGAACTTGTACTGAATCAGGGTATGATTCTCTACTTGGATAGTGATTTCACTCACATGGTAATTCATGTTGGCTCTATATAGGGAAAGCCAATCAATGGAAATAATTATATCAAATTTCACCTCATAGAGTTTGATGTGGTTCCACGGGACGTTCAAACCACCGATTATGTTAATGGTGGAGTTATATTCATGGGATGCAATGCATTCCACATTTTACGTACTCATCGATATCTTTACATCCATTATTTGTGGTGGTGTTAGGATTGTTCTACTAAAGATTAGGGACAAAAAAGAATGCGTGGATCTTGGATCAAAAAGTACATTCGCTATTCATGAATGAATAACTAGAGTACATGTCACCACTTAATTGTTGGGGTTCACTTCAGCGGTAGTGATGGAAAAATCTCACCCTTGCTACATTGGAGGTGGTAGGTTGCCTCCGAAAACGCTTGTCTTAGAGCACTGATTTTCAAGCTGCCCTGGTTTTTTGCAGTTGACGCAATGAAAAATGCATTGATGGTTGAACATATCATTCCTATCCTTTATCGTTGCTGTGGTTTTTTCTTGTCGGCAGTTAATAGCTAGATGTCCTTATCTTCCATAATTAAAGAATTTCCTCATACCCTTCAAGAAATTGTTGAGGTTCTTCTTTCCACACATTTGGAATGTGGGGTTCAAGATCTTCTTTTCAGCATTGTATTTTTTCACCGAAGTGCTAGAATAGAAGTAAACCTTATGCTTATTATCCCCATGATACCCCTAAGATTTTTCAATTTCTATTTCGACATAGAGAGCGCATAAATAATTTTCCTCATAGATATCTAAGTCATTGATCATGAGGGTTTTCAGTAGGCTAGGATTCTGCCCACCAATGAAATGGCCAACATTACATTTGGGGGTAATGACAAAGCCGGAGCCATATCGTGAAAGCCTTGTGATGTTTTCCTCTTACACTCTGATGTATTAATATTATTTTTTCATGAGGGCAAGGAATTACTTTTCCATCCAAATCCAAAGCCATCACATAAAATATTTATCAAAAAACTTATTCTAGAAATCCTTCCATTCCAACGTCTTGATATCTTCTTCAAGAATCATATTTTTGATATATTTCCACCATTTATCAGCTTCACCCTCCATATGATAAGAATCCAAGATAACCTTCTCTTGTTCAGAACATTTAAGGATAGAGATAAACATTTCAATAGAGTTTATCCATTGTTCAGCAATTGAGGGATCATATGATCCATTAAAAGTAGGAGGTCTTTCTCTCATGAAGCTCTCAATAATGACTTGTTTAGTTTTAAATGGGTTGAACCTTCCTCTTGACCCACGATTCAATTCAAATCTTGATTTAATTGGGATAGAATCATGACCATGTTGGAGATTCCTTCTCCCATCAGATTGGGCATCTCATTGGCAATGTCATCACATTGATCTTCACATCGTTTGTTAGCCCGAGTCCTCCTATTACCATCCATTGGATGTAATTAACGAACTGTTAGGGGTAACAAATAATGTGTAATCCATGGAAGAAATATATTACTTATAAATTTCTTTTATTTCCTTATCTTATCAATTTAGAGGCTTTAATCTATGTTATCCATGATATACTTTCTAACATATCTTCTTAGAATAATTTTTTTAATTCCCTTAGTAATGGTTTATACTAAGCATGTGAATTTACCAACACATACTCCCCAGGGGCGTCAAAACAAAGAAGAAAACAAGGCCTATTGTCATGTACCGGGGTACCACAGGTCAAGCTTGAAACTCATTATCGGTGTATTCACCCCTTGTTACATTTGTGCAAGAGTCGTCCCTACCTACTCGTATCCAAATAGGGATGTGTTTTTTTTGGTAAACCACATACACAAAATATTCAAAAAATAGGGTTGTTTTTTATACATAGTCATGTCTATATGGGTTCACTAGTGTTTTAAATTCCTAATACCAAAAATAACTAAACCAATCTCTTTGATCCCAACTATGAAAACTCTGCTCTTTATTAAAAACTTATACATGATTTATTACATAAAATATTCACTTGATACAACATAGAATATTGAGATGTCTAGTGTCATGGGGGATTAAGAACATTACATAACAAATTAAAACATAAAATTCTACATCTTATTGAAAACATCTATTATATGACCACTACATTCCCTCATACTTAGTATCGAATTGGATAAACTGAGGACTTACATAAGAAAAGGGGGACCTATAAATCCTGTAAGGGAATACATATTGAATAACATAAAGAATACAATACATGTTAAAAAATAGGAATATCAATGGACCAGATGAGAAACATGATCATAAAGGATTGATAAAGCATGATAATCATTACATGGAGATGTGGAAACAACACTTAACATGGAATTTTCATGAGCCAATGCTCATTGCACATGGATCTTGAGTAAACCCTCATTGCACATGATGCACGAGTAAAACCTCATTGCAATTGAATAATAATGAGTCCAAACTCATTACACATAACATATCATGATACTATACTTTACTCAATTCATTGGAGCACTATTAGGGAGCACCTTCTTTGAACCGATCATTTCATGCATATGTGTGCCACATAGATCATAAAACATGGATTATTTGAAATAATAATTTAATAATTTATAAAGGAATGTAGAATACAAACATAAAACATTGTAATAAATATGTAAATGTGCCTAATTGATAATTCCATTGATAGACAAACGATCATGGTATTCAACACATAATGACATTGGCTTAGAAAAACATTCTGCAATTTAGGCAGCAAATGTTGTGACATAAGAATTAATAAAAATGGTAGATGGGAAAGAAAGTTGTGTACCATAATATTTAAATGAAATGGAAATTAAGAGGGTAATATAGATACACGTCCCATCAATTGTAATGGAATTTAAATTCATGATATAAAATAATTGCTTGAATGTATATGAGGATAGAGAAATTCTTTTCAGAATTTCAGCATTGTAATGGGTGTACATATGATAAATTTAATGAAAGAAAAATGGGTCCATAATCATTAAAACATAAATAGGTTTGTAATGGGGAGGTGATAAATCATTCCCCAACATTTATTATTTAATATAAATGGGATAATAATATTAAGAAACATGGATAAAAATAGAAAGGTAGGAATCCATTACATGAAAGTGTGATAAAAAAGGCTTTGGGAGGGGCTTGAGAGATGCTTATTGGGAGCTTGGGATGCCTTGGGAGGATTATTGAGAGATGAGGGAAGATTTTGGACAAACACAAAAATATTTTAGTGAAGATTAAGTTGGATTTTGGGTGGGCTAATTTAGGAAAGTAGAGGGAATTCTGTATTATTTAGGTTTGGGACACCACACATTGAACTAATCAAAACCACAAATTAGCCGATGCTTTTTCCTCATGGTTTTTTCCAAATGGGAGTGTAAAACAATATTTTATATGTCCAATTTCCGAACTTATTAAAAAAATAGGTTTTTTATGTGGAGGTTAGTCACACTCTCATGGAAATCAATTTAAAACAAAAACATGCTTTAAAAACCATGAAGGGTCCACTAAATCATTGTAAAATAAATCAAAGAAACCCAAAATAAAATTATTTAATAGATAAAACATATATTGGTTGAACATAATGATTGGTTTAATTTATTACATCACTATCGGGTCATTATGATGTCATAAAACACATTATATATTTAAACAGTATTTAATTTTTTACCCAAAAATTTGAGTGTATAAAGAAATTATGAAAATATAACCATTTGATATTTCTAACGTCCTGATTCCAAAAACTGATATTGATTTCATCTAAATAATTTTCTAAATATTGGAATTTATTCTTTTATTATAAAAACAGACATTTATCGAAAATGTATGTGTTTTGACAAAAACAACTTTCAAACATTAATAAAAATTAAAATTGAATTCCTAAACTTATAAAATCAGTTATATTTAATTAAAAGTAATTTAATAATGATATTATTATTTTATTAAAATATAATTTAGTTAAAAAATCCATTATTTTATCAAAAATAGTTTTCATAGTTGAATATTAACTAAAAATACAATTTGTTTTTTAAAAACTATTTACAAAGTAACAAAAATAAAAAGAATGTATATTTTCTATACAAGAATAATGTACATAACTGTATTACTAGGGTCATGATACATAACCCCTAAAAACATCCCCCTAAATCCTTAGGATAAGGTGTGAGATAGTGATAGACTTGGGGTGGCTCGGATAAAATCGCTAAGGTGGTAATATCTGTTAAATTCTACTTCTCCCATTGGCAGTTCACTAAAGATTAACATATTCATGCTCAGCATGGGCGTGGTCAATAGAGAAGCACAATGATGCCATATACATTCCGAACATTGGAAAATAGGAAATGTATGGGGAAAGTATACTAGATGATGTAATCACCTCCTCTGTCTGATTAATTAGATTTGTTAAAACCCTATATTTATACTAATCGTGTGATCACTGTTCAAAGACTATATTTGAAACTATCAAAATTCATAATGGTATTTTCAAATCCAAAATATAAAAAAATGAATGTGCATACTTTTTATGTAACCATAAGAAATAATTTAAATATACATAGAGGTATTTTTATTAATGAATTTTTGGGTTGTTAAAATCATCCCCACTTAAGAAAATTCTCCCTTGAAATTTAATTTTTCCATAATAAAATAGTCATGGGTAACTCTACTTCATCACTTCATCTGATTCCCACGTTGCCTATTGAAACTTGTCATTTTACCATAACACCTTGTTGAGGGGAATTATCTTATTTCGTATAACTTTTTATCTTCGATCTAATATCTTCCCTGGTTGCTCCACGTATGAACGGTCATCCACTAGCTATACTACAACTGAAGACAGTACATGTGAAGGGTCTGGTATGTACTTCCTTAATAGGGATACATGAAAAACATCATGTTCTTTGGTCATGGTAGGTGGAAGTGATAGAGGATAGGCCATAGACCCGACATGATCAAGATTCTCAAAAAGGTCAATGTGCCTAGGACCTAACTTCCTCTTATTTCAATACCTCATGATCTTATTCTTGGGATATATGAGTAGAAATACCATGCCTCCAACATTAAACTCAAGATATCGTCGATAGTTATCTGCATATCTCTTCTGTCGACTATGGGCCAGCTTGATATGATACTGAATGTTTTTCATCTTCTCCACCATTTCATCTACCATTTCTGGTCCCAGAATCATATGCTCACTGACTTCATCCCAACATTTTCATGTTCTGCACCTATTCCAATAATGGGCTTCATATGGTTCTGTTTAGATGCTCGAGTGGAATCTGTTATTACAAGAGAACTCAACCAGAATAAGATGTTGATCTAATTTTACTTTCAAGTCTGCTGAACATGTTCATAATACATCCTAGAGTGTATGAATAGTTCACCAAGATTGGCCTTAAATTTGATGATGATAGGCCATATATAATATAAGCTAACTATCCAGAGCATGATTAAGACTATTCCAAAACATTGAGATGAATCTTGGATCTTGATCAGATACAATAGATAGTGGTACTCTAGGTAGCCTTACCACTTCCCTAATATATATCTGTGATAGTTGATCCAATGAGATACCCTCCTAAATTTGACTAAATTGTGAAGAATTTGTAAGACAATCCACAACTTCCGGGATTTCATTTTTGCATTTGGATGTCTTTGGATGTATGGTGACATAGTCTATGGGTATGTTCTCCCATTTCTAGACTAGTATGGTAAATAGTTGAATCCTTCCCTTAGACATTCGCCTCTATGCCTTCACTTACTAACACACCAAGCATACTGATGTATAATAAGTGATCCCCTTCTTCATATTATCCACCAAATAATTATCTCATAGATCTGGATAAATCTTTGTGTTTATGAGGTGAATAGAGAAATTTGATCCATGTACATCATCCTAGCGTTATTTTTTAGCTATGGACACGATGGAACACATAGCCTTTTCCCAAATATCACAATTCATTCATCAATATCATCAAACTCGGATGGTCTCCATTTTTTGTTTGCTTCCACTTTTTTCTGAATTCCCACATCATACTTTTTAGCATCCATTAGCATTTCCAAAAGAGACGGTTGAGGAATCATTTGTGAATGGATTGATGATGTTCCCTTATTTACGATTACTATGTCCATATTCATCAAATATAATATTATTGGATCCTTTTCAATTATCATCATTGATAGAATCCCTGGGTCCTATCTACGTAGGGCATCCTCAACCTTGTTCGCTTTCCAAGGGTGGTAATGGATTGAGATTCCATAGTCTTTGATTAACCATCTTCGTTGTTGCATGATTAACTATTTCTATGTGAATATATACTTGAGGCATTTTTGGTCTATATATTTTTCAAACTTCTCCCCAAATAGATAATGTTGCCAAAAATTTAAAGCGAAGATCACTACAGCCAACTCCAGATCATGTGTTGGATAATTACGATCATGAACATTCAATTTACTTAAAGAATATGCAATGAATTTGTCATTTTGAATCAACACATTTCTAATCCCCTTCTATGAAGAATCACTGAATACCAAAAAATGTTCTCCACTTGTGGGAAATGCGAGCATGAGCATAGTGATAAGCCTTGTTTTTATATCCTTGATGATCTATTCAAATTAAACACTCCAAGAAAATTTGACTCCCTTCCGAGTTATCTTGGTAAGCGGTTTGGACAATCGTGAGAAATTTCTCACAAATCAATGACAATATATTTCTATCCCCAAGATGTTATGGATATCCATTACCAATGTTGGCCTCATCCACCCCTTTATTGCAGTTTCCTTCAATTTACCCATAGATATCCCATTTATTGTGATGATATGGCCGAAAAATGATTCCTCCTTCAACCAGAACATACAATTTTTTAACTTTTCATAGAGCTTCGCCTTCTACATGGTCTCTACTACAGTTATTAGAAGCTCATCACGATCCTCCTTGGTTTTGGAGTATATTATAATATCATGTATAAAGACTACAAAAAATATGTCGAGGTAATCTCTATGGACTCGATTCATCAATTTCATTATGATTTTTGGAGCAATAGTGAGTCTGAATGGCTTTACTATGAATTCATAGTGCCCATATCCTGTACAAAAAGAAGTCTTGGGGATATCTTCCTTCTTTACCCTTACTTGACAATATCCCAACCACAAATCCACCTTGGAGAATTATTGTTCTCCACAAATATGATCGAACAATTCTCATGGGATATGATACTTGTTCTTTATCGTGATTATGTTAAGCTCACGACAATGGATGCAAAGGCACATTTACCCATTCTTCTTCATGATGAGGAGGACTGTAGCACCCCATGGTGAAGCACTTGGGAGTATAAACCCTTTATCCAAATTCTTATGTATACATTTAATGATCTCATCAAGATCAACATCATTTATTCTATATAGACTATTGAATATTGGAAATTCCCGAGGTATAAGATCAATTGAGAATTCAACATCTCTTCTCGGAGGAAGACCAGAAAATTTCATGAGAAAAACTAGTGAATTCCCTCACAACAGTCATGTCTTTGAGGACGATTGCCTCATTAGACTCAATCATATGAGCCAGATATGCATGCTCATTGGGCAGTAATATCAACGCTTAATGTGATGGAGCTAAATAAGATTCATCTTCTTCCTTGAAATTGTATAGAATCGGTGGTCGATTCTCTATATGGAGAGTGGTTTCCCTCTCACGGTAATTTATGTTGGCTCTATATAGGGAAATAAAATCAATGAAAATAATGGCATCAAATTCCACCATAGAGAGTATGACGAGGTTCACCCGGAATTTCAAACCACCAATTATGACAGGGGAGGAGTTATATTCATGGGATGAAATGATTTCCCCATATTTCATACACACCGAAATCTTTACTTCCATTATTTTCATTGTGTTTGTATTGTTCTACTAAACATTCTGGATATAAAAAAATCATAGATCTTGAATCAAAATTTATGTCCTATATTTATGTATGAATAACTAGAATACATGTCACCACTTCATTGTCAATGTTCACATTGGCGGTAGTGATGGAAAAATCACACCCTCTCTTCCTTGGAGGTTGTTGGTTTCTTCTGAAAACCCTTTGCATAGGGAAAACGTTTTCAAGATGTTTGGGTTATTTTCAGTTGAAGCAATGACCAATGCATTGAGGATCAAAAAAAGTGTTCCTCTCCTCTGTCATTGTTGTGGGACTTTCTTGTGAGCATTTGAAAACTAGGAATCCTTCTCTTCCATACGTAATGCATTTCCTCGTCCCCTTCAAATAATTTCTAGGGTTATTTATTCCACACATTTGGAAAGTGGGGTACAATATCTTCTTTTAAATGTTTAATTTATCAATCAGACCGCTAGAATTTAATTCAACCTTACACTTCTTATCCCCATGATACCCGTGAGATTCGCTGATCTCCATTTTGACCATGACGGCACATCAAAAAATTTACTCATAGCTGTCGAGGTCACAGATCATGAGGGCATTCCGCAGTCTAAGTTTCAGACCACCAAAGAAGTATTCAACATTACATTCTTGGGTAATGACAAAGCCATAAGCGTATCATCCAAGCCATGTGTGAAGTTTTCCGTATACGCACCAATGGGTTCATTGTCTTTTTTTCATGTGGGCAAGGAAGTACCTCTCCATATTTACGCTGGAGGGTGCACAAAAAATATTTATCTAAAAACATATTCTAGAAATCATTCCATTCCAATGCCTCGATAACCTATTCAAGCTTTGTATTTTTGATATGTGTCCACCATTGATCAACTTCACCCCCATACAATATGTAGCTAAGAGAACTTTCTCTTGTTCAGAACATTGAATGATGGAGACGATATTTTTAATAGAGTTGATCCATTGTTCAGCGATTGAGGGATCATATGATCTGTTAAAATTTGGAGGCCTTTGTCTCATGAATCACTCGATAGTGTCTTGTTCATTTATAGGGGGTTAAACATTCCTCTTGACCAATGTTTCTATTCAAATATTGATTTAACTAAGAGAGAATCATGAAGACGTTCGTGATTCCTTCTCCCATAAGATTGGGAGTCTCATTACCATATTCGTCACATTGATCTTCAAATTAGTTATTAGGTATAGTCCTCCTATTAACATCCATTGGTTGGAATTAAAGGAATGTCCCGGGTAACACATAAAGGGTAATCTAATGTCAAAAAAATACATATAAATATATTTAATTTCCTTATATTATGAATCAATAGGCTTCAATAAATCTTATCCATTATCTAATTTCTATCATATAATCTTAGGAGAATATTTTAAATTCCCTTAATAATGGTTTATACTAATCTTGTGAATTTACTAATGCATATTACTCAGGAGTTTCATAACCAAGAGATTAGCGAGACCCATTGTCGTGTACCAGGATACTATAGGTCATGCTCGAAACTCATTGTCGAAGTATTCACTCCTTATTACATCTGTGCCAAAATCACCTCTGCCTTCTCATATACAGACATGGATGTATTTTATTTATAAAACACATACTCAATATTAAAAAAACATAGGGAATTTTTTTTATACTTAGTCCAGTATCTTAGGATTCACTATGGTTTTCTAATCCTAATCGCAAAAATAAATAAACTTATCCATTTGATACAAACTATGACGCCCCTTCTCTTTATTACAAACTTAAACGTGATTTATTATATAAAATCTTCACTTGTGATTAATGAAAGATTGATTGGTCTAGTGTCTTAGGGGAATAAGAACACTAAATAACAACATAAAAGATAAAAAACATTATCTTATTGAAAACATCTTTTACCTGACCACTACATTCCCTCATACTTAGTATTGAATGGGATAACCTGAGGACTTGCATAAAAAAGGGTGGCCTATAAATCCATTTAAGGGAATAAACATTGAATAACATGAGGAATAGAATACATGTTAGACAATTGAAATATCAATGGATTCCAAGAGAAAAATGAACATAAGAGAATTATAAATCAGGATAATCATTACATGGAGATGTGGCAAAAACACATAACAAGGAATTAGAATGAGCCAATGCTCATCACACATAGAGAAAGAGTAAACACTCATTGCACATGAAGCATGAGTAAACGATCAATCCAATTGAATTATAATGAGTCAAAACTCATTGAACATGACATATCTTAATAATATACTTTACCCAATGCATTGTAGTGCTATCAGGGAACACCCTCTTTAAAAATTTCATTTCAAGCATAAGTGTGCCACATGGATCATAAAACATTGGTTCATTAAAAATGATTATTTATTACCTGATAAAGGAATTTTTAATTCATAAATAAAACACTATAATCAATAAGTAAATGTCAATAAAGGTGAATACCATTTATAGTCAAATGGGCACAGTATTCAACACACACTGACTTTGGCTTGGAATAATGTTGTGCAATTTCGGCAACATAATTGAGTGACCTAATAACTAATAAAAATGGTTGATGAGAGATAAAGGGGTGTCTCATCATATGAATATGAAATGGAAATTAAGGGGGCCATATATATACATATACCAACAAATGTAATGGAATTTAGATTCATAATACAATATAATTCCTTGAATGTAAATAAGGATTGAGAAATTCTTTTCAGAATTTTGGCATTGTAAGGAGTGTACATGGTAGGCATTTAATGAGAGAGAAAGGGGTCCATATTCATGAAAACATAAATAGGGAAGTATGGTGGAGGTGATAAATCAAACCCAAACATTTATTTGTGAATATAAACGGATATATAAAATTTAAGAAACTGACATAATAAGAGAAAGGTAAGAATCCCTTACTTGGAAGTGAGATCCAAAAGGATTTGGAAAGGGCCTGAGAGAGTCTTATTCGGAGCTTGGGGCACCTTGGTAGGATTTTTCAGAGAGGTTAGAAGAGGATGCATAAACTCAAAATGCTTTTAGTGAAGATTGAGTGGGAGTTTGGATGGATTTATATAGGAATGTATGGGGAATTATTTGTTATTTATTTTTGGGATACCACACATTAAATTAATCAAAACCACAAACCAGCTGATGGTTTCTACCCATTTTTTTCCAAAGGGGAATGGAAAAAATATTTTATAAGGAAAATGGACTAACGTCTTAATATATTATATTTTTTTATATGGAGGTGAGTCATACTCTCAAAGATTACATTTAAAAAAGGAAACAATTTTTATAAACCTTGTAGGGTCCAATAAATCATTGTAAAATAAATCAAACCCAAATTTACATAATATTATTGGTAAAACATATATTATCCGAACATAATGTTTATAGTATTTTATTACATCACTATTGAGTCATTATGATGTCATAAAACACAATATATATTTAAAGGTACTAAATTTTTTACCCAAAAATTCTGTTGCCTCATGAAATTATGAAAAATTTAACATTGGATAATTTTGACGTATAGATTCCAAAAATAATAATCATTTTATCTAAATAATTTTCTAAATATTTGAATTTTTACTTTTAAAAAAACCCATCATTTATTAAAAATTAATGTTTTTTGACAAAACCTATATTCAAGCCTTAATAAAAATTATAATTGCACTAATAAAATTATATGATTATTTATATTTAATAAAAATTAATTTAATAATAATAATAATATCTTATTCAAATATTCATTAATTCCAAAATCTATTAATTCATCAGAATAGTTTTCATAGTTGTATATTAACTAAAAATACTATTTGTTCGTTAAAAACTATTTACAAAGTTACAATAATAAAAAGAACTTATATTTTCTATACAAGAATAATTAACATAATCATAGTACTAGGGTCTTGTAACATTTCCCCTTAAAACAATCTCATAAGACATTAGGGTAAGGTGGTCGATGGTGACAAACTCTTGGGGTGGCTCGGATAACATCGCTCGAGTGGTAATATCTATTATCTTCCACTTCTTCCATAGGAGGTTCTACTCAAGAATAATGTATTCAAGGTCGGATAGTGCTTCGTCAAGAGAGAATCCAAATTATTCCAACTATTTTCTAAGCTCCGAACAATGGGCTTCATATGGGGAAAGTCTACTGGATCAAGCCATCGCTTTCTTTGTCTGAGTAAATTGTATTTGTTAAAAACCTATATTTATACAATTCATGTGATCACTGTTCAAAGGCTATATTAGAATCAATCACAATTCAAAACTATATTTTAAAATACAGAACATAAACCATGTATGTGAATACCTTTTATGTCACCATAAGAATAAATTTAAATAGACATAGAGGAATTTTCAATAATGAACTTTTCTGTCATTATAATAATAGAAAAATTATAAATTTAGACCGAGATAGTAATGTTAAATAGGAAAAATTAGCAGTTTATATGTTTGAAATTTTATAGGAATTAATATAGTGGTACCATTTAATAGTTTTTTTGCAAAAAAGTTGGCCCGATCATAGGCTAGATTACATCTGAGTGGGGTAACATTCCCTTAAATTATTAATATCGGATATATATATATATATATATATCATGGTATTGTAAGAATGTTCTATTTTATTTAATGATTATTATAATCACAATTTATTAATAAATACTCATTAAATTGATAGTAATTGTGTAATAAAATATTATAAATATGGATGAATTATTTTCTATATATGTTTATCGATTTTATTTTTCATGATGCTATTGTAAAAAAATTAATTAGAAAATATTAACATAAGAAGTGGGAAGATTTTCAATGGAATATATTTCCTGAGTTCAATTACACATCATTTAGTTTTTAACATAGATATTATAAAGATCGTGATGGCATACCATAGGAGTAGTGGAAAATTTTGGTTGATATTCAAATTCAGGAGAAGCATGTGGTTTTTAAGAATCTATTAATATATTAACATGATTTTATAAATAATTATACAATAATTATTAAAATATTTATTATTTATGATGTTAAGTGTCCAAGAAAAAATGATCAAGAATAATGAAATAGATCATCTCTCAAACATTTAGGTCAAAGGGTATTTTATGAAAAATATATACCATAGTAATCTTTCAATAATTTCATATATTTATATGTTATATATTATGTGTTAAATATAATTAAATATTGAATTTCTATATTCCTAATCAAAAAATATATGATAGAGTGAAAGGATTCTCATAATGAAATATAGTAAGATGATCATATGAAATATTTATGGATTCTATGTGAATGGTTATAATGCCTCAAAAATTCTCATTGTTTTGAGAAGGTGGTAGGATGTAAATTGGCCTCAAGTGACATCCTGAAGACACCAATGGTTGGAAATAAATTCCAATTGATTCATCAACTATTGTGGGATAATTTTCCCATTGAAAATAAAATAACTAACAAAATATTCTGTAACCTAATAAATCAATACCTGATGCATGATATACCTGAAATATATCTCAATGAAATTCATTTATATTAAAATAATACTAAAACCACATACCAAAGTGGATGACCCCAATAGCATGGAACACAAAGGAAGAAAAAACACTAATTCCCCAATGACAAAATCGAAGTTCCAACATGATATTTGCTGTAACACCACGAATCATTACAAGTATCATGAAGTAATAATAATGATATGTGATAATTTATCTTTTATATCTTCTCAATAAACAATATATTAAAATAACTAATATTTCAATGAAGGGTTGAGTAATGAATCTTATAAGGTTTTTCAAAATAGTCTTCCTTACTCTCACCTCTAGGATAGAAACATGTTAGAAAGATTATTAAAAAAAATTTAAAAAAAAATTCTAAAAACGTTTGTATCATAATATAAAAAAGTTACAGAATAAAATAGTTTCTTCAAATTAATTGAGGTCCATGGAAGGTGACCGACTAATGTTCTCAAACCATTTTATGTGTTTTTTTTGGAAAAGTCCATTCTTATCCACATAACTACACATATAACCATTCATGAAACATGGATATCCCTATACATTTTAGTGGTGAGTCATCCTTTCACTACACCATCACATAATGAACCATTTGATGGGGGAGATCCCTGATTCTTATCCATCCCACAAATTATGGTGGAAACTCCATACTATTATATACACGAAATTCACTTGAACACTAAAATCCATTATCCCAAAACCAAATTCCATAACAGCAATTTCATAGAAATCAATAAAACCATAAATTTATTGAATAACTTTTAAATAAAATATTTCAATAAATCAAATCCTTTATTAAAAACACTTTTCTATGAGATTAACCAAATAAACAATTTAAAATAATCAGTTTATGCTCACGATAAAAATTTCACTTTCCCCAAAAACTACTAAATTTATTAGAATATATAAACTAACAGTAAAAAATGTTTACAATGTGAAATTAATATCAATTTTATAATCAATTTCATTCACAATAATCACTTTGAAATCATGAATTCATGAATTTATATTCCAATATATGATTTGATATCTTGATACAATCCTCTGCTTTTATGTGTAAAATGAGGAATTGTACATAAACGTCAAAAAAACAAGGATTGAACTCAAATAATGAACATATATCCACTCTAATATCAAATAATGATACAAACTAATCATATTTGGAAAAATATTACATATATCCACAATATATGTTGATCTATGAAACCATGTGAGATCGAGAAGTATATCATAGAAAACCCACCATGATCAATCAAGAATGATCACTTACCATTAAAACCCGACGTCAAATATCCAAAATAATCATTTGGATCACTTATGTATTAATTATAGAAGCTTCCTTAACCATTATGAATATATAATCCTGAATTAAGGATTCATAGAAGGAAAAACAAGGGCCTTATAGGTAAATATATTTTAGTTCCATAATTTTTGGGTCTCACTTTAATCATGTGCACAGTTAGTCATATGGTTAGGAAATCCAGGCACTAACCGTGCACTAGCCACTATCTCCATGATGAACCCCACATGGTTTTCTCACACAGTTAGAAAAAAATGTTCCATATCTTCCAAAGTTCACTCTCTCACGTAGCATGGTCTCTCCTATGCTTCTGCCCAATTTGGGATAAGTGCATTATCCTTGTGCACCTTCGCATTAGACCCTGTCTCATTATTCATGGTTTCATATAAGTGGTAAATGGGTTCCCCAAACATCACACTAATACAAAATCCCCAAAACATGGCTCATGTTCTAGAAATTCTACCCAACATCACCCACATAAATTAAAATATTAATAATCATAATTAAAGAGTTACTTAATTGAAAATAAGGGTGATAAATTCTCATGACACTGGCCTTTCATTCACTAAAAAATAGAAATATGTCATTATTAAGAAAGTGATATGGTCATATCTCTTTAATTTAATTTTCCCCCTCCCAATTATCTCCCAGAATATGACCATGTTGCCATAAAATATGTACTAGGGCAATGCTTTTTTCATGAAAGAATTTATATTTCTTATCCTTGATCTTCAATAGCATGTGCACCAACAATGAAATGGGAACTAGGTCATTTTGATTTTATAGAATAAGATTGTCAACATCAGATTGAATCATTTTCAATTGAGATACATGGAACACATTATTCAAATCACTATACCCTGGTGTAAATTCCAAATGATATTCCACCTCACAAACCCATTATGTTATCTAAAAAGGGTCTATGTATCGATGAGATAACTTTTCTTTATTCCCAAAAAAGATGATTTCCAATCCTTGGAAAGATCCGAAAGAACTCATGATCACTTACATCAAATTATAGTTGATGTCGAAAATGATCCTCTTATGATTTCTATCGACTATAGGATGTCTTAATCTATTTCCTAATCAAATGAATCATCTCTAGTTTTTCATAGAAAAGGAATGGATCTATCCGTGAATTCTCCCATATTTCTTCACAAAATATTGGATAACAATAATTAAACCCATAAAAGGATGCAGTAGGATACATATATAATGAGTCATGATAAGTTTTTTTCTATGGGAACTCAAAATATAATATGTTCAATTCCCATGATCAACCAAAATCCATTACACAATCCCACAGCATGTATTCCACTGTTTTTATCATCAATTCAAATTTTTCATGTAAGGATTTCTATAAATGAGATTCAAACCTTAGTTATCTATCAATCACTATTTATAGTGGAATGTGGTGACTCTTTACCAATTCTTGAATATATTTTTTTGAAAATTCTTACACCATTTTTGATTCACGCGTGTGGATGAAATGAGAAAACTTTGTGAGATGATCTAGTCTTTCCCATATGGAATTGTTATTCTGATCCATTATTGGGAGAACTATTACAAAATCCATACATATCTGCTCTCAGTTCCAAACTGGAATAGGAGACGACTACAATATAACTATTTGTTTTGGATTCTCTATAATAACCTTCAGAAAAGTTAAGAATCCTGAAACATACTCACCCACCTTTCATTTCATACCGACCCACCAAAATTGTTCTTTTGGTTTCGTATAAATTTGATATATTCAAGGATCAACAACCCATTGTGAATGGTCAAACGCCTAAAGATGTTGTTCCACATAAGACATAGGTACAACCATATGATTCTGAATCCACAAAACCTAACTCCCAACTTGATTCCATCACTCAATGGTCTCCCCTCTATTATGTATTGACCTCATAGGCACACATTAAACAATGTATTTCTATTCCACTTTGACCATATGAACCAAATCAGGAACAAATGAAACTGGTTATAAGGCCATAACTTTACCATGGTCATCACATTCTAGGTGAATGTCAACTAGACAGGACATCCATTTCCACTCATCGGACGTTTCTTTTTCCATTTGAGAATAAAACATTATTCATAATGCATCTTCCACTGATTTATCTTTCCCCACTAAATAAATCAAGTCAATGTAAAAACTATTAAGATACTTCATCCATCCTATTTATCATTGGTTCAAATACCTTTGTGAAAAAATATGGTTTAGGCTCTTTTGATCCATGAAAAAATTATATTTCTCACCGATGACATAATGACACCATGTTCTCAAAGAATGGAATATGAAAATTAACTCCAAATATTGTGTTGGGTAGTTATCCTCATGCACCCATAACTTCCACAAGCCATAATAAATAGAACATTCTTTGTACCTGAGAACACATCACATCCTTGATCTTGGGGAATCACAATACACCACAAAACCTTGTCTTGATTCTATAAAAATCTATATTGGTGCTGATGAAAGGAAAAGTTTTACAGTTTGAAAATTATTTTGGAATTCATTTTCCAATAGGAATGGAAAGTTATTATTTTTAAAAGATATCATTGGTTAATATAGTCCTGGAAAATAATGAATTTTTTTTGTTAATAACCAGCTATTCTAAGGAAACTTTGTATATCGAATACATTATGTGGAAGTTTCCAATATATAGTTTCCCCTATAATTTTAGGATCATCATTAAATTTTTATAGAGATTACATGTCCATGTAAATTTTACAATTGTATGAAAAACTCATACATTGATTGTTTTTCATATATATGATGATCTCATGTGATTCCAAACATTGTCTCCAAGTGCTGTTCAGTCTCATCCCTTGTCCTTGAAAACAGAAATATTTCGTCCAAAAACACCATAGAAAAAGAAAATAAATTCATCTAAAATATCCTATTCATAAAATTTATAAAGACCGATGGTTCATTTTTAAGACCAAAATTCATTGCCACATATTAAAAATGTCTATATCTTCTCATATATGTTTCCTTTGGGATATCTTCTTTTTTAACCTACAATTGGTGACGTCCTCGGAAAAAATAAATTTTATGGAACCATCGACCTCCTATTAATTGATCAAACATCCCATAAATTCATGGAAGTGGTTACCTTTTGTTTTTATTAACTTTGTTAAGCTTCAAATTATCCACACAATGATGAAGAGTTGCATCCACATTTTTGAAAAATAAGAATGGTGAAACCCATGGATATGTGCTTGTTCTTATGAACCCATTACATTCCATCACATATAGATAAACATTAATCTTCCATAACTCTATTTGTGTTATCTGATATGATGGAATAGAAAAAGGATTGGCCCCTAAGAGGAGATCAATCATAAACTCCACTTCTCTTAGAGGTGGTAACCCTGAGAAATTTTTAACCAACACATTTAGAAACTAATCCACCACTCCTTAAAAATTATCTTCTCATTCTCATCCATTGATTCAAAAAATAACTCTTCCAACTAGTATGATATCATTCCAACTTTTGGTGCTAGAAATACCATTGCACCTGCCTTTATATTGTGTTCCCCTTGAAAGAGATGATCAAATCCTTCATCAGTTTTAAAAATGACTTTTCTAGTGTTACAGTAAATGTGAGCCTTGATTATTGTCAATTAATCCATAACCAGTGTCATATTAGGAGCATCCATCACAAGAACAGACTGAAATTTAATTTTTTATTATAAAACTCACTTAGGGAAAAAGTTATAAACCATTAGTTGAATCACAAAAAGGAAATAACAGTGCCACGAAATGAAAATTTGACCCTACCAATTTTAATAAGAGAAAATAAATTCTATGATATAGTGTTTTCCTGAATTTATTGTTCATTATTTATAATATCTTTGAACCAAAATCCCATCTTATCCCAATACTGGATGAACTTATTCATTTTCATCTTCCCATTTTTTAATCCCTTTATTAAAATTGGTTCCTGCTTGTTGATCTGGGTGCACTAATACTCATTAGAAGTCACCCTAAATGCCTTCCTCATCATTATATAGGACAATTTGATAGAATAATTAATTGAAAGAGTATATTGAACCATTTACTCTACTTAGTTAATAAGTTATTCCAATGTTTGTTCAAGAATAATATCATACATCCACTACTAACAATCATTCATAGAGGAGAGGTGGGGGTCATTCTCCATCTACTTGTCTTTCTCTTCTTTCAATGAACTTTCCTCCATTTTCTGTGGTAAATATGACTAATCAAATCCATATTTAATATTTCACCTCAAAATATTAATTCCCTGTGGTCATGGAATCCTAATACCCTAATTCTAATCCTCTATATCACCTACAATTTGTCTAGAACACTCATCACAAGACTCATTCCAAGAGAAAATTCTTCTCATATATAGAGTTTCTGTCTATATATTTTTCAATCTCCTAAAACAGGTCCTTATTGTTCAATCATTCAAAGTGGTTTCCTAGTACAAGATCTACTGCCTCCTTTCCAGGACTTCTCCTGAACAGGGATTCTCCCCTTCAGCATGGTCTAAAATATTGAAACTTGTAGGAATACCCTCCCTGGGTTCTATAGGAACTTCTTCCTAGCCTCTAGCACTGATATTGTTCCCTATGCATGCCGAATTAGAAAATTAAGAATCCATGGGTGTCTTAGGACCTCCCTCATCCACCATTACAAGTTTCACATCAGAGTAATTCCCACTAGAATCATGAGGATCCTCAAGGGGAGGTTCTAAAACAACAGCATATTTCTCCACATCAGAACTCATTTTCACCAGTGATGTTTTCATAGAAGGATGAGGATCACCTAGATCCTTTCTCTAATGATGAAGATTTCTTTAACTAGTGGATTACCATCATGTGATCCACCATGAAAATCCTCGGTCGAAATAAAATTAGATTCCACAAAAACACTCTCCAGACCAAAAGAACCATCCACCACACTGGTCTCAACATATCTGATATGACCAATACTCACAACCTTCTGATTTTTAGGATTTCAAGACCCATGCCAATTGTCCTATGTCAAATGTCCTATTCACATAACAAAATAAAAAAATAAAACTACAATTAATAATATTCTTGATGTCTTCAATTAAACTCTTCACTAACTATAATCCAATAAAATTATAATAGAATTCTGGAGGATTCTACCTCCTCAAAAACTAGAAAATTTACTAGGTTACAAATATATTTAGTTTAGATTTGAGAACACAAATATCTACCCATTATGTTCTCATGAATTATAATAATCTATGGATTTTGAAATGTTAAATGGATGTTATGGAAACTAACCAAAATCACCACTAAATGAGAGTTATACTTCATATGAAAATTTTAGGTCCATCTATATAGGTAGAAAGAAAGTCTATTGTTGTTGCAGGGAGCACTAGACCAAGCATTGATTTAGTCTCCCAATGAAACAAATCATGTCATAAAAATTTATGTAGTCAAGAAAACCCATTTTTTTCCATTCTTGTAATCCCCATGAAAATAAAATTAACCTATCAAATGAGTTAACCAAAGGCCTTCTCTATGATAATTGAGCGATCAATATTAGGCTGATGAGGGTCGAATCATTCTTATCCATTGTGACTACAAATAGAAGGTTATGGAAGGCATCATACTAATATGGAAACTTGGTGAACATGGAATGTTAATGAAATGGATGAATAATATTAGGTTTTGAAAATTGGAAGAAATAATATTCTTCTCCTTAAACAGACGTCAGACGACCCTCCCCCACCAGAGGGGGAGAGATCAGCTATATAGCCACCTCTATCATAGAGCTGGAGATGAAGTCGCAGTTCCCCACCTCATAGAGCCGAAACAATGGCACCTATATTAAGCATAGAAAAATTCCATTTCATTTAAAATCTATCAAAAATTATTCATCATTACCTAGAACAAAAGTATTAACACTCACATTGTACAAGAGGATTTTGATGTTTTATCATAGAAGACATCATCTCAACTTTTAGACCAATAAAATCAATATATTGAAAATAAAAAAGGAATGGGATGCATCCTTATCAAAAATATCTTAAATTAGGTTATAATTCAATAGAATCATACCTCTCACCATAGACGGTCCCAACAGATCATCCATAATAATATTTTGGCTTTATATAGATACTTGCTTGTCAAAAATTGTTCTCCATTTCCCTTTTGAGAATTACCTTGTTTGGGAGTGATTACATTTCAAAAATCCCAAAGGCTATATCTTGTATTTTAATGAGATTTATTCTTTTATCATCATCTCATCTATGAATACGACATATTCAACACCTAATAACTGTCATGAACACCTGACCTCAAAACACAATGATAATAGCATTGAATATTCCCCTGTCTAATTATAGTTTTGGAATGATCTAGGTGGTGCATATACTACCAATTCATTTAGTTGAATGAACCACATTGGAAACATCCAAGACAGATCATTGTATATAGGGGAAGGATTACCAATCCTATTTTTCAATTTAAATTTAATCCCCCCCCCCTTGGAAATATGTGTCCCTCTTCCTCATGCTTCAAGCATAGGTTCTGTCACTATTTCTAAGGGTATAAAAAAGCTTCCATATCATTTAACTCCTGAGATATATATTTCGGCTACCATATCTCTATTGACAATCTATTTATAATTTAAAATAGAGAAAACATAAATCTTCAAGTACCTCTTCCCCAATTCAAATATGAGTTACATCAAGGATCCACTAGCTGCATCATCAGGTAAAAAGAACATTAAATTCATAAATGTTTCTTTATAATACATGAAAAAAATAATTTCGTTCTTCAAGATAAAAGAATATGTTGTTCGTTGAATTTTGAACATATGAAGATAGAATTGTTTTTTATTTTTTCCTCAAAATCATCCAAACAAGTGTGTTTATATACTTTATCCTAGACAATAAAATCCCACCATATGTGTGCACGATCATCAAAATTATTGGTCAAAATTTGGACCATCAAATTTTCTATTGTGAAAATGAAATTGAAGATATGATTCATCCTATTCAACCACACCTATTTATTTTCTAGTTCAGAATATTCTAGAGATATTGGTGGATTATGTTTTTGGAATTAGATAGAATGATCCCATAGTCTTGGATCTTATATCTAATTCCCATTATCTATAGAATGAAACCCATGGAAAGTGCTCTGAACCATCATTTGGTTAACCTATAGCTTAGGTGAGGCTCATTTTCAGCATCATCTTCTGGTTGGTTCTTATGATTCCAATCTGGTTCCATTTTCTATTCCAACAATAATTGCTTTAATTCTCACTCTCTATTACTGATGTATTAAAAATTAAAATTCCATCACATCATAAAATCACAATAATTATTTCCCAAATCAACCATTACCATGTTCACCATTTTTTGAAAAAAAACTTTCTTTTGAAAATACAACCATTTTTAAAATATCCCAACCATGCTGTTTTAAAAATAATTTAATGGAAAAAAATTATAACATTTTTCAAAAATAAAAACATTTCTCCAAAATCATTACTCAAAATGACATATGCACTCATATTGGGAATTCATTAATATAATTCATGATAAGATTTTCTCACTGGCTATACCCATGACAATGAGATTCCAAATCCTATAACTTTATCCAAAATTCTTATGTACCCGACTTCATGTTAACAAGGATTCCATCATAAAATGGATATATAAATCTTTTTATGTTCTATAATATATGTTCTGATAATACTACTATTTTATATGATCCCAACTCAAAGAATAAGCCATAATGAATTCAACTCCCTGATAGAAAACCAATACCATGTCAAAGACCAACCAAAACTAATATAACTTATTTAATAGGAAATTCAGAAAAACCAAGATTCTACAACTTATCTCAATAAAATTTAGATCAAACAAAACTGATACAAGTTTTAATGTACCTCCCCTCTTCATTGGCTTCATAATGTGGTATGATATTACTTTTCCATAAGTGGAATTCCCCAGACACAAAATTATTGAGATAAATTCCAAGGGATTCATCAAATGTTGGGGGATGATTTTCTATTTGAAGATAAAACATCTAACCAAACATTCCATAACCAAATAAACTAATATATGATGAATTATATCAATGAATGAAAAATCAATGAAAAAAATTGAGATTAAATTCAAACTATATCCATGTACCACAATATAATACTATAATATCAATGTTGATATTGTAAGGAAAAATTCATAGTCTCAAATGACTAACACCAAGATCAGACATGCATCATGCTCTAACATGATGAAATATCAAAATTTTCACAAATTAAGACTAAAGATATTTGATACAATACATTTCCCCCTTACATGATAAACAACATCTACAAAATGACGATAGTGGTAAATCATGGGTGAGTAATGTAACTCATTAGGTTTCCCAAATGATTTCCCTAAACACAACACTAGGATAGAAACATGTTATCAAGATTAAATAAAACAAATTTCTATTTAACAAATTTTAAAATAGTTTATATCATAATATAAACAACTGACAAAATTAATGAGTTTTCTCATATAAATTAGTTCTAATGAAAGAAACCAACCAATGTTCTCAAACCACATTATGTATTTTTTTGGCATAATCCATTTCATTCCACATAACCACACATATAACCATGGATGCAACAAAGACCACCGTATACTACCAATTGGTGAGTCACCCTGTCACTATATCACCACTTAAAGAACCATTTTATGGAGGGATCCCTGACCCTTTTCCATCCTACAAAAGATGGGGGGAATCCTTTCACTTATCCATTCTGAATCCACATAAACACAGACAGACATTATTCCAAAACAAATGGAATGTAACCGTATATTCCATTTCAATAAGACCAAACCATTATTAGAAACATTTTACAATGAAAAAAACTGAAAAATTTTAAAATCATCATTTTAAAATCATGTTACCAGTTTCACATTCCCCAAAAAATACCAAATTTCTACAAATATATAAAAAGTAACTAAATAGTGCTTCCAAGATGCAAAAAACCTAATGTTCACAATCATTTACATTCAAAAAAAGTCAATTTAAAACCAATCTATCATGTTTTCAATATAGGAGTTCATATTTAATCAACCTACATCTAGTATTATAGTGAAAATGGAGAATAGTACTTCGACGTCAATGAAACTGGGATGGAACTCCAAAAACCATCCATAGATAAATTCATCTATCATAAAATAGACAATATATAATTATATTATGGATTAAAAACATTATATATATATCCAAAAAAGAAGTATAACTATGAAATCGGGAAATATAGGGAAGTAGATCTATGAAATATCACTAAGAACAACCATGAATGATCACATAAAAGGAGAATCCATCATCGAATCACCTACTAAAGACTTTGTATCTCCTCAAAATCAATAAGAGAATATTATTTATTCATTGGGAAAATAGAATATTGTGTGTAACATCTCTGAACCAATCATCCACTCAATCAGTTCTAAACAGGTTGGGTGTTACTACAATAGGAGCACCTCCCTGAATGCCAAAGGCTACTGACTAGTAGCGAGGGTCTTAGAGGTATATTTGGGAGGATATAACCTCTCAAAGGATAATAATGGTACTATTTCGAGCATACTATAACATTATAAGACTCATTAAACTCGAACTAGACCCACATAGCAGGAGCACAATCTTTAGAAATAAATAGAAAAAGTACTAAATATAAACAAGAACAACAGAATGTAAACACAAAAACATGTTGAAAAATTTGTAACAATAATTAGAACAGGAAAATAATCCATCTATACCAATTCAATATAAAAATGGGTGCCAATGGATAACAAAAAGTAGCTACAATGAATAAAGGAAGAATACTAGTACATGAAAAAAAAGAAATACAACGTAAAATCTAGCTAGGTAATACCTCAAGGCCCCTACCATCTCCATTCAGCAAATTATATACTCTAGCTCCTAAAGATGGTCTCTTTATGAACTTAAATCCATATATTATACATGAATCCAGAAGGGCCCATGTAGGGTGTGAGACAAATCTCGGTAGGATTCCACACAAAGGTGCGTATCTAATATAAGTGTTTAAAAAGGCATGCATTTATAAGCTAAACAGTAAAAAGTACAATGCACAAATAAACAAAAACTCCACTGGTACGTAAAAACCACCATGGAGTGTCACCTGCTTCTTCCAATACTGAAATATCTATCATGAAACCCAACACCAGGTTCCCCCTTACACTGCAAGTCTGATGTACCGACATCCTGAAGGAATTCCCAAGAAGTATTAATTTGGAGGAATAGCGATGTCTTTCCTCAAATAAGTAACCAGAAGGATAGAAATGTCTTCCCTCAATAAATTAACCCAAGGGACAACAAGGTCTTCCCAAAAATCAGTAACTGAAGGGAAAATGATATTTTCCCTCAAACCATGGTGAGCCCCAACCAACAACCCAGTTGCCTCGTCCTTATCCCCGGAAGGCTCTTCACTTTCCACTTTATTCCTATGACATGTAGCCCCAATAAAATTGTACCTAAACCGAAACTAACATGGGCCTCTACCCTCACAAGTATTCCAAACCACCTCATCATGTAATCTCTAAGTGTGCTCACAAATCAAAGTTCTAGGTGAGCATTAATCAACATAAAAAAGTTCTCAAGCCACAACATCTCTAACACCTCATTCCCCTGCGACCATGTAGCTGATGTTTGATTGCCTCACCATCCAGTAACATGGGCCATACCCAACCTGGCAGTCACACTTCATCAAGAATATTTCCATGATTCCCAATCTCATGGACAGAACCACCCAATGTAACTTGGGTCAAGCCTAACCTGAGATCAGCATCAATCAATAATACCCAGGCCATTCCCATCACAACCTGAAGGTTCATGCATATGGAATATCACAGATCACATACATATAATCAAAATAAATAATTTAAATCATCAAAACAAACTAAACTACTTAATTGCACTAGCTATGTGTTTTCCAATACCAGCACCATTGTCTTGGAAGCCTCTAACAATTCACATAATCACTTATCAAATTTAACATAGTAGTTTAATAAAAAAAATCATTTAAACACATTTTGGAATACCTATCCAAAATACCATAATTGATAAATGACCTCTCACCTGACCCCGATCAAGCCAATCAATTAAAAAGGCATATCCAAATTCATATCATAAGTCTAATAAGAAATTGAATATGCAATAGCAGATAAATTCAGGTCTCGCTCAAAATACAAAAATATACACCAAAGGAGGCATCACCTTAATGTCTACGAAAACAAGAAAGTAGGTATGCACCACTAACCTGAGACTCATAAATGTAGGCATGTTTGATGTAAATATCCATTTCAAAGACGATCCTCATAGATCAACATTTCCTTCAAATCTGGTAAAATCGGTTTGGATGGAATTTGTTCTGTTTGAGGAACGGAAACTAGAACAAAAAAGGGGTTGTGGTTTTAGCCTTTTCGATGTGATCCTGCAACAACCAATGGATTGAAGAACAATAATTAGATGATCATTCTAGAGTAGGAACCATTTTATGGAAATTTAAAATAGTCATGTTCTAAATTTGGGGAAGAAGAAAGTGTTTTATGAAATAAGACGTGACACTCATTCATTTATGCGAATAAAAATAAAAATACACACCATTTATAAATGAATACATGTTTTGTAGTAGCCTTTTCCATAATCCAACTTAAGAGGAGGTATCCACATGACTTGGACGTGCCACATGGGCCGACACATGGCTAGGGCTCAGCCAATACACAAGAGGAAAAAATACACAGCGTGTCATGAAACACTACAGGACTTGTAGTAAGAAATTATTACATGGTAATCGCACAACATGTACTCTTTGAGCACATTGTCAGTACATGCCTATACCATACACTACATGTACATTGGAGTACACATCGTGTAATATGGCAATTTCCAAAACTTCCAAGATTTTCCTAGTTTTCTCAGAAACTAGTAAAAAATACGAACAGTTTTGGGATTTTCCCCTTCCAAAAACCCGAGCTATTAAACTAAATAAATATATTGCACAGAACAAAACACACTGATAAATTTAACCCGGACTACATTGATCTCAAAGGTTCATGATAAAATCCACAAGGCGCTCCCCAGCATAGTAATTCCCTAACTCGGTCTCAACCCAACAAAAATGAACAATGAAAAGGTTCACTAACATGTTTTCAGACACATGGTCCACTTGTGATGCATCATCACCCCTATGACTCATTGATTCTACTGTTTTGTTTCTGACAACACAAATGTATCCCTCACAACATTGGTTCTGGCCTCCATGAGGTCTGTCACGACCCGAAATTTTTAATAAATCTTGTTTCCTAATATTGTGTGTTATTTTATTTCATACTGAACAAAACTTTTTCATTTAATAAAATTAGTATAATTAAAATGAGACTGTTGGGGTTTGACTATTATATGAATGTTAGTCTGTATGACATTTGGAAACTAAATTTTGTGATTATTGTCTCTAAATACAAGTGATCTTGGTTAATTAATATAGAAAGATAATTTGATGGCCTCATCCAATAGTCTCGGTCCAATCGAAGCCCATCTAACAGAACTTGGGAAGGAGGTAGCACCACTGGGCGTTGCTCTGGACCAAACCCAAGCCAAACATCATCGTGTTAAGCTATAATAGAATCACCTTTGCTAGATGTTCAAATAATAGAAATTACTACTCGTGCAATGTTGTTCGAGCCACCCTCAAATTCTCTCACCTTAGCACACCTTACACTTAGGTCATATGATGGGGTTATAATGAGCTATGTAAGGAGATCGTAACTACCTTCTGTAATCATTTGATTGAAATAAAAATTGTGATTTATTCTTATGATGATGTTTGTGAATTTTCAAATGACCGGATAAATATTGTATGCATATTTTGATGAATTCTAGAAAAATGATATTTGAAAATATTTATGTAAACTGTAAATATTTAATTATGTGTAATGATTTTTAAAAAATGGCCCTCTACAGTTATGTTTAGTAATAAATTTAGATTCTAATAAGATCAACTTAATTTTTGATGAATAGTAATTATGAATAGTGATTTTACAATTAGATTAGTAATGTTACCAAATGGATTAGTAATCTCAATTAGAGAAAGTATTAATATAATATAGGCACCGTTATTAAGTAATGTGATTCATTAAAATTGGTAAATAACTAATTCAGAAATTATTATTCATGTATTATTTTTTTCAGGTGAATAGTGTTTTTTAATTAAAAATAAAATTAAAAACATTTAGAAAAATATTTTTATAAAATGGAGTTCATTTTTGAACTCAGATCATCGACAATATATTAAGTTATGTTTTGGGGATTTTTCTGAGAAAAATGAATTTTTGGTGAATATTTTATTTATTTAAAAATTAAATTAAACAAATATATAAAGTTATTTATATAAAATGGAGTTCATTTTTGAAATCAGAGAATCGATATTTGGTTAAGGTGAAATTTTGGGATTTTTCTGAGAAAGTTGAATTTTCGCTGAATAGTAAACATATATTTTTTAAGTTACAGATGTTTAATGACATCATTAAATGATTTATTAAGTATGTAATCAATATGGTCAACTTATGAATAGTAATATAATGTATGAGGTGTCCCATGTGGCCAATACCATGGGTAAGCCTATGGTTTTGCCAATACCACCAATGAGGTGTCCCTTGCCAATTAATGCCTTGTCCCCTCACTTCACCTATGCATACCAAGACATTATCTCATCCTCTCGATTCCAATAACCTCCTCAACGAAGTTATGGTCTCCTTAACTCTCAAGAAGTCCTCCCAAGGTTCCCTCAAGCCTCCCAATGTCCCAATCATCAAGATTTTGTAGTTACTCTTCAAGGTAAGGGATCCAACCTCTATCTTTCTTTCCAAGTACTCTCTTTTATGTCATATCATTTATGCTCCATGTTCATATATTGGAGGATGTTCTTTTATATTCATACTACTTTCATTTTCATGTTTGTATGATGAGATACCCCATCTTTTTCTCATCAATTCTTTTTAAGAATGTTTAAGTGGATTTGTTAGGCTGCCAAAATTTTAAGGGATTCTTTCACCCTTCTCGTTTTCAAGTTCTATTTTCATGTCAAGTCTTTCATGTTCCTTTTTATTATGTTTTTATATGATCTATATATCTATAATACATATATTTTATTTTCATATGATGATATACCCTATTTTATCTCGTAAATTCATTTTTTTTCATTTTAAGTGACGCCGTTAGGGTGCCGAATTTTCATAAGAGAATTCTTTTTTTTGTCTTCCTTCCATGATTTTAATTTCATATGGTATGACTTTAAAATTTCATTTCCATGTTTTTATATCCTTTATATTCTATCCTTATAATGTTTTATAGATCATTTATGAGGGGGTGACCCATTTCCCCTCTATTTTCAATATTTTCTAAAACCATGCAACATGGTCGTTATGCTGCCGAATTTTCATTTGAAAGTGTCTCCCTTTTTCTAAAATAATTATATATTATTAAGTGAATAATAAAAACTCTTTATTATATATGGGTATTCCAATATATATCAAAATGTTATATTTTTAAATTTGGTAATTCACATACATGAAACCCACTTTTTCGTGGGTTTAAAATGACATAAAGATGATGTTTTAAAAGCAGTTTTTAAAATGTTATGATTATGAAATAAAATCCATTTCGTTTATGATATATGGATTATTTATGAATTTTTTTATGATTTTATATGTGGATAACATTATGATAAATAAAAATTTAAGGTTGAGCCCTGATAGTGCTCTAATTCATTGGGTAATGATGTAACCACTAGAGATTACAATTTTAACGATACCTTGGTGAATAACCTTGGTAATTTCAAATGACACCTTGGGGATGGACCTTGGTGATATGTTCATGATTGTCTAATTTAAATGTTGTAGCCAAATATTAATGTTATGAATCATGTTCTTTCAATTATGATATGCCTCATGATCTCTTTCTCATTCCTTAAAGCTATTTATCATGACTTAATTGACATATCTCAAGTTCACATGTTAAATGTTTCCCCTTGTTTCCCTTACTTGGCCTTCTGCTCGCCTTTCATTTGATTTATGGTCCCATGTTATGAGATTCAGTAATTAACCTAGGGTGAACATAAAGATAATCCTTTCAAGTGTTTAAGAAGAATGTTTTATGTTTTCATGTTTTATGTTCCTCGTTTCGAAGACACTAAACCTTAAAAATCATCGGTTTTTTGAAATGTAATGAAATGTTATGTTATAAAATGGTGGGATACTATAGTTGGTATAAAAGGATGGTTTAGTTATTTGTGGAAATTAGGATATAAAAACTTTAGGAATAACCCTATTGAAATGTTTTAATTTAGGAATTCATCTAGGTATTTTGGTGAGTATTGAGTAAGTGGTTTATCAAACGAATACATCCCTGTCTGGATATGAGTAGGTAGAGGTGGCTCTGCAACAGATGTACATAGGGGTAAAACCCGAAAACACCACCAGATCTAGACATGAACGGGTATTGGTACATGACAATGGGCCTTTCTTCACTCTTGGTTATGACACTCCCAGAGGATATGCTTTGGTAAATTCATAAGCTTAGTATGAAGCATTATTAAAGGGACAAAGATAAAATAAAATAAAGATTCACAAAAGAATATATGATCATGGATAGAGTAGATTGGAACCTAGGGGATCAATAGTTAGGGTATACTTTTCTTCTACAAGTTTATCCATCTATTCTTAAATATTCATTTTCATGATTATTGGCTAATTATTTAAGCCCCAAATTATAATTTCTTTTCTTAGTTAATGGAGGGAAATATAATAACATGTCCCAAAAACCAATGTGATAGGAAATGCGACGATTGCCCCATTAATGCGATAGAGATGAAGAGATATCATATTGAACATATTGTGATTATGCCAAACCAGCTATCAAAAATCACAACTAATAATTGGTACCTAGTTGATTTACCAAATTCATCAAGGAAGAAGAAAACAAAGTCTCAAGGATGTTCATCTGATATTGTTGATAAGGGAAATAAGACCCAATTTTATTTTGTGAAAAAAGTGTGGAAAGGGTCACCAAGGAGAATGTCACAAAGGAACCAGGAGATGTTTTATGTGTTGGGTGATATGTCATAATGTAGCCAATTGCTTAGAAAAATGGATAATTCTATGAATAGAGATAAGGTTCGATCTAATGTACCGTATAATTTTAAATGTCTTAAAGGTAGAGAAGATGGACATTATCCAAGGAAATGCTCTCTTGGAAGGTATGAGAACATGATGAGCATCAAAAATCATCAAGGACAACAGAACAATGCAAGTCCTATGCTGAGATGGATCATGATGACTAATGTACGTGAATATTCATCGTAATAATTGTCTATGTCATGTTGTATTTTAGTTCATGCCCTATGATCATATCTTTAATGTTTTCAAAGAACATCGAGTCACTACCTAATATCGTTTTATATCATCAAGGAAAACATCTATTGTTATGTACCATATGTTGATGTTGTGAAGATAATATTCTTGAAAAAAAGGACGATTAGGGGATTAAAAGATGATCATTATTTTGGATGACGTTCACATTTTTGGGAACCCTATATGATCAAGGTAAATATATTACTACGGTATTTTTTAGGAGTAAAATTTGACTTATATTTTCAAGAATTGATGAATTTAAGGTGAACTTATGGTAATTTAGGTTAGTTATAGTAATGAATAACCTATCTTGGGGAAAATTTGTTTAGGTTAGTTACTTTTGTTATAAGATGTTAGGAGTGGTTAATATTGTTTGGAGATGAACGATAAAGTTTATCTTTGAAGACTATGGTATCAAATCCTTCTTATATTTGGGTTTCAATCTTAGTTTAGCTTATTTTAAGGAATTTTAAGGATAATTATTTTTGTAATGGTCTATGATGAACTATGGTTAGCACCGTGGAACATTGAAGATTTAATGTAGTTTCCTTCCTATGGGGTTCTTTCATTTTGAAGAGTTGTTTTATCTTACCTTTTCCATTTTTGGGATAAAATTTTATAGATAGATAGATATTATTTTGTGGATTATGTGATTCTATAGATGATGATTTTTGTGCATTGATGAGACCAAGTACTTTTGAAAGCTCATTGTTTGGAGAAAATATTGGTCTTGGTGAAACTTATTAAGTGATGAAACTCTACATGACGGTAAATATATTTCCCTTTGTTTTTATTATATGTAGTAAATTAATTCCTCAAAATTATTAAAAGGAATGTAAAACAAAAACGTTGTTGGGTTAAGTTTCCTACTGGGTAATCAAAGACTGATTAACCCATCGCAAGATTTTGATATTCTGGTGCTTAAATTCCTCTTACACATGTTTTCTATCGCTCTCCCTCAGAACATGACCCTTTGTTTTCACATCCATATCCATGTTTTCCTATATGGAATCCAAGTAGGGGTTAACTCGGCTGACCATTTTACTACCTTTTCTTTCTGTTAATATAATAGTGTTACTGACTCTTTTTCTTATGTGCTACTTTATATGAATTTTCCAAGCCCATTTTTAAAAATTTTGAGGATGAAATTTCTTAAGGGGGGAAGATTGTAACGACCTGAAATTTTGAATAATGCTTGTTTCTTAATTTTGTTTGTTATTTTATTTCATAGTCAGCAAAACATTTTCATTTAATAAAATGAGTATAATTAAAATGAGGCTATTGTGTTTTGACTATTATGTGACCGTTAGTCAGTATGACATTTGGAAACTAAATGTTATGATTATTGTGTCTAAATACAAGTGATATTGGGTAATTTATATAGAAAGAAGATATGATGGCCTAATCCAGTAGTGTCGGGCCAATCGAAGCCCATCTAACAGAACATGGGAAGGAGGTAGCACCACTGAGATTTTCTCTGGACCAAACCCAAGCTGAAATTCATTGTGTGAAGCTAAAACGGAATCAACTTCGCGATAATTTCAAACTGATATAAATTAATACTCGTGCGAAGTTGGCCGATCCACCATCAGATTCACTCACATTAGCACACCTTACACTTAGGTCCTATGCTGGGTTTACAAGGGGCTATGTAAAAAGACCGTAACTACCTTATGTAATCCTTTTATTTAAATAATAATTTTGATTTCTTCTTATGATGAAGTTTGTGAATTTTTAAATGTCCAGATAAATATAGAATGCATATTTTGATGAATTCTAGGAAAGGATATTTGACAATATTTATGTAAACCTTAAATAATTAATTATGTGTAATGATTTTCCAAAAATGGTATTCTATAATTATGTTCAGTAAGAAATTTATGGTCTAATAAGATCAACATGATTTTTGATGAATAGTAAATTATGAATAGTGATTTTACGCTTAGGATTAGTAATGTGACCAAATGTATTAGTAATCTCACTTAAAAAAGTATTAATATAATCTAGGCACCTTGATTAAGTAATGTGATTTAATAAATTTGGTAAAAAACTATTTCAGAAAATATTAGTAAATATCCATTTTTTCGAGTGAATATTTTTTTTAAATAAAAATTAAATTAAAAATATTTAGAATTTTTTTTAATATGAAGTTCATTTTGGAACTCAGACCATCGATATAATGTTAAGGTAATTTTTGGGGATTTTTCTGAAAAAAATGAATTGTTTGTGTATAGTGTATTAATTTAAAAAGTAAATTACAAATATTTAGATATATATTTTTATAAAATGGGGTTCATTTTTGAAATTAGAGCATCGATATTGGGATATGGTGAAATTTTGGGATTTTTCTGAGAAAGTTGAATTTTCAGTGAATAGTGAAAATGCAGTTTTTAAGTTACAGGTGTTTAATGACATCATTAAATGATGTATTAAGTATGTAATAAATATGGTTGACATATGAATAGTAAGATAAGTTATGAGGTGTCCCAAGTGGCCAATACCATGTGCAAATACCATGGGCATGCCCATGGTTTTTCCAATACCAACAATGACATGTCCCATGGCCATTAATGCCTTTCCCCCTCACTTCCCCTATTAATACTCAGCCAGTCTCTCATCCTTTCGATTCCAAAATCCTTTGCAACGAATTTCTGGTCTCCTTAACTCCCAATGATCCCTCCCATGGTGCCCTCAAGCCTCCCAAGGTCCCAAACATCAATATTTTGAAATTACTCTTCAATGTAAGGGATCCTACCTCTCTCTTTCTTTCCAAGTACTCTCTTTTATGTCATATCGTTTATGCTTCATGTTCTTATGTTGGAGGATGTTATTTTATATTCATCCTACCATCCTATTTATTTTCATATGATGAGAACCCCCCTATTTCTCTCATCAATTCATTTTAATAAAGGTTAAGTGGCGCCGTTAGGCTACCGAATTTTTAAGAGATTCTTTCACCCTTCTCATTTTAAAGTTCTATTTTCATGTCAAGTCTTTCATTTTTCTTTTTATTATGTTGGGGTATAATCTCTATATCTATCATACTTATATTTTATGTTCCTATGATGAGAGACCCTATTTGATCTCATCAATTCATTTTTTTTTAAGTTTTAAAAGACACTGTTAGGCTGGTGAATTTTAATAAGAGAAATAAAATTCTTGTCTTCCTTCCTTGTTTTTAAGTTCATTTGGTATGTCTTTAAAATTTCATTAACATGTTATTATATACATTATATTATGTACCTCTAATTTTACTATGTATAATTTATGACTTGGTTACCCATGTCCCCTCTCTTTTCAATGTTTTATAAAACCCTGCAACACAGCAGTTATGCTGCCGAATTTTCGTCTCAAAATGTCTATCTATTTTTCCCAAATTATTTTATTATATAAAGTGAATACTCAAAACTACTTATTATACAGGGGTATTCACATATATATCATAATTTTATATTTTAAATTCTAGGATTTACATACATGAAACCCACTTTTTCGTAGGTTTAAAATGACATAATGATCATGTCTTAAAAGTAGTTTTTAAAACGTTATGATTATGAAATGAACCCCATTTTTTTAGGATATATGGGTTATTTATGAAATTTGTTATGATTATATATGTGGCTCACATGATGATAAAGACAATTTTAAGGGTGCACCTAGATTGCGCTCCAATGCATTGGATAATGATGTAACCAATAGAGATTACAATTTTAATGATACCTTGGTGAATAACCTTGGTAATTTCAAATGACACCTTGGGGATGGACCTTAGTGATATGTCCACGATTGACTAAGTTAAATGTTGTAGCCACATATTAAAGTTATGAATCATGTTCTTTTAACTATGATATTCCTCATGATCTCTTTCTCATTCCTTAAAGCTATTCATCATGGCTTTTGTTGATGTATCTCATGTTCACATGTTAAATGATTCCCCTTGTTTCCCTTACTGGGCCATCTAATCACCCTTTCTATAGATGTATGTCCCCAGGTTATGAGATGTATTAATGATCCTAGGATTAACATAAGGATAATCCTCTCAAGTGTTTACGAAGAATGTTTTATGTTTTCTTTTTTTAAGTTCCTAGTTCCCAAGACACCAAAACTTTAATATCCCCAGTTTTGTAATATGTAATGAAAAGTTATGTTATAAAAAGGCGAGATGCTATAAGGTCTTACATTCCATGGATGTTCAAAATGAACCTGGTTCCTAGAAACTCAAGTAACACACAACCTCGATGTCCTGATGCCCACAACACATCATGTAACCTGCATCCTTGATTCCCCATATTCTACGCATCTCATTCTTATATATAATTATATCATGAACCCAATATGGTGCCAATGCCACTAGACAACATCTGGTCAGTCCACTTAAAACCTATGCACCACATGCACTCAAAGAAAACATGCCCCAATAGTTCATGCCAAAATGAGAAAAATAGAAAAGATAATGGGAACACCCTCAGTGTACCTCTATCTGACATCAGCTCACCAGCCTACTTAGCTCATGTCACCTCCACGATGTGCACTTGACATGAAGTACGATGACCTGATTCTTGAACTCCCTATGGTGCTACTATAGTCACCAGCCAATAACCCCTTAGTAGGGCCCCATTGTCTTTGTAACATCCTCCTCGTGTAACTGAACCTTAGTTACCATCATCTGGTATGGACCCTGAACCAACTCCAGATGCCACCGTCTATCTCAGTCCCTGCCTTCCTGCTGTATGAGAAGGCTACCTGTAGAACCTCACCAATGCCCATCCTGTCCACATCTTGGAACATCATTAGAAGCTTATATCACTGAGTCCGAACATGCCCTGGATGACCACACTAAATAAAAACCATTTAAGAGAAGCTATGCGGTGTTCTAGCTAAGTCCTTGTCCTACAATCCTGCACGAACTCATCACGTCATCATTTTCTACTATTTTAACCAACACCGAAAGATATCTCCTAGCCCACATGAGGATTATACATATAGTTTCCCTCCACTATGAGTGAATAATTCACGATGTCTGAGAATGATCCTGACCTGAATATATTTACCTAGATCCAAAAGCCATGTCTCAAGTCATCCTTGAAGTGCCCCGCCATTGACAAGTCATCACATAGTATACTAGGTGCAAAGAGAGAAAACTTAGTGAATTTAGATATATAGTCTTTGACACACATGTTTTCCGATTGAAGTCTCCAAAACTCTAGAGATCTATCAACCCTCAGTGTCTCTGGGAAAATGTTCTCATTGAACCAGTCCCCGAGGTCCTTCCATGCTAGTCCTTCATGTTTGCGAGCCGTAACCTCCACATCCCAAGAACGATTTTACGATCCTCTTAGCATGTATGTCTCCAGATTGACCCTCTTCCCAGAAGGCATCTCAAGCATATAGCATCCCTCTTTTTCATTGCATAAACTTTTCACTATATTATACAAAAATGAGGATCTTTAAGGTTTAGTGTCTCGGAAACCAGGAACGTAATACGTGTCGACATAAAACATTATTCTTAAACTCTTGAAAGGCTTATTCATTGTTCCTCCTAGTTTTATTATAGCATCTAATAACCTGGGAGCATTCATCAAAGGAAAGGGTGAGAATAAGGCCCAGTAAGGGAAACAAGAGAAACACTTTACATGTGAACTTGAGATACATCAATAAAGTTATGAAAAAAAACATTAAGGCATGAGAAAGAGATCATGAGACATATCATAATAAAAATAACGTGTTTCATAACATGAAGATATGACTACAACATTTAACATAGACAATCATTTCTGTATCACCATGGTCCATCCCAAAGGTGTTATTAAAAAATTACCAAGGTTATTCACCAAGGTATCGTTAAAATTGTCATCTCTATAGATTAAGTCTTCACCCAATGCATTTGATTTATATCAAGGCACACCCTTAATTTGTATTTATTTCATGTGAGACACATATATCATCATAAATAATGTCATAAATAACCAATATATCATAAAAGAAATGGGTTTCATTTCATAGTTATAACAATTCAAAAACTGCTTTCAAGACATGATCTTTATATCACTTTAAACCCATGGAAAAGGGAAGCATGTCTCATGTATGTAAAAACCATAATTTAAAATAGAACATTTTGATATATATGGGAATAAACCTATAGAACAAATAGTTTTGAGTGTTAACTTAATAAAATAAAAAAAATTATAAAAAGAGGGAGACATTTTGAGGCGAAAATTCGGCAGCATAATGGCAGTGTTGCAGGGTTTTAGAAAACATTGAAAAGAGAGGTGACATGGGTCACACACTCATAAATTATCGATAAAATAGTTTATGTACAGAATATAAAGGATATATGAACATGGTAATGGAATTTTTAGGACATACCATATGAAATGAAAAACATTAATGAAGAAAAAAATATGATTCTCTTATGAAACATTCGACTGCCTAACGCCATCACTTAAAACTTAAAAAAAATGAATTAATGAGATTAAATATGTCCCTAATAATGTGAACATAAAAAGAATGTATGATTAATATAGAGATCATATCCCAACATGGAGAAAAGGAACTTGAAATACTTGTCAGGAAAGTATAACTTTGAAAATGGGAAGAGTGAATGAATCCCTTACAAAAATTCGGCAACCTAACAGCACCACATTAAATTTCATAAAATGAAATGTTGAGAGTTAGTGGGGATATCTCAACATATTATAATGATAAGGTAAGTAATAGGAATATAAAATAACATCACCCAATATAATAACATGGGGCTTAAATTAAATGACATACAAAAGAGTACTTGAAAAGAAAGAGAGAGGTAGGAACCCTTACCTTTAACAGTAACTTCAAAAGCCTAAGGGACGGGTCCTTGGGAGGCTTAAGGGAACCGTGGGAGGACGCCTTGGGAGGTAAAGTGACCGAAAACTCGTTTGGGTTGTTTTTTAGATGAAATTAATTCGGAAAAGACTTGTTATTTATAGGATAATTGAGGGGACCAAGCATTAATTGCCAAGGGACACCTCATCGGTGGGATTGGAAAAACCCTGGGCTTTCCCATGGTATTTGACCATGTTATTGGCCATTTGGGGCCCCTAATACCTTATATTACTATTCATAAGTCTAAAATAATCATTTTAAAATTATTACATCCTTAATTATGTCTTTAAAAACCTGATACTCAAAACAGTATTTTCTCTATTCACCAAAAATTCAACTTTCTCAGAAAAATCCCAAAATTTCACTTAAACCAAATATTGATGCGCCGATTTCAAAAATGAACTCCATTTTATGAAAATAATTTTTTATATATTTTTAATTTAATTTTTAAATAAAAAACACTAGTCACCCAAAAAACTAATACTTAACCAATAATTTCCAAAACCGTTATTTACCTATTTTATTGAATCTCATTACTTAATCAAGGTGCCTAATTTTTATTAATACTCTATTAAATGAGGTTATGTAATCCATTTGATCACATTAACAATCATAAGTGTGAAATCACTATTCATAATTTACTATTCACCAAAAATTATGTTGATCTTATTAGACTCTAAATTTTATACTAAACAAAGCTGTAGAATACCATTTTTTTGAAAATCATTACACATTATTAATTATTTAAGGATTACATAAATATTTTAAAATAACAATTTTCTAGAATTAATCAATAATATGGATACTATATTTATCCGAATAGTTGAAAATTCACAAACATCACCCTAAGAAGAAATCAAATTTTTTATTTAAAACAAAGGATTACACAAGATAGTTATGGTCACGTTACATAACCCCTTATACCACCAGCATAAGACCTAAGAGTACGGTGTGCTAGGGTTATAGAATATTGGTTTGGCTCATCCAACATTGCCAGATTAGTGATAAATGTCATCTTGTATTTCTTACGATGGCAATTACTTTCCATCTTTACACGGTATTGTTCATCTTGGGTTTGGTCCAGAGCAAAGCCCAAAGGTGCTACCTCCTTCCCGAGTTCTGTTAGATGGGCATCGATCGGCCTGAGACTAGTGAATGGGGCCATAGAATCTTTATTCTATATTAATTAATCAAGATCACTTGTATTTATAGACAATAATCGCAACATTTAGTTTCCAACTATCATATTGACCAACAGTCATATAACAGTCGAAACCCAACAATATTATTTTCATTATACTCATTTTAATAAATGAAATGGTTTTGTTGAGTATAAAATAAAATAACTCACAATGTTAGGAAAAAAAATTTATTCAAAATTTTAGGTCGTTACAATCTTCCCCATTAAGAAATTGTGTCCTACAAATTTTAAAATTGAGCTTGGAAATTTTGTTGAATGTCCCACATCGGAAAAAGGGTTAGTAAAACTATTACTTTAAAATAATGAAAGGGAAGTACAAAGGTCACCAGAGTTAACCCATAATAGGATTCCATGTAGGAAAACATGGATATTGAAGAGAAAACAACGGATCATGTTCAGATGTAGAGTGATAGAAAACATGATTAGGAAAAAATTAACCACAAAAATATCACATACTTAAGATGTGTTAAATGGTGTCTTATTTCCCAGTAGGAAATGTAAACCAACAAATTTTTTTTTACGGTCCTTTGCATAATTTTGAGGAATTAATTTACTACATAAAATAAAAACACATGGAAATATACTTAGCTTCATTTAGAGTTTCATCCGTTAATAAGTTTCCACCAAGACTAATCATTTATACAAATAATGAGTAGAAAAAAACTGGGTCTCATAAAAAGAACAAGAATAATATTCCAGAGAATCACATAATCCACAAAAGAATAACTATATTTTCCCTTTTCCTTAGTCATAAATTAAAACTAAAAAGGTTAGTATGATATCATATAATCCCCTAAAAGGAAAATCCTTTATAAAAAGAAAAAAAAGACTATTAATCTCCAAAATTCAACAAAAGTACCCAATGTTCCAGAAAGACCATTCAATACACAATCATCCATAAAATTATTCAGAATAATCCAAACTATGATTGTAACCAAAAACACATAAGGATTTAATCAAATAGTCTTACCCAATAAATCATAACATTTATCTCTAAATAACATCGACTACTATTAAAGTCTCATACTAAATTTTGATTAACCTATTCACATATTCTCTATGCTAGGTTCATCATTTTCCATAAATAGCCCAAATCACCATATGTACACAATAAATACATAAAAAATCAACCATTCATCCTCAATTTAAATCCTGTAGTATTTTATTTCACTTAGTAATATTGTACTACTAATGAGAAAACATCGTCCAAAATAACCATTATCATTTAATCAACAACTCATTTTTCTATACAAAGGATATCCATTTTATAAAACATAAGTTTCCAAAATAACTTATTCTTGATCCCTAAAAATAGCAGGTGCATTAGTCAGTCTTATGGGAATATCAACAAACTCATTATTCCAATATCTTTATTGGAAGGCAGTTTTTAGAATATCATCATTCTTCACCCTCAATAGATGATAACTAGAATAAAGATCAATATTAGATAAGAATTGAACCATATGAAGTTGTTCAAATAAGTTATCAAATCCTAGAATAGATTATTTGTTATTCAATGTGATCCCATTCAATTCTCTATAATTAATGAATAGCTGCATCGATCCATCCTTCTTCTTCATAAAGGGAACTGGGGATCCCTATAGAGACACACTTGGTCTGATAAACCCATTCTCCAATAGATCTTGGAGTTGTTTAATTAATTCCTATAGCTCCAAATTTTGCATCTTATAGGGGATTTTTTACATTATATGAGATCTATGTACGAGTTCAATGGATAACTCTACCTCGCTTTTTGGGGGAGGTCTGGGTAACTCCTCAGGAAATACATCAATGTATTCCTAGATGATAGGGACATATTCTAAAAGAAAAAATCCTTCATGAGAAACATATTTCATTTATGAATCTTTTAACTAAAATGGATGTTATGTCTTAAAACATCATGCTTAGAAAATTACATTTTTCTATAATTTGTTCATAATGAATCATAAAAAGCATGATATTAACCAAACATATCCCCTGGGAGTGCCGTAAACAAGAGTGCATCAAGGCCCGTTGTCGTGTACCTGTTCATGTTCAAGTATCACTCAATGCGGTGTTTTTGGGTTTTAACCCTATGTACATTAGTACCATAGCCACCTCTACCTGCTCGTATCCAGACAGGGATGTACTTGATAAACCACTCATCAATACTCAACAAAATACCAGGAAGATTTCTTATATTTAAACTTTTCTATAGGTCTCTTCATAATGTATTCATATACTAATTTTCATAAATAACTAAACTATCCTTTAATACCAACTATAGAATCCCACCTTTTTCATTACAATAACATTTCGTTACATTATACAAAACCTACAATTATTAAGGTTTCGTGTCTTGGAAACCATGAACATACATGATGACATAAATCATTGTACTTGAAAACATGCAAGGCTTATTAATTGTTCATCCTATCTTCATTATAGAATATCATAACCTGGGAGCATACATTAAAGGAAAGGGTTAGTAGAAGGCCTAATAAGGGAAACAAGAGAAACATTTTACATGTGAACTTGAGATACATCAATAAAGTCATGATAATTAACTTTAAGGCCTAAGATAGTGATCATGAGGAATATCATAATAAAAATAACATGTTTCATAACATTAACATGTCGCTACTACATTTATGTTAGACAATCATTTACATATCACCAAGGTCCATCCCCAAGGTTTCATTAAAAATTTACCAAGGATATTAACCAAGGTATCGTTAAAATGATAATCTCTAGAGATTAATTATTTACCTAATGAATTTGAGAAATTTCTGGAACACCCTTAATTTGTCTTTATAATCTTTTTAGACACATATATCATCATCAATAATTTTGTAAATTACTCATATAGCATAAACTAAATGGGTTTCAATTCATAGTCATAACATTTTAAAAACTGCTTTAAAGACGTGGTCTTTATGTCACTTTAATCCCACAGAAAAGGAAAGTGGGTTTCATGTATATAAATCCCAGACTTTAAAATAGAAAAAATATATATATATTTGAATAACCCAAAATAATAAATATTTATGAGTATTCAATTAATAAAATAAAATAATTTGATAAAAAGAGAGAGACATTTTGAGGAGAAAATTCGGCAGCATAACAGCTATGTTGTATGGTTTTAGAAAACATTGAAAAGAGAGGCGGCATGTGTCACTAATTCATAAATTATCCATAAAATAGTTGATGAAACAGAATATAAAGGATATAATTACATGGTAATTAAGTTTTAAGGACATACCATATGAAATGAAAAACATGAAAGGAAGACAAAAATATGATTTCTCTTATTAATATTTCGATAGCCTAACGTCGTCACCTAAAAATTAAAAAAAAATGAATTGATGAGATTAAATAGGGTATCTAATAATTTTAAGATAAAATTACAGTATGATTAATATATATATCATACCTGAACATGGAGAAAAGGAACATGAAACACCTGACATGAATGTAGAACTTTGAAAATGGGAAGAGTGAAAGAATCCCTTACAAAAATTCGGTAGCCTAACGGTGCCACTTAAACATTCATAAAATGAAATGATGAGAGTAAGAAGGGATCCCTCATAAAATGGTCAGTAAAAGAGGAGTAATAGTAATATAAAAGAACATCCCCAAAATAAGAGCATGGGGCTTAAATTAAATGACATACAAAAGAGTACTTGAAAAGAAAGAGAGAGGTAGGATCCCTTACATTGAAGAGTTACTTTGAAAGCTTGAGGGTCAGGACCTTGGGAGGCTTGAGGGAACCTTGGGAGGAATCCATGGGATGTAAAGAGACCATAAACATTTTGGGGATTATTTGGAAACGAAATGAATGAGGGAATGTCTTTTTATTTATAGGAGAAGTTAAGGGACAAATCGTTAATTGCCATGGGACACCTCATCGGTGGTATTGGAAAAAACATGGGCTTGACCAAGGTATTTTCCCATGGAATTGGCCACCTGGGACACCTTATACCTTATATTACTATTAATAAGTTGACCAGAATTATTTCATAATTATTACATCCTTAATGGTGTCATTAAACACCTGAAACTCAAAAACTGTATTTTCACTATTCACTGAAAATTCAACTTTCTCAGAAAAATCCCAAAATTTAAATTTAACCAAATATTGATACTCTTATTTCAAAAATGAACTCTAATTTATAAAAAAAAAATTCTAAAAATTTTTAATTTTATTTTTAAATAAAAATCACTATTCACCCAAAAAACTAATACTTAACCAATAATTTCCTAAATAGTTATTTACCTATTTTATTGAATAACATTACTTAATCAAGGTGCCTAATTTATATTAATATCTCTTAAGTGAGGTCCCTTATTGAATTTGATCACATTACTAATCATAATTGTAAAATCACTATTTATAATATATTATTCACGAAAAATTATGTTGATCATATTAGACTCTAAATTAAATACTGAACGCAGCTGTAGAAGACCATTTTTTGAAAATCATTACACATTATTAATTATATATGCTTTACATAAATATTTTAAAATATATATTTCTATAATTCATCAATAATATGCATACTATATTTATCCAGACATTTAAAAACTCACAAACATTACCATAATAAGAAATCACAATTTTTATTTAAAACAAAGGATTACACAAGGCAGTTATGGTATCATTACATATCCCCTTAAAACACAAGCATTTGACCTAAGTGTAAGGTGTTCTAGGGTGATAGAATCTTGGGGCAGCTCGGCCCACATTTCCCGAGTATTGATTTCTATTAGCTTGAACATCTAATGATGGCAATTCTGTTCCAGCTTCACACGATGAATTTTGGCTTGAGTTTGGTCCAGAGCAAAGCCCAAAGGTGCTACCTCCCTCCCGAGTTCCGTCAGATGGGATTTTATCGGCCCGAGACTACTGAATGGGTCCATCGAATCTTCTTTCTATATTAATTAATCAAGATCACATGTATTTATAGACAATAATCGCTACATTTAGTTCCCAACGGTCATATTGACCAACAGTCATATAACAGTCGAAACCAAACGATCTTATTTTAATTATAGTCATTTTATTAAATGAAATAGTTTTTTTGAGTATAAAATAAAATAAAACACAAATTTAGGAAACAAAATTTTTCAAAATTTTGGCTCATTACAGAGCAGCTTGAAGATCATCTGTATGCTCTCTATCCAGTTCTCTGCCACCTATAGACCACCCACACCCTAATATAGTGGCGGGTGATGTGACTGGGAATCCATCTTCAAATATTCCAAAGAGGGATTTGTACATTGTGCACCTCTGTTGATCCACTGTAAGAAACATACCAAGATAGTACAGAGCTCTCATCGAGCCACAAATCAAATGCAACCAAACCCAGCATCTTCTCTCTCTACACTAGATCTTGACCTCGATTATGTCCCTTAGCCTGTACATGTTGATCATGATCTGCCTATACCTCAAGATTCAGATCTTGATCATGCTCTATGGAATTGTACCATCTCCCACCTGACGCTCCATCTGAGTCATCTAAGAGACACCTACTGAATACAATAAATTGTCAGACATCCCACATATATAACAAAAAATGCATATAACACATATAAGCAAAGAGGTAAAAGGCATCCCATAACTACTACCCATAATTTTCCCTACTGCAACCATGCCCATGTCACCCCGACCTCATGGCCTCCATACCCACCCTTAACAGAGGAAAGTATCAAATTTACCTTATGCCATGCCCACCCTGTCAACTGAAATTTCATCAAACCAATGACCGATTCATCTAATACTGATGATCAGAGTCAACACAACCATAGTACCTGACTACTCATACTAGAGTCAGGAACAAATCTCATGTCATGACCTGTCCTCGGGGCCCGTGCCGTGACTACCCCAAGCCCGCCTTCCATAGGCCAGGGGCTAGCGACTAGCACCAAGGCGTAAATCCTGGTAAAAGGGAAGGCATTTCTTTTTTAAAGTAAACCACAAACACCACAGGGAAAGAAGGCCGAAGTAATACCTAAGTAAAAACTGAGTACAACATGAAGTGAGGAAAAGAAAGTGGGCCAGTATACAAACCCAAACTGAAAGTATAGTACAACTGGAAAGGGAAAACAGAAACTGAAAAGTAAAGCCGCAACATCAAGCTGTCCACTGGAAATCCCACCTGAAGGGTGGGTACAGATAGCCTCCACTACTCCTCGGGTCCAGCTGACCGCTCTGAGTACGTCCTGCCTAGTAGTCCACCTCCAGGTACCGTCCGGCTCCGCAAGCCTCAACCACGATCAGCGTTGTCAATCATCTGTAACCAAAAAAATGTAGTGCGGGCATAGCCCGTGTAGGGGTGAGTATAAGCTACTCAGTAGGGACCCCGAGAGCCCTGATGGTCTCCCATAATCCACAAAGGATTATCCACAAAGGAAAGATACAATCATAAAGTAACATCTGACACTGCTTAGGTATATTCCCATACATATACATAAGTCATCGATTCTCATTCGGCTCCACCATCCGAGCCCAAGTAACACTGAGTCCACACATGAAAGCAAACGTAAATCCACACAGGATAGCACAACACAATCCAGATAGGAAAGCAAAACCGGATTCAGCTCACATAGGTATACTTCTTTGTATGACGATAGAGATGATCAGATATTGCCACTGATTCATCTAAGCTGTCAGACCCACAAAGGATTGATAAGTACTTACCCCCAAAATGACCCACAAAGGATCTGAACCACACAGGATCGATAGGTAACTAACCCCTGCAATGACCCACAAAGGATCTGACCCACACAGGATCGATAGGTAACTATCCCCCACAATGAACCACAAAGGATCTGAACCACACAGGATCGATAGGTAACTAAACCGCACAAAGACCCACACAGGATCAGACCCACACAGGATCTGTAGGCGCTGGCCCACACAGGACTGCTGAGCGCTCACCCACACAGGATCGGACCCACACAGGATCAGTAGCACTAATCCACAAAGGATCGCTGAGTGCTATAGTTGTCGTTGAATACACTGAGGATCTCTGCACAGTCGTCGTCATCGTCGCAGTCACAGCCAGCTCTAGGGTTCCCACGCACAGCAAGCTCGTTGGGGAGGGTCCGCTCCACGAGCCGAGAGGCTGATATATCAACTGACACATATTCTAGAGTTGATGTATCCAAATGTTCCGTATCGTCAACAGGAACTCAACGCCACAGACGGCGCGTCAATCGGACGCCCGGTTTGAGAGTTATTGGCTTTTTCGTTCCAGGGGCGCGGTTGGTTTTTAAGGCAAAACCAACCCAACCGTACTCCACCTGCATCCAAACCTCGAGAAAAGTAAGCCAAAAGATCCGTCTCACTCAGAGGAATCCAACAAATTCGACGTCATGTCAATCGGACGTCCGGATCTCATGTTATGAGCGTTTCCGCTCTGAGGGGCCGGTTGGTTTCATGTACGAACTAACCCTGCCGAACCCAAAGTACTCAGAAACCTTGAGTGTGATATTCCGAAAAGACCGTCTCGATCCAAGTATCACATCTCTAATAACGGTGCATCGATCGGAGGCACACAGCTCATGTTATGAGAAAATGAATGAAAAGGTCCGAAAACGGGGGTATGGGCCCGGACCGACCCGGCCCAACCCCCCCTCGGTCGCCCCAAACTGGGTCGACCCAACCTGGGTCCGGGTCCGACCCTGCCGGCATGGCCCGGCCTGGCCTAGGTGGCCCGGATCGGCCTTTGTGCGACCCGGCCCGGCCGACACGGGTGTGGCCCAACCGCCAGGAGGGTCGGCTCGGCTGTTACGGTCGAGCCGTGGGCGGGGGGGGGGGGGGTGTGCGGCCCCAACTTGAAGAAGTCGCGGCTCCGCGTGGGGCCACCCTTGCCAGTAGATGCGACATCAGGCTATGTCTTGTGCTCCTCTGGTCCCGCGAGGTTGTGGGACCTCACTGCTACCGCCGCAGTTGAAGCCGCGACGGCTCCCTCCAGCGGCGCGCCAGGCACCACCGCCATCTGCCGCCGTGCCAGCGTGGCACACCGGCGGGCTGCTCCGCTGACCACCGGACAAGTTCCGGTGGTCATATATTTTCTCCGTCATCACCAAAGGTCCTCCTACGGTCCGTCCTTCACTACGAGGACCCCATGTCACCCATGAGGCCTGCTTTGTCGACGTCCGCCATTTCGCACACCAAGAACGAAAGGGGCTGTGGGTTCGGACTTGTTCGTTAGTCCGCACCCACCGCGTTAGCAGTTTTAAAAGCCTATCAACAATTTTAATCATATGTCGTGGGTATAAATCACAAATATTTAAATAAAACAAACCCCTACCTCATCGTAGTCGTCGAACGAGTGTTCTTCGCAGAATTGATCGGCACGGAAGAAGAGGATCGTCGCGTCGCAAAAGGGGCGTCGCGTCGTCGAGGTATATGGTGTTGCATAGACGATCTCCAAGGGTTAAAGAAAACACACAGATTTAATTTCATGAATTAAATCCATGTTGAGGATAAAATCCACAATGGAAATTTAAAAGATTCGTAATCCCCTACCTCAATCGGTGTTGATCGAAGATTGTCGCGGGGATGGATTGTCGCAGAAGAACATTGTGGGAGGAGAATCGTCGGCGTCACAGTACACGGCGTCGCATCATCGATCTCCGAGGGTTCAGCGTTCTTCGTCGCCTTTCGTCGAAGTCCGGCTTTCTTCACGTTCTTCGTGTTCTTCCCGAAGGAGGATGAAGATAGAGTTTCTCCAAATCCTCTCAACAATCCGCACCCATGAAAAACGTGTGTTGGTCTTATTTTATTACATGCCAACAATTTGAAAAACAAGTTAAGAAATGAAACATTAATTCGGTGAATTAATGGTAACGTATTAACTTTCCAATTAATAGGAGCGTTAGGAGTTTTAGAAAATGCACCAGTTGACTTTCATTAAAAAGGGTTTTTCGCGGGTGTGTTACATAGAGGAAAAGAAACGGTGGCGCTCATGCGGGCTCCACCTCACAAATATCCTACCAAGAGGGTAGGATATTTTGGGTTCCTCCCTATCCACTTAAACTTAGCATAAGTGGCTTTAAGTGGATTTATGTGAAATAAAATAAAGTTGTCACACCACTTTATTTTATTTTCTTCACATAACCCCAAAAATTAAAAACCACACCCGAGAAAATGAAAATCCAGAAAAGGTGTTTCTAAGAAAATACCGGCGCTGCGATTCCATCGGTGCCTTTGGAATTCGATTCCGAGCACCAGTTCAAAAGTTAGGAAAACCCACTCGTTCGTTCACTGAACGTACCCGAGCCAATCTTCGGAAAATGATTCCGGGCACACTGAGCCTCAGAATCATGTGCCGTCAGAAACTGTGTTCTTGTAAATTTCCAAATAAAATTAAGAAAAAAATTTCCTTTAAATTTTATGGTCATTACATCACTCCCACCTCAGGGATTTACGTCCCCATAAAGATACATCATAAACTAGGGAAACAAATGTGGGTACTAACCACACATCTGAGACTCCAACTCCCAAGTGCTCTCCTGGAGGTTCCCGTGCTGCCATCTGATGTGCAAAGGAGGAATCGTCCATCCACGTTGGACCCGCTCCTGTCGATCCTCAATCTCCACCGGAACCTCTGCAAAAGTCGCCGCATCATCAACATCATTCTCCCCATGGTCAATGATATGCGTTAGGTTATGTACATATCTCCTCAGCTGAGATACATGGAATATGTCGTGCATCTGGTGCAACTGAGGTGGTAGAGCCAGGTGATAAGCCACCTCGCCGATCCTGCTGAGGACCTGGAATGGTCCGATGAAGCATAGAGACAACTTGCCGCCTCGACCAACTCTCTGTAATCCATGTCGGGGTGAGACACACAAGAATACATGGTCACCATCCTCGAACACTAGTGGCCTCCACCTCTTGTCAGCATAAGACTTCTGTCGGCTCTGAGCTGTCCTCATCCACTCCTGGATGACCTGGACCTTCTATGTCGTGGCCTGGACCATCTCTGGTCCCACAAGTGCTGACTCCCCAGGGTCTGCCCAGCATAAAGGAGATATGCAAGGTCTGCCGTACAATGCCTCATATGGTGCCATCCTGATGGTGGAGTGGTAGCTGTTGTTGTACGCAAACACCACCAAGGGTAGGTGGTCCTCCCATCTGCGACCAAAGTCGAGAACACATGCGCGGAGCATGTCCTCTAGAGTATGAATGGTCCTCTCTGTCTGACCATCTGTGTGAGGGAGAAGGCAGTGCTCAGACGTAGCTGCATCCCGAACGCCTCCTGCAACCCCTTCCATGTAACGCCCCAACCCCAGCTACCCAGAGTCGGTGCATTACTTCGTAACATTGGCATGATCACAAAAGATCAAGTCTCGAAAGACCGATTAGTTTAGTAGCCTTGGAAACACTAGATACATTCGTAAACGTTACATTACATCATAAAGTGAAAAACTACAATAACATGGTCTTCATAGTCCACACTCATATCCTCTTCTGACTATCCCTGCAGGTCATTCATAAAATACTTCTTCACATCCTGGAAAATATTAAAACATTGAAAGGGGTGAGCTCAGATGCTCAGTAAGGATAACAATATTGCGGAAGCTTTCATAAATAAACATAAACATTTAAGGCAATGTATAACTAAAACAAAAGCCTTTTAAACTTGAACATCAACATAATATGGCAAAAATAAAATGAGATAATGTCATTTACTTCTTCACATGGATATTCTACTGGTCGAATAATCACATGCAATATCAATAACCACTTTCATAATGATGGAATGCATAATTCCAGACTATCATAACCACGTAGTCAAGGCCTCGTGCCAAGACCACAAATAAGATTTTGTCAAGGCCTTGTGCCAAGACACTAGTTTGTCTCATGAGACCTGCCGATGCATCGAGGAGCTATAGCGGGCTCCACCCGTCACTTATTAAGTCCAATGCATTCCTCATATGAATAGGTTTAAACATATCATAAACCATAACATAATCATATCACATAAACAATGCATAAAGGAAACATAACATTTCCACATTTCAATCACAAGATATCAATACAAAACATTGATATAATAAAAACTCTTTCAAAACCATTTTCAATACCAAAATAAAAGAATGTTAAAACATTGTATTTATTTTTCATTAAAAAAAATGATGGCTTGAAGAGGAAGCCGAAACTCAAATAATGTTCACGGCGGCGGAGAAGTCGTTGTCGCCGCATAAGTACGGAATGAAAAACATTCCCTTTTTGTCGTTTAGTAAAATGCTTCGTATAAAAAGATTCCTTTTGAATAAACATAAAAGTCAAAGGGGTTTATACACCGTATAAAAGAAAGTTGTGTATAAAACCAAATATGCCTCAATGAAAGGAGATTGAGACGAAGTCCTTAAAAAGATCATTTTTAAAATAAAATAGATATATTATGTGTATTCACTATAGGTACACATAAAGAAAGTAAAAATACAAAATAAGACATAATAATATCATGACATAATTTGAAAGTAGGAGATTAACCCAAAGAATGGAAGTTGGGTTAAGAAGTTCCCTTACCTTGTGTCCGACTTGACTCAACCATTCTTTAACCTCCTGAATAATAAACTAGAGTTAATATCTACCTTATTAAGAACCATTTTCAATTTCATTATCCTTTTTATATCACTTATTACAATGTTATGAACATTATGTAATTATTTAAGTTAATAACGGTCGTTTTGTCGATCTTTGGTACATGAGTCAACAATAAACTTCTTATAATTATAAGTTGTTCATGTGGTGAAATATCCATTATATCCAGAATTATATTAATGATGTAGATATCATATATATCATATATATACAGTATATACATTCATTTATAATATTACGTAACATTTAGAGGTAAGAAATGAAATGCACCGTTCATGGAGACGGTAAGCCGTACGTACGCATGAACGCTACTTTCATTTCAATTTCATATTTAATGGAAGTAAATCATAATGATATAAATGTATAATATAATTCCAGTATAATATAGTGTATAATACCATTTACTCCATCCTTTATACATCCCACATATGGCATTTACGATTCAAATCACTTTGAGGGGGCGGTAGTCCGCACTTCCTAAAATGAAATTATCGCGTTTTACCCATAATGGAAATCATAAATTATGCCATAAATGAGAAATACAGAAGCATAAGTAAAACAAAAACATATTATATATCATATATAAAAATAGTGACATCTTAATGGCCACCTTTGAAGGTGTTATATGAGTGTTGAACAATCATCGCTTCGTGAGGCAGAAATTCGCCATCCACAGAAACCGTATGTTCTTTAACCATTAGATGTAGGTGTGTGTAAGTGTAGCTCGAATACTTCTTATAACAACATCCTAGTATATTGAGGATACTGGTGTTGTTACAAAAGAAATGAATAAAAAGAGTTTAGGGGGTTGGAGAAGAAAAATAAAACAAAACAACATTATAAAAGACATTACCTCAAAATCGGGTAACTCTTTTTGATTTGAGCCAAAGGCTTCCTTGGGAAGAGTTCTGCCCAAAGTGAGGATTCTAGGAGTAAGAGAGGGATGTTGGGAGAGTATTTGGGCAGAGGTTGGCCGAGCCAAATGGCTTGAAGGTGTGAATAAGGTGGGAGAGGTGGGGGCCTTTTATAAGTGGAGAGGAGGGGCACTTTTGGAAAGTAATGAAATGTTACATTATTTCAAAATGCTTTTCGGATTCTAAAGGTCCCACATCTATATAATTCGAGGCTAAGGTGATAAGGTTTCGAAATATCTTCATCCAATAGGCTTTGGACAAGTGTAAGCCTCGGATTTTGCATTATCTTCTCATTTTATTTAAATCGTCAAATAATGATGTCATCGCTGCATCATTATTATGTCATAAATACTTTAATTTATTTAATGTCTAAAAATTATAAAACAAATACTATGATGTAGGAAATCTTTTTAGCTTTCCAATGACTATTTATAATCAAAATTTGGACTTGTATAACCCCAATTAAAAATTGTTTTAGTAGAACAATTTATGTTAGTGTCATTTTCACTTTAACATTAAATAAAAACTAATTTATGTCATTTCCCAACAAAAGTGGATCCATGGGGTCCCCAAGTTAGGCCATGGCTTGTCTTGGTCGGCCATGACTCAACCAATGAGGTTGGGACATGTGTCTAGGTCATTTAATATTATTAAAGTATTATCTATACCTTAAACTACACTAATTACCACTAATCGCGATTAAGAACTTAATAAGTTACTATTCACCAAAAAATTATTATAATCTCATTGAACCACATTTTACTTCTTAATGACAACCATGTATGTCGGATTTTTGAAAATCAAATCACAGAAGTTGTAATATTTCATTTAAACGAAAAATCAGTTATTTAACTACCACTTAGTGGTTTCACTATTCATCAAAAATTGAAGTTTTTCAGAATAAGGCCAAAATTTCACCCTAAGCTATAATTGATATTCCGAATTCAAAAATGATGTCTATTTTACAAAATTCCAAACATATAAGTTGTATTAATTAATTTCATAATTAATTCCCGCTGTTACAACAAATAGCGTGTTTTTAAGAAACAATTTATATCAAAAGTTTGGCAATTGTTTATGTCCAATTTCAATGTTAAATTAATTCTAATGACCACCATTGGATAAAATGGTAAAAATATTTTCTAATTATACCTTAAAACCACTAAATAGTATAATTTATCTGTATAAATTATTTTGATTAAAAAAGTTGTTTTTATGTATTTTTCACTATTCATAAAAAATTAGAAGTTCTCAGAAAAATACCAAAAATTCAACATAGGCTAATTTCGATATTACGAATACAAAAATGAAGTCCATTTTGAAATATAAAATTTCTATAATTTTAAAAAGTGGTTATTACTATTCATAACGGCTATTTTGATTAGTTGCGGTGTGTTAGAACTCGAACTTGCGTACAATGCAAGCTATTGCATTATTGAATGAGAAGCGTATCATGGAAGCTCGGGGTGTTACATTCTCCCCTCCTTCAATAAATTGCGTCCTCGCAATTTGAAATTTTTCTTTGATAATAAAAGGTTGAAAATAGAAAATACCTTTGTGGAAAACCCACATCGGAAATAAGGTTAATAAATATATAACATTAAAAGAAAGCAGGATAAGTACAAAGGTCACCCGATATAGCCCATTCTAGGATTCTATGAAAATATGGATATGGAAGAAAAACAAACCATCAAGGTCTGATGGAGAGTTATAGAAAACAGGATTAGGAGAAAGTTTAACCATAAGAAAATCACAAACTTGTGATTGGTTAAACGGTCATTGAATCCCCAGTTGGAAAAGTTAACCGACAACATTTTTGTTTTAAGTTACCTTTTATAATGTTGAGGAATTTATTTATGAGATTTACTAAGAACGTAAGGAATATACATACTTGTTATGTATACTTTCATTCGTTAATAAATTTTTACCACAAAACCAACTTTTACTCCAAATGGTAACAGAACTCAAAAATATTCTATTTATCCTAATTGTATAAGGTTCAAAATGTTAACACATACCATTTAGATTAGTAAAACTACTTTGTAATAACCAGGGAATTCCTGTAGGCTAGTGGTAGGAAATAAAGGCCCGTCGCACTATGATTGTGGGTTCGATTCCTGCAGCTTTGTCCGACGCGACGGGTTATTCCCCACCCTGCAGGTTGTACTTTTCCTAAAAATATAGTACTATACTATTCCAAAAATAATCTTCATAAATGTTTTAACCTTAAACAATACTATCCAAAGTTCAACTTAATCCATTCCAACCTTAATAGTTATCCAAAATACTTCTGTCCAACTCACAGTCCAAATTTTATAAGGAAGGTAAACATAATGAAGATCCTTTATCCCACGTAACAACATGTGAACACCTTCATCATGTATTCTTTTTAAACATACTGAATTGCCATGATCCCTTATTCCTTATAGAATACTAGATATACTCCTTCTATCCAAAAATGTATACAAAACATCAATCAGTTTCAAGGAAGTTAAGTATATCCAATATAATTTATCCAAATCAATCACGTCTTATTCCAAAATCACAATCTCAGTATCAAAACCATATTATGGTTTATCTTTCTCTCAACCATATATTTTCCAAAAATTTAACCTACTGTGGAGTCACTTTTCTTGGTTCCACACAATCTCAAGTCCTTGATGAAATAGTACTGCAGTACAATCCTTATATACTCCATAATTATTATAACCAGTACATCATTGATACAACACTCAAATTAAAAAAAATCTTTAATAACAACATAAGAACTCTAATCATTACTCCTTATCTGTGGTAGTATCATAACTTGATTATTATCCAATAACATCATTTGGGGCATGCTCTGATGATTTGGACATTGGTTTGCGTAGTGTCCCCAATCCTTGCAGAAGAAGCATTGTACATTTGAAACCATTTTCTTACCCTTGCAGTCACGCACTTTGTGTCCTTTTTCTCTACACTTATAACAAACTCCCATTCCCTTTAGGCAAGTTCCATGATGTTTCTTCCCACAATTACCACATATTGGAAAATTCTTCTTTCCCCTCATCCCTTTATCCATCATTCTCTCTTCCATCCCTTTCGTCTCTTGCTTCGCTTCAAAGCCATAGGACTCAGAGAATTCTTTACTTATCTTATTAACACATGATAATATTTCTTCATATGTTGAGAACACATGGGAGACTATTTCCCTTCGAAATGTTGGCTTAATACCGTGAAAGATACTATCCTTCTTACTCTTTGGATTATACGTACTGCTGGAGTTCACATTACTTCTACTGGGCGCCATTTCTATACAACGGCATAAACTAGGTTAGTTTATGAATCAAAATACATAATTCCATACTTGTAAAACACATTACATAAATTGAACTATTTATGGATATAATCCATAATCATAAAAAGAAATGTTTTCTTTGAGTAACTATGTACTCATAACCCTTCATAGTGGTTTGTAAGTAAAATGAGAATTATCCTAAGCATATCCCCCGGGAGTGTCGTAACCAAGAGTGCAGCAAGGCCCGTTGTCGTGCACCAGTTCCCGTTCGAGTCTAGCTCAAAGCGGTGTTTTCGGGTTTTACCCCTAGGTACATCTGTGCCAGAGCCGCCTCTACCTGCTCGTATCCAGGCAGGGATGTATTGCTCGGAAAACTCATAACATCTCTATAATACCAAAATTCTAGGATGTTCTTCTATACTAATCCTCAAAGTCTATCTTTGTTCTATGTGCTCTAATCAGAGTTTATCTAAATCTAGCTTCCAAGGTTAGTACTAAACTGCCTCTGATACCAACTGTAATGCCCCGACCCCAGCTACCCAGAGCCGGTGCATTACTTCGTAACATTGGCATGATCACAAAAGATCAAGTCTCGAAAGACCGATTAGTTTAGTAGCCTTGGAAACACTAGATACATTCGTAAACGTTACATTACATCATAAAGTGAAAAACTACAATAACATGGTCTTCATAGTCCACACTCATATCCTCTTCTGACTATCCCTGCAGGTCATTCATAAAATACTTCTTCACATCCTGGAAAATATTAAAACATTGAAAGGGGTGAGCTCAGATGCTCAGTAAGGATAAAAATATTGCGGAAGCTTTCATAAATAAACATAAACATTTAAGGCAATGTATAACTAAAACAAAAGCCTTTTAAACTTGAACATCAACATAATATGGCAAAAATAAAATGAGATAATGCCATTTACTTCTTCACATGGATATTCTACTGGTCGAATAATCACATGCAATATCAATAACCACTTTCATAATGATGGAATGCATAATTCCAGACTATCATAACCACGTAGTCAAGGCCTCGTGCCAAGACCACAAATAAGATTTTGTCAAGGCCTTGTGCCAAGACACTAGTTTGTCTCATGAGACCTGCCGATGCATCGAGGAGCTATAGCGGGCTCCACCCGTCACTTATTAAGTCCAATGCATTCCTCATATGAATAGGTTTAAACATATCATAAACCATAACATAATCATATCACATAAACAATGCATAAAGGAAACATAACATTTCCACATTTCAATCACAAGATATCAATACAAAACATTGATATAATAAAAACGCTTTCAAAACCATTTTCAATACCAAAATAAAAGAATGTTAAAACATTGTATTTATTTTTCATTAAAAAAAATGATGGCTTGAAGAGGAAGCCGAAACTCAAATAATGTTCACGGCGGCGGAGAAGTCGTTGTCGCCGCATAAGTACGGAATGAAAAACATTCCCTTTTTGTCGTTTAGTAAAATGCTTCGTATAAAAAGATTCCTTTTGAATAAACTTAAAAGTCAAAGGGGTTTATACACCGTATAAAAGAAAGTTGTGTATAAAACCAAATATGCCTCAATGAAAGGAGATTGAGACGAAGTCCTTAAAAAGATCATTTTTAAAATAAAATAGATATATTATGTGTATTCACTATAGGTACACATAAAGAAAGTAAAAATACAAAATAAGACATAATAATATCATGACATAATTTGAAAGTAGGAGATTAACCCAAAGAATGGAAGTTGGGTTAAGAAGTTCCCTTACCTTGTGTCCGACTTGACTCAACCGTTCTTTAACCTCCTGAATAATAAACTAGAGTTAATATCTACCTTATTAAGAACCATTTTCAATTTCATTATCCTTTTTATATCACTTATTACAATGTTATGAACATTATGTAATTATTTAAGTTAATAACGGTCGTTTTGTCGATCTTTGGTACATGAGTCAACAATAAACTTCTTATAATTATAAGTTGTTCATGTGGTGAAATATCCATTATATCCAGAATTATATTAATGATGTAGATATCATATATATCATATATATACAGTATATACATTCATTTATAATATTACGTAACATTTAGAGGTAAGAAATGAAATGCACCGTTCATGGAGACGGTAAGCCGTACGTACGCATGAACGCTACTTTCATTTCAATTTCATATTTAATGGAAGTAAATCATAATGATATAAATGTATAATATAATTCCAGTATAATATAGTGTATAATACCATTTACTCCATCCTTTATACATCCCACATATGGCATTTACGATTCAAATCACTTTGAGGGGGCGGTAGTCCGCACTTCCTAAAATGAAATTATCGCGTTTTACCCATAATGGAAATCATAATGTATGCCATAAATGAGAAATACAGAAGCATAAGTAAAACAAAAACATATTATATATCATATATAAAAATAGTGACATCTTAATGGCCACCTTTGAAGGTGTTATATGAGTGTTGAACAATCATCGCTTCGTGAGGCAGAAATTCGCCATCCACAGAAACCGTATGTTCTTTAACCATTAGATGTAGGTGTGTGTAAGTGTAGCTCGAATACTTCTTATAACAACATCCTAGTATATTGAGGATACTGGTGTTGTTACAAAAGAAATGAATAAAAAGAGTTTTGGGGGTTGGAGAAGAAAAATAAAACAAAACAACATTATAAAAGACATTACCTCAAAATCGGGTAACTCTTTTTGATTTGAGCCAAAGGCTTCCTTGGGAAGAGTTCTGCCCAAAGTGAGGATTCTAGGAGTAAGAGAGGGATGTTGGGAGAGTATTTGGGCAGAGGTTGGCCGAGCCAAATGGCTTGAAGGTGTGAATAAGGTGGGAGAGGTGGGGGCCTTTTATAAGTGGAGAGGAGGGGCACTTTTGGAAAGTAATGAAATGTTACATTATTTCAAAATGCTTTTCGGATTCTAAAGGTCCCACATCTATATAATTCGAGGCTAAGGTGATAAGGTTTCGAAATATCTTCATCCAATAGGCTTTGGACAAGTGTAAGCCTCGGATTTTGCATTATCTTCTCATTTTATTTAAATCGTCAAATAATGATGTCATCGCTGCATCATTATTATGTCATAAATACTTTAATTTATTTAATGTCTAAAAATTATAAAACAAATACTATGATGTAGGAAATCTTTTTAGCTTTCCAATGACTAATTATAATCAAAATTTGGACTTGTATAACCCCAATTAAAAATTGTTTTAGTAGAACAATTTATGTTAGTGTCATTTTCACTTTAACATTAAATAAAAACTAATTTATGTCATTTCCCAACAAAAGTGGATCCATGGGGTCCCCAAGTTAGGCCATGGCTTGTCTTGGTCGGCCATGACTCAACCAATGAGGTTGGGACATGTGTCTAGGTCATTTAATATTATTAAAGTATTATCTATACCTTAAACTACACTAATTACCACTAATCGCGATTAAGAACTTAATAAGTTACTATTCACCAAAAAATTATTATAATCTCATTGAACCACATTTTACTTCTTAATGACAACCATGTATGTCGGATTTTTGAAAATAAAATCACAGAAGTTGTAATATTTCATTTAAACGAAAAATCAGTTATTTAACTACCACTTAGTGGTTTCACTATTCATCAAAAATTGAAGTTTTTCAGAATAAGGCCAAAATTTCACCCTAAGCTATAATTGATATTCCGAATTCAAAAATGATGTCTATTTTACAAAATTCCAAACATATAAGTTGTATTAATTAATTTCATAATTAATTCCCGCTGTTACAACAAATAGCGTGTTTTTAAGAAACAATTTATATCAAAAGTTTGGCAATTGTTTATGTCCAATTTCAATGTTAAATTAATTCTAATGACCACCATTGGATAAAATGGTAAAAATATTTTCTAATTATACCTTAAAACCACTAAATAGTATAATTTATCTGTATAAATTATTTTGATTAAAAAAGTTGTTTTTATGTATTTTTCACTATTCATAAAAAATTAGAAGTTCTCAGAAAAATACCAAAAATTCAACATAGGCTAATTTCGATATTACGAATACAAAAATGAAGTCCATTTTGAAATATAAAATTTCTATAATTTTAAAAAGTGGTTATTACTATTCATAACGGCTATTTTGATTAGTTGCGGTGTGTTAGAACTCGAACTTGCGTACAATGCAAGCTATTGCATTATTGAATGAGAAGCGTATCATGGAAGCTCGGGGTGTTACATTCCAAATCCGGGAAATAAAGTGATCATCTCGATCGGAGATGATAGATGAAGGCACACCGTGAAGCCGTACAATCTCCTAAACTTAGAGACGTCCCAAGCTCTCCACTGAGCCCTGCTCTCTGATGGGTATGGAGTGAGTCGACTTGGTGAGTCGGTTGACAATCACCCAAAAGGAGTCGTGACCTCTGGAAGTGCGTGGATGTCCAGTCACGAAGTCTATAGATATCCCGTACCACTTCCACTCTAGGACCTCCAAAGGCTGTACCAAGCCCGCTGGTACGTGATGCTCTACCTTCACCATCAAGAAGGTGAGGCTTCAAGAAATGAACTCTGCCACAACCTTCTTCATGCCTGGACACCAGTGTTGTCGTCTGAGGTCCTGGTATATCTTCACCACTCCAGGATGTATCGTCAAAGGAGAGGTATGAAACTCTCTCGGCACCTCCTCCTGTAAAGAAACTGGTACCAATGTACGTCCTCTGAAAAGGATTTCGTGCTCTGCTCCAAATGAGAATCCATCAGGTGCCTGTCCTGAGGATATATGTGCACACAGAGTCTCACTGTCAGCATCCCCACGCTGTGCCTCTCTGACCCGCTACAGTAGTGGAGGGGTGGCTATGTGAGACTGAAGGATGGCTACTCCATCTCTATCCACAAAGGATATCTGTAAGGCGGCTAGCTGCTCAGTCGCCTCCTCAATTAGCTGAATGGCAGTCCTCATGCTGAGACCATCGGCTACCACGTTCCCCTTCCTAAGAGTATAGACTATCTCAATGTCATAGTCCTGGAGGAACTCGAGCCATCACCGTTGTCTCAGGTTCAGGTCCTTCTTAGAGAAGATGTACCTGAGACTCTGATGGTCAGAAAAGACAGTAATGCGCTCGCCCATCAGATAGTTTCGCCATGTCTCCACAGAGCAAGCAAGTAGTATAAGTAATCACTAAGTAAAAACTGAGTACAACAGTAAGTGCGGAAAAGTACGTGGGCCAATATACAAACAAAAACTGAAAGTAAAGTACAACTGGAAAGAGAAAATAGCAACTGAAAAGTAAAGCCGGAGCGTCGAGCCGTCCACTGGAAGTCCCACCTGAAGGGTGGGTACAGATGGCCTCCCCATCTCCTAGGGTCCAGCCGTCCACTCCGAGTGCGTCCCGCCCAGTGGTCCACCTCTATGTACCGTCCTACTCCACAAGCCTCAACCACGATCAGTGTTGTCCGTCGTCTGCAACCAACACAACGTAGTGCGGGCATAGCCAGTGCAGGGGTGAGTATAAGCTACTCAGTAGGGACCCCAAGACCCCCTAAGGTCTCCCAGAATCCACAAAGTATAAACCACAATAGAAATATACAATAACGAAGTAACATTCGACACTGCTTAGGTACATTCCCATACATATACCTAAGTCATCAATTCTTGTTCGACTCCAACATCCGAGCCCAAGTACAACCCAGTCCACACAGGAAAGGAAAACATAAATCAACACAGGATAGCTCAACACAATCCACCTAGGAAAGCAAAACAGGATTCAGCTCACATAGGTATACTTCTTCGTATGACGATAGAGATGTTCAGATATTTCCACTGATTCATCTAAGTCGTCATACCCACAAAGGATCGATAGGTACTAACCCCCGCAATGGCCCACACATGATCGATAGGTAACTAACCCCCGCAATGACCCCCAAAGGATTTGACCCACACAAGATTGATAGGTAACTAACCCCCACAAAGACCCACACAAGATCAGACCCACACAGGATCTGTAGGCGCTGGTCCACACAGGAACGCTGAGCGCTGACCCACATAGGATCAGTAGCACTGATCCACACAGGATCGCAGAGTGCTGAAGTCGTCGCCGTCGAATCCACTGAGGATCTCTGCACAGTCATCGTCGTCGCCGCAGATGCATCCAAATCTAGGGTTCCCGCACATAGCAAGCTCGTTCGGGAGGGTCCGCTCCATGAGCCGAGATTCTGATTCATCAACTGACACATAGTCTAGATTTTATGTATCCAAAAGTTCCGAATCGTCAACGGAAACTCAACGTTGCAGACGGAGCGTCAATCGGACACCCGGTTTGAGAGTTATTGGCTTTTTCGTCCCAGGGGCCTGGTTGGTTTTTAAGTTAAAACCAAACCAACCTTAGTCCACCTACATCCAATCCTCGGGCGTAGTAAGCCAAAAGATCCGTCTCAGTTAGAGGAATCCAAAAAAGTCTACGACACGTCAATCAGACGTCCGAATCTCAAGTTATGAGTGTTTCCGCTCCGAGGGCCCGATTGGTTTAATGTACGAACCAAATAGGCCAAACCCAAAGTACTCCAAAACTTTGGGTGTAATATACCAAAACGACTTTCTCGATCCAAGGATCACATCGCCGCTGACGGTGCGTTGATCGGAGGTCTGTAGCCCATGATATGGGAAAAACACCATAAGGGGTCCGAAATCGAGGGGTCTGGGCCCAGACCGACCCGGCCCAACCCCCCTGGGTAGGCCCGTACCAGGTCGACCCGACCTGGGTCCGGGTCCGACCCGGATGGCGCGACCCGGCCCGGCCGGCACGACCCGGCCCAGCCTAGGCGCGACCCAGCTGGTGCTGGCCTGGAGGCCAGCGGGTCGGCTCTGCCGTTACGTCCGAGTCGCAGGCGGGGGGCGCACTGCCTCCGCGTGATGGAGCCGCGACCCTACATGGGGATTCCCTTGCCAGCAGATGCGACAGCCGGCTGAGTTTCGTGGCCCTCCGGTCACGCGCGGTCTTGGGACCTCGACTTGCCGCCGTGGCATGAGCCGCGGCGGCTCCTGCCGGTGGCGTGCCGGCGGGCTGCTCCGCGGACCACCGGACGTGTTCCGGTGGTCGGAAATTCATGTCGTCTTCGCCAAAAGCCCTCTCGGGGTCCGTCCTTCACTACGACGATCTCACATCACCCGTGAACCTTACTTTATCGTCGTCCGCCGTTCTGCACACTCAGAACATAAAGGGCGGTGTGTTCAGACTTGTTCGTTGGTCCGCACCCACCGCGTTAGAGGTTTTAAAAGTCTCACAACGAATATTTAATCATACACCACGAGTATAAATCAAAAATATTTAAATGAATCAAACCCCTACCTCAATGTTATCATGGAACATGAGTTTATCACAGATTTAATCGTCGTGGAAGAAGAGGGTCGTCAAGTCGTGGAAGGGGCGTTGTTGTCGTCGCGGTACACGGTATTGCGTAGAGAAACTCCGAGGATTAAAATCACACTAATTTAAGATGCACCCAAATAAACCATGATGAGGATATAATTCACAAAGAATTAAATGAACCGAAATCCCCTACCTCAATAATTTGTTGATCAAAGATTGCAGCAGGGAAGGAACGTCGCGGAAGATCATCGCGGAAGGAGAATCGTCAGCGTCTATCTCCGAGGGTTCGGCGTTCTTCGCATTCTTCACAATCTTTGCATTCTTCGCGTTCTTCACGAAGAAGGATGAAGATCTTCAAGCTTGAGAGATTCTCCCAATCCTCTAAAAAATAAACCCTCAAGTGAAACAAGTATTGGTCTTATTTTATTCTCAAGCCAACAATTAAAAAAATCAAAGTTTTGAAACAAACCATTAATTCGATGAATTAATGGTAACGACTTAACTAACCAACTAATTGGGGCGTTTCGTAACTCAAATAAACGCACAGTTGACTTTATTTAAAAGTGGTTTTCGCTGGTGCGTTACTTAGAGGAAAAGAAACGGTGGGTCTCTTACGGGCCCCACCTCACAAATATCCTACCAAGTGGGTAGGATATTTTGGGTTCCACCCTATCCACATAACTTATCTTAAGTGGCATTAAGTGGCTTAAAGTGAAATAAAATAAAGTTGTTGCTCCACTTTATTTTCTTTCTTAATTTAACCCAAAAAAATTTAAAACCACACCCGATAAAACGCAACTCCAGAAAAGGCATTTCTAAGAAATTACCAGCACTGCAATTCCATTGGTGCCCTCAGAATTCGATTCCGAGCACCGGTTCAAAAGAGTGAAGAACCCGCTCGTTCGTTCACTGAACATACCTGAGCCAAACTTCAGAAAATGATTTCGGGCACACCGGGCCTCGTAATCAGGTGACGTCAAAATCTGCGTTCCGGTAAAATTACAAAGAAAATTAAGAAAAAAATTCCCTTGAATTTTATGTGTCTTTACATCACTCCCACCTCAGGGCTTTACATCCCTGTAATGATACATCATAAACTAGGGAAACAAATGTGGGTACTAAGCACTCATCTCAGCCTCCCGCTCCCATGTGATCTCCTAGAGGTTCCCGTGCTTCCATCTGATGCGCACTAGAGGAATCGACCGTCCACGTAGGATCTACTCTTGTCAACCCTCGATCTCCACCAGGACCTCCGCAAAAGCCTCCACATCATCAATGTCCAGATCCCTATGGTCAATGATGTGTGTCGGGTCGTTCAGATATTTCCTCAGCTGAGATACGTGGAAGACGCCATGCACCCGGTGCAAGTGAGGTGGTAGAGGCAGGCGATAAAACACCTTGCCAATCCTGCTGAGGACCTGGAATGGCTCAATGAAGTGTGGAGACAACTTGCCGCCTTGGCCAAATCTCCGTAATCCATGTCGAGGTGAGACACGCAAGAAGACGTGGTCGCCATCCTCGAACTCTAGTGGCCACCGCCTCCTGTCAGCATAAGACTTCTGCCAGCTCTGAGCTGTCCTCATCCACTCCTGGATGACCTGGACCTTCTCTGTCGTGTCATGGACCATCTTCGGTCCCAAAAGTACTGACTCCCCAGGGTCTGTCCAGCACAAAGGAGATCTGCAAGGTTGGTCGTAGAACGCCTCGTATGGTGGCATCCCGATGGTGGAGTGGTAGCTGTTGTTGTATGCGAACTCCACCAAGGGTAGGTGGTCCTCCCAACTACGACTAAAGTCGAGGACACATGCGCAAAGCATGTCCTCGAGAGTCTGAATGGTCCTTTCCGTCAAACAATCTGTCTAAGGGTGAAAGGTTGTGCTTGGACGTAGTTGCATCCCAAACGCCTCCTGCAACCCCTTCCAAAGCCGAGAAGTAAAGCGAGCATCTCGATCAGAGACTATAGATAATGGAACACTGTGAAGCCGTACAATCTCCTAAACATAGATACGCCACAATCTCTCCACTGAGCCCTGCTGTCAAATGGGTAAGAAGTGAGCCGAATTGGTGAGTCGGTCGACAATCACCCAGATGGAATCCTAAACTCTGGAAGTGCATGGAAGTCCAGTCACGAATTCCATAGATATGTCATCCCACTTCCACTCCGGGACCTCCAAGGGTTGTTCCAAGCCTGCTGGTACCTGATGCTCTACCATCACCTACTGGCAAGTGAGGCATCGAGAAACGAACTCTGCCACGGCCTTCTTCATACCCGACCACCAGTGTTGTCGTCTGATATCCTGGCATATCTTCGACACTCCAGGATGTACCGCAAAAAGAGAAGTATGAAACTCTCTTAGCACCTCCTATCGTAAAGAAACTGGTACCAAGGTACGTCCTTTGAAAAGGACGTCGTGCTCTGCTCTAAAGGAGAAACCGTCAGGTTCCTGTCCTGAGGATATCTGCGCACGCCGCATCTCACAGTCAGCGTCCCCACGCTATTCCTCTCTGACCCACTGCAGTAGTTGATGGGTGACTGTGAGAGACTGAAGGAAGGCTACTCCATCTCTATCCATGAAGGCTATCTGCAAAGCGGCAAGCTGCTCTATCACCTCCTCAAGTAGCTGAATTCCCGTCCTCCTGCTGAGAGCATCGACTACTACGTTCCCCTTCCTAGGACTATAGACTATCTCAAAATCATAGTCTTGGAGGAACTCGAGCCATCGCCACTATCTCAGGTTCAGGTCCTTCTGAGAGAAGATGTACCCGAGACTTTGATGGTCAGAAAAGACTATAAAGCGCTTGCCCATCAGGTAGTGTCACCATGTCTCCATAGCGAAGACCACTGCTAATAAATACAGGTCATGGGTAGCATAGTTCTACTCAATCGGTCTCAACTAATGTGATCCATAGGCGATCACTGCCCGATCCTGCAGCAGGACACATCCGAGTCCGGTCCCTGATGCATCGCAGTAGACTACATACCGTACTCCCTCCTCCAGCAACCTAAATATAGGTGCACTGGTCAATCGATGTCTCAGCTCCTGGAAGCTCTGCTGACATCTGTCTGACCACATAAAGGTTTTCCCTTTCTGTGTCAAAGCTGAGAGTCGTGTCGCAACTATGGAGAAGTCTGGTACAAATCTCTGATAGTATCCAGCTAGTCTCAAGAAACTCCGCACCTCAGTCACGCTCCTGGGTGGCTCCCAAGCTAGAACTGCCTCGACCTTCGCAGGGTCCACAACAACTTCTACCTCATAGATGATGTTTCCCAAGAAGTGGTCCTCGCGTATCCAGAACTGACACTTCGAGAGCTTTCCATAAAGCTGGTGCTCTCGGAGTGTGTCTAGTACAACCCTAAAGTGGTAGGCATGCTCCTCCTCAGTCGCCGAGTATATCAAAATTTCATCGATGAAGACCACGACAAATCGATCTAAATATGGCTGAATGATCCTGTTCATGAGGCCCATGAACACTTCTAGAGCATTGGTTACGCAGAATTTCATAACCAAGAATTCATAGTGGCCATACCGACATCTGAATTCCGTCTTCTGTACGTCCTCGTCCCGAACTCTGAGCTGATGATAGATTGACTAGAGGTCTATCTTTGAGAACCACCGTGCTCTCTTGAGCTGATCGAAGAGGTCATCAATCCTCAGTAGCAGATACTTGTTCCTCACTGTCACCTGGTTCAGAAGACAATAGTCGACACACAGTCACAAGCTCTCGTCCGCCTTCTTGGTGAACAATATTGGGGAAGCCCATGGTGAAACACTGGGTCAGATGAAACCCTTGTACTGCAAGACCTCCAACCGTACCCATAGCTCTTGAAGCTCAGCGGGGGCCATCCGATATGCTAGAGTGGATATCGGGGCTGTCCTAGGGTATAGATCAATATAAAATTCTACCTCTCTGTGAGAAGTTAATCTTGGAACGTCGTCAGGAAAGACGTCCGCATACTTATCCACCACTGTAGGAAAACTAGGACTCTACACGTCAACTGCTCCAAAGATGAGGCTAGCCAACTGATGAGTGATAGGCTGCCCTCGCCTCTGCGGAAGTCCATCCTGTGCTGCGAAGGCTCCCTTCTCGCTGGTGAAGGTGAACCAGCTCCCGTCGGTGCGTAAACATCACACCTTGCGCCTAATACAGTCAATCTGTTCATGGACTGTGGATAACCAATCCATGCCCAAGATGACGTTGTAAGGCCTCGATGCCGTTACAAGAAGTTCCCAGCCGAAGCTCTCGCCTCCTAGAGTAAGCTCACACTACCTGAACCCATGCGTAATCATCGAGTCTGCTCCTATAGGACTCTCTATCCGTAAGGATCGAGAAAACGGCTCTGTCGGAATCTCCGAGATCCGAACAAGGACAGTGGTTATGAAAGTGTGACTCACTCCTGTGTCTATAAAAACTGCTGCAAGGGTGGAATAGACACAGATATTACCTCGAATAATCTCGGGCACACCGTGGTCGTAGGCCTCCGCTGCCTGGAGCTGTGCCTGTCTCTGCCCGCCAGCTCCCTGTGGTCGGGGTGGACCTCCGGGTGGTGGTGGTGGTAGAGCTTCAAAGCGTCGCCCACAACCTGTAGCTCGGCCAGCTCCTCTGCCTCGTCCGCCTTCTCCCTATGGACCGCCATGGACGACCCTATGACTCTGCCTGGGTGGCCCCTCAACCGTCTGATTCTCCTCGGCATGGTGGGTCGGGAAGTCACGAGCCATGTGGCCCTGCCCACCACATGTGTAGCACTGCCTTCCTCTCGAAATATTGGCTCCACGCTGTGCGCCCCACACTACTGAGCCAGTGTCCTAAGGTCGTCTGCCTGAGGGTCTGGTCTGCCTGGACCGATAAGTCATCCGACGACTGTCTGCTACAGAGGACTCTGCTACGTGATGCCCTGCGGTAGGTCTCGCTGCTGAAGAAGGCTCAACAAGAAAGCTCTCAATCAAAAGGGCATGTTTCAGTACTCCAGCCTGATTCAGAATGCTGAGGGAGATCAATGATGCCCTAATCTCATGTCTCAATCCCTGCTCAAAGGTCTGGGCCTGGAAGAATGGGTCTCGTACCATGTGTGTCGAGTAGCGCGAGAGATCGGTAAATCTCTCTGAGTACTGGGCGACCGTCAAGCTGCCCTACCGCAGATGAAGAAGCTCCTGGATGCGCACCGCACAGAGGGTGGCTGGGATGAACTCTGATCGGAAGAGGCTCTCAAAGTCCGTCCAGAGAAGAGATGCCTCATTGTGCACCTGGAGCATCATGCTCCACCATCGGCCCGCTGCCGCGTGCAGTAGGCTCGCTGCGAGGATCACTATGAGGTCTACTGGTGTCCTCACTAACCGGAAAACTCATACCACTGCCTCCATCCAATCCTCGACTGCCTAGGGGACCTTCTCCCCACAGAACCTAGGCGGTCACTGGCGCTGGAACTCGTGCAGTGCACTAAGGCGATGTGCATCATCAGCGGCTGGGGCTGGAAGCATCGGTGGCTCGGCAGGTAAAGGTACCTTCAGTGCCTCAACTGTCAAAGGGCCCTGTACCGAGGCCTCATCACTCGGTGGGCTGTCGTCACGCTCAAATCTTGGAACCCCAGCTGGCTGCTATCGTGTGGCCATCCTGAAAAGGAAACAGTTGCGCCACGGTCAGAACAGTATACCTGGTGATCTAACACAAAGTAATCACAAAGAAAACTTGAAACACATATGCAATAAATATTTTCATGCATTATGTCAGAAATTAGAATTTAGGGTCCCGGTGTACGGATACATCGGCAGCCGCACCAACACTGGACTCCCTAGACTGATAACCACACCCAATATGCTTAACACTATTGTTTCACATTGAAAAAGATCAGAGTCCAAAGTTATACGGTAGAACCGAACTCCATTGATACCATTTTGTCATGACCCGTCCTCGGGGCCCGTTCCGTGACTAAACCAAGCCTGCCTTCCATAGGCCAGGGGCTGGTGACTAGCACCAAAGAGTAAATCCCAGTAAAAGGGAAGGCATTGCCTTTGTAAAGTAAACAAATACCACAGAGCAAGAAAGCAGTATAGGTAATCACTAAGTAAAAACTGAGTACAACAGTAAGTGCAGAAAAGTAAGTGGGCCAGGATACAAACCCAAACTAAAAGTAAAGTACAACTGGAAAGAGAAAACAACAACTGAAATGTAACGCCGCAGCATAGAGCCATCCACTGGAAGTCCCACCTAAAGGGGTGGGTACAGATGGTCTCCAAAGCTCCTAGAATCCAGTCGTCCACTCTGAGTACGTCCCGCCCAGTGGTCCACCTCCAGGTACCATCCTGCTCCACAAGACTCAACCATGATCAGCGCAATCTATCGTCTACAACCAACACAAAGTAGTGCGGGCATAGCCCGTTCATGGGTGAGTATAAGCAACTCATTAGGGACCCTGAGACCACCGAAGGTCTCCCAGAATCCACAAAGGATAAACCCAAAAGGAAAGATACAATCACGAAGTAACATTCGACACTGCTTAGGTATATGCCCATACATATAACTAAGTCATCAATTCGCATTTGGCTCCAACATCCGAGCCCAAGTACAACCAAGTCCACACAAGATAGAAAAACGTAAATCCACATAGGATAGCTCAACACAATCCACATAGTAAAGCAAAAAAGGATTCATCTCACACAGGTATACTTATTTGTATGATGATATAGATGTTCATATATTTCCACTGATTCATCTAAGCCGTCGGAACCACAAAGGATCGATAGGTACTAACCCCCACAATGACCCACAAAGGATCTGACCCACAAAGGATCGATAGTTAACTAACCCCCGCAATAACCCACAAAGGATCTGAACCACACTGGATTGATAGATAACTAACCCCCTCAATGACCCACAAAGTATCTTAGCCACACATGATCGATAGGTAACTAACCTCCGCAAAGACCCACACAGGATCGGACCCACACAGGATCTGTAGGCGCTCGCCCACACAGGACCGCTGAGCGCTGACCCACACAGTTTTGGACCCACACAAGATCTGCAGCATTGATCCACACAGGATCGCTGAGTGCTGAAGTCATCACCGTCGAATCCACTGAGGATCTCTTTATAGTCGTCGTCGTCGTCGTCGCAGATGCAGCCAGCTCTAGGGTTCCCGCACACAGCAAGCTCATTCGGGAGGGTCTGCTCCACGAGCCGAGAGGCTGATGCATCAACTGACACATAGTCCAGAGTTGATGTATCTAAAAGTTCTGTATCATCAACAGGAACTCAACGTCGTAGACGGTGCGTCAATCAGACACCCGGTCTGAGAGTTATTGGCTTTTTCGTCCTAGGGGCCAAGTTGGTTTTTAAGTTAAAACCAACCCGACCATACTACACTCGCGTCCAAACCTCGGTCGGAGTAATCCATAAGATCTTTCTCACTTGGAGGAATGTAAAGAAGTCGACGACATGTCAATTGGACGTCTGGAGCTCAAGTTATGAGCGTTTCTGCTCGGAGGTCCCGATTGGTTTCGTGTACGAACCAACTCGGCCAAACCCAAACTACTCCAAAAAATTAGTGTAATATACCTATAATACCGTCTCGATCCAAGGATCACATCGACGCTGACGGTGCATCGATCGGAGGTCTGTAGCCCAAGATATGGGCAAAAGACCGTAAGGGGTCCGAAAACTGGGGGTCTGGGCCTGGACCGACCCGGCCCAACCCCCCTGAGTCGGCCCGAACTGGGTCGACCCGACCCCGTTCCGGGTCCGACCCAGATGGAACGTCCCGGTTCGGCCTGGCCTGGGCGTGGCCCGGCTGGCGCTGGCTAGGTGGCCAGCGAGTCGGCTCGGCCGTTAAGGCCGAGCCGCGGGCGAGGGGCGCGCTGCCCCCGCGTGATGGAGCCGCGACCCCGCGTGGGGATGCACATTCCAGCGGACGTGACATCCGGACACATCCCGTGCCCCTACGATCTTGTGCGGTCGAAAGACTACGCCTTGCCACCACGGCTTTAGCTGCGGCGGCTCCTCTCGACGGCGCGCCGGCGGGATGCTCCGCGGACCACCGGACTAGTTTCGGTTGTCAGAAATTCACGCCATCTTCTCCAAAAGCACTCTTGGGGTCCGTCCTTCACTGTGACGATCTCACATCGCCCGTGCGGCTTACTTTGTCATCGTCCACCATTCCGAAAACCATGAACAAAAAGGGCGGTGGGTTCGGAATGGTTCGTTGGTCCGCACCCACCGCGTTAGCGGTTTTAAAAGTCTCACAACAAATATTTAATCATACGTTGCGAGTATAAATCACAAATATTTAAATGAATCAAACCCCTACCTCAACGTTATCATCGAACGTGAGTTCATCGCAGATTTAATCATCGCGGAAGAAGAGGGTCGTTGCGTCACGGAAGGGGCATCGCTATAGTCACGGTACATGACATTGCATAGAGAAACTCGAAGGATTAAAATCACACAGATTTAAGATGCACCAATAGAAACCATGACGAGTATATAATTCACAAAGAATTAAAAGAACCGCAATCCCCTACCTCAATCGGTTGTTGATAGAAGATTTTTTCGGGGAAGGAACGTCGCAGAAGAACATCGTAGAATGAAAATCGTCGGCATCGATCTCCGAGGGTTCGACATTCATCGTGTTCTTCGCAGTCTTCAAGTTCTTCGCGAAGAAGGATGAAGATTTTCAAGCTTGAGAGCTTCTCCCAATCCTCTCAACAAGAAACCCTCAAGTGATAAAAGTATTGGTATTATTTTATTCTCAAGCCAACAATTAAAAAAATCAATGTTAAGAAACGAACCTTTAATTCGATGAATTAATGGTAACGACTTAACTGCCCAATTAATAGGGGCGTTTCTTAACTCAAATAAATACACGGTTGACTTTATTTAAAATAGGTTTTCGCGGGTGCATTACTTAGAGGAAAAGAAACTATGGGGCTCGTGCGGGCCCCACCTCACAAATATCCTACCAAGTGGGTAGGATATTTTGGGTTCCACCCTATTCGCTTAACTTAGCTTAAGTGGCTTTAAGTGGCTTAAAGTGAAAAAAATAAAGTTGTCACTCCACATTATATTCTTTCTTAATTTATCCCAAAAAATTAAAAACCACACCAGAGAAAATGCAACTCCTGAAAAGGTGTTTCTAAGAAAATACTGGCGCTGTGATTCCATCGGTGCCCTCAGAATTCGATTCTGAGCACCAGTTAAAATGTTAGAAAAACACGCTCGTTCGTTCACTGAACATACCCAAGCCAAACTTCGGAAAATGATTCTAGGCACACCGGGACTCCGAATCAGGTGCCGTCAGAAACTGCGTTCTTGAAAAATTCCAAAGAAAATTAAGAAAATAATTTCCTTGAATTTTACAGGTCTTTATAGTAGACTACGTACCCAACTCCCTCCTCTGGAAGCCTCGAGATAGGGGTGCTGGTCAATCTTTGTCTCAGCTTCTGGAAGATCTGCTGACATCTGACTGACCACACAAAGGATTTCCCCTTCTTCGTAAGAGCTGAGAGTGGTGCCGTAACTATGGAGAAGTCTGGACCAAATCTCTGATAGTATCCAGCTAGTCCCAAGAAACTCCGCACCTCCGTTACGTTCTTGGGTGGCTCCCAAGATAGCACTGCCTCGATCTTCCCAGGATCCACCGCAACTCCCGCCTCAGAGATGATGTGTCCCATGAAGTGGACCTCACATATCCAGAACGAACACTTCGAGAGATTTACATAAATTGGGTGCTCTCGTAGTGTGTCTAGTACAACACGCAAGTGGTAGGCGTGCTCCTCCTTAGTCGTCGAGTATATCAAAATGTCATCGATGAAGACCAAGAAAAATCGATTGAGGTATGGATGAAAGATCCTGTTCATGAGGCCCATGAACACTACTAGATCATTGGTTATGAAGAATGGAATAACCAAGGACTCATAGTATCCATACCGACATCTGAAGGCCGTATTCTGCACATCCTCGTCCCGAACTCTAAGGTGATGATAGCCTGACCTGAGGTCTATCTTCGAGAACCACCGTGCTCCCTTGAGCTGATCTAAGAGGTCATAAATCCTCGGTAGTGGATACAAGTTCCTCACTATCACTTGGTTCAGACGACGATAGTCGACACAAAGTCTCAAGCTCCCGTCCACTTTCTTGGCGAACAATAACGGGGAAGCCAAGGGTGAAACACTGGGTCGGATGAATCCCTTGCCCTGCAAGTCCTCCCACTGTACCTTTAGCTCTCGAAGCTAAGCGGGGGCCATCCGATATGCTGGAGTGGATATCGGGGAGGTCCCGGGGTACATATCAATATAAAAGTCTACCTCTCTGTGAGGAGGTAGTCTTGGAAAGTCGTCGGGAAAGATGTTTGCATACTAATCCACCACTGCAGGAAAACTAGGACTCCGCACGTAAACTGATCCTAGGATGAGGCTAGCCAACTAATGAGTGATGGGCTGTCCTCTCCTCTGTGGAAGTCCATCTTGTGCTGTGAAGGCTCCCTTCTCGCCGATGAAGGTGAACCTGCTCCCGTCAGTGCGTACACATCGCACCTTGCACCTAAAATAGCCAATCTGTGCATGAACTATAGATAACCAATCCATTCCCAAGATGACATCGTAAGGCCTCAACGCCGCTACAAGATGATCCCAGACGATGCTCTCACATCTTAGAGTGAGATCACACTGCCGGAACTAGTGCGTAATCGTCGAGTCTTCTCTCGAAGGAGTCTCTAGCCGTAAGGATTGAGCCAACGACTCTGTCGAAATCTCCGAGCTCCGAACAAGGGCAACGACTATGAAAGAATGACTCAATTCATGTGTCTATAAGAACTGCAACATGGGTGTAATAGACACAGATAGTACCTCGAATAATCTCGGGAGCGCCGTGGTCATAGGCCTCCGCTACCTGGAGCTGTGCTTGTCTCTGCCCGCCAGCTCCCTGTGGACGGGGTGGACCTCCTGGTGGTGGTGGTGGTAGAGCCTCAAAGCGTCTCCCACCACCTGATGCTTGGACAACTCCTCTGCCTCGTCCGCCAGCTCCCTGCCGACCGCCACGGGTGACCCTCTGCATCTTCCTAGGTGGCCCCTCAACCGTCTACTGCTACACGGCACGGTGGGTCGGGCAGTCACGAGCCATGTGACCCTGCCTGCCGCATGTGTAGCACTACCTGCCTCTCAAAAGACTGGCTCTGCACTGTGTGCCCCGCACTGCTGAGCCAGTGTCCTGAGGTAGTCTACGTGAGGGTCTGGTCTTCCTGGACCCATGAGTCATCCGTCGACTGCTTTTTGTAGAAGACTCTGCTACGTTCTGCCCCGTGGTATGTCTCGCCGCTGGTGTAGACTCAACAAGAAAGATCTCGATCAAAAGGGCTCACTCCAGTACTTCTGCCTGGGTCGGAATGCTGAGGGAGATCAACGATGCTCTGATCTCATGTCTCAAACCCTGCTCAAAGGTCCAGGCTCAGAAGAATGGGTCCCGTACCATGTCTGTTGAGTAGCGTGAGAGATCAGTAAATCTCGCTGTGTACTGGGCGACCGTCAAGCTGCCGTGCCGCAGCTGTAGAAGCTCCTGGATGCATACCGCATGGAGGGTGGCCAGGACGAACTCTTAGAGGAAGAGGCTCTCAATGTCTGTCAAGAGAAGAGATGTCTCATCGTGCACCTGGAGCATCAAGATCCACCATATTCCTATTGCCGCGTGCAGTAGGCTCGCCGCGAGGATCACCATGAGGTCGGCTGGTGTCCTCAATAGCCTAAAAACTCATACCACTGCCTCCAGCCAGTCCTCGGCTGCCTGGGGGTCCATCTCCGCGCGGAACCTGGGCGGTCGTTGGCGCTGGAACTCATGAAGTGCACTAAGGTGACATGCATCCTCAGCAGCTGGGGCTGGAAGCATCGGTGGCTCGGCGGTAAGAGGTACCGCCGGTGCCTCAGCTGTCAAAGGGCCCTGTACCGAGGTCTCGTCGCTCGGTGGGCTGTCGTCATGCTCAACTCTCAGAATCCTATCTGGATGCCGTCATGGGGCCATACTGAAAAGGATAAAGTGTGCCACGGTTAGAATATTATACCTGGTGAGCTGACACAAAGTAATCAAAAATAAAACTTGAAACACACAAGCAATCAATGTTTTCGTGCATTAAGTCAGAAATCAGAAGTCAGGGTCCTGGTGTACGGATACCTCTGCCGCCACACCAACACTGGACTCCCTGAACTGATAACCACACCCAATACGGTAAACACTATTTATTCACATAGAAAAAGATCAGAGTCCCATGTTCTGCGATAGAACTGAAATACTCTGATACTAATTTGTCACGACCCGTCCTCGGGGTCTGTGCCGTGACTACCCCATGCCGGCCTTCCATAGGCCAGGGGCTGGCGACTAGCACCAAGGCATAAATCTGGGTAAAAGGAAAGGCATTTCCTTTGTAATGTAAACCACAAACACCACAGAGCAACCAAGCATAAGTAAACACTAAGTAAAAACTGAGTACAACATGAAGTGTAGAAAAGCAAGTGGACCAGTATACAAACCCAAACTGAAAGTAAAGTACAACAGGAAAGGGAAAACAACAAATGAAAAGTAAAGCAGCAACATTGAGCTGTCCACTGGAAATCCCACCTGAAGGGTGGGTACAGATAGCCTCCACTGCTCCTCGGGTCCAGCCAACCGCTCTATGTACATCCTGCCCAGTGGTCCACCTCCAGGTACCATCCGGCTCCGCAAGCCTCAACCACGATCAACTTTGTCTGTCATCTGCAACCAACACAATGTAGTGCGGGCATAGCCCGTGCAGGGGTGAGTATAAGCTACTCAGTAGGGACCCCGAGACCCCCTAAGGTCTCCCAGAATCCACAAAGGATAATCCACAAAGGAAATATACATTCACGAAGTAACATCCGACACTTCTTAGGTATATGCCCATACATATACCTAAGTCATCGATTCTCGTTCGGCTCCAACATCCGAGCCCACGTACAACCTAGTCCACACCGGAAAGCAACCATAAATCCACACAGGATAGCACATCACAATCCACATAGGAAATAAAAACAGGATTCAGCTCACACATGTATACTTCTTTGAATGATGATAGAGATGATCAGATATTTCCACTGATTCATCTAAGGCATTGGACCCACAAAGGATCGATAGGTACTAACCCCCGCAATGACCCACAAAATATCTGACCCACCCAGGATCGATAGGCATCTAACCACCGCAATGATCCAGAAAGAATCTGACCCACACAGGATCGATAGAAACTAACCCCCGCAAAGACCAACACAGGATCGGACCCACACAGGATCTGTAGGTGCTAGCCCATACAGGACCGCTGAGCGCTGACACACACAGGATTGGACCCACACATGATTGGTAGCACTGATCCACAAAGGATCACGGAGTGTTGTAGTCGTCATCGAATCCACTGAGGATCTCTGTACAGCCGTCGTCGTCATCGCAGTCGCAGCCGACTCTAGGGTTCCCGCACACAGCAAGCCTATTCGGGAGGGTCCACTCCACGATCCGAGAGGCTGATACATCAACTGACACATAGTACAGAGTTGATGTATCTAAAAGTTTCGTATCATCACCAGGAACTCAACGTCGCAGACGGCGCGTCAATCGGACGCCCGGTCTGAGAGTTAATGGCTTTTTCGTTTCGGGGGCCCGGTTGGTTTTTAACGAAAAAGCAACCTGACCGTACTCCACCTTCGTCCAAACCTCAGTCGGAGTAAGCCAAAAGATCCTTATCACCTATAGGAATCCAACAAAGTCGACAACACATCAATCGAACGTTCGGAGCTCATGTTATGACGTTTCCGCTCTGAGGGCCCATTTAGTTTTGTGTACGAACCATCTTATCAGAACCCAATGTACTCTGAAACCTTGAATGCGATATACCAAAACCCCCTTCTCGATCCAAGGATCACATCTCCACTGACGGTGCGTCGATCGGAGGCACGTAGCTCAAGTTAAGAGCAAAAGATAGAAAAGGTCCGAAAACAGGGGTATGAGCCGGGACCGACCCGGCCGGTGGGGCCCAGCGCGGCTGCCAGGTGGGTCGGATCGGCGGTTATGGCTGAGCCGAGGGCGGGGGGTGCACTGCCCCCGCGTAAAGAAGCCGCATCCCCGTGTGGAGCCACCCTTTCCAGTGAACGCGGCAGCCGGTTGCATCCCGTGCTCCTCTGGTCCCGTGCGGTCGCGGGACCGCGCTGTTGCGGCCGCGGCTTCAGCCGCGGCGGCTCCCTATGGAGACACGCTTGGCACCACCACCATCTGCCACCGGAAACGCCGTGCCGGCGCGGCGCGCCGGCGGGCTGCTCCGCGGACCACCGGACATGTTCTGGTGGTCGTAAATTCACGCCGTCTTCGCCAAATGTCCCCTTGGGGTGCGTCCTTCTCTGCGAGGACCACACGTCGCACGTGCGGCCTGCTTTGTCGACGTACGCTATTTCGCACACCAAGAAGGAAAGGGGCGGTGGGTTCAGACTTGTTCGTTATTCCACACCCACCGCATTAGCAGTTTTAAAAGTCTCGCAACAGTTTTAATCATATGCCGCGGATATAAATCACAAAGATTTAAATAAAACAAACCCCTACCTCATCGTAGTCGTCGAAAGAGATTTCTTCCCCAAATTGATCGTCGCGGAGGAAGACGATAGTCGCATCATTGAAAAGGTGTCACGTCGTCGCGGTACACAGAATCGCGTCGACGATCTCCGAGGGTTAAAGAAAACACACAGATTTAATTTGACGATTTAAATCCATGTGGAGGATAAAATCCACAGAGGAAATTTAAAAGATCTGTAATCCCCTACCTCAGTCGGTGTTGATCGAAGATTGACGTGGGGACGGATTGTCGCAGAAGAACGTCGTGGGAGGAGAATCGTCGGCATCGTGGTATGTGAAGACGCGTCATCGATCTCCAAGGGTTCGGTGTTCTTCGTCGCCTTTCGTTGAAGGCTGGTGTCCTTCACGTTCTTCGTGTTCTTCGCGAAGGAGGATGAATATAGAGTTTCTCCAAATCCCCTCAACAATATGCACCCAAGAAAAATGTGTGTTGGTCTTATTTTATTACATGCTAACAATTTGGAAAATAAGTTAAGAAACTAACCATTAATTCAGTGAATTAATGTTAATGTCTTAACTATCCAATTAATAGGAGCGTTAAGAGTTTTAGAAAACGCACCAGTTGACTTTCATTAAAAAGGGGTTTTCATGGGTCCGTTACTTAGAGGAAAAGAAACGATGGGGCTCGTGTGGGCCCCACCTCACAAATATCCTACCACGAGGGTAGAGTATTTTGGGTTCCAACCTATCCGCTTCAACTTAGCATAAGTGTCTTTAAGTGGGTTTAAGTGGCGTTATGTGAAATAAAATAAAGTTGTCGCACCACTTTATTTTATTTTCTTCACTCAACCCCAAAAATTAAAAACCACACCTGAGCAAACGCAACTCCAGAAAAGGCGTTTCTAAGAAAATACTGGCGCTGTGATTCCATTGTTGCCTTCGTAATTCGATTCAGTGTACCAGTTCAAATGTTAGAAAAACCCACTCGTTCGTTCACTGAACATACTCGAGCCAAACTTTGGAAAACGATTTCGGGCACACCGGGCCTTGGAATCTGGTGCCTTCAGAAACTGTGTTCTTGTAAAATTCCAAAGAAAATTAAGAAAAAAATTTCGTTGAAATTTACGGGTCTTTTCATTTCATGCCCCAATAAATTCACAATATATATATATATATTGGTATTGTACATTTCAATAAACTAGAAATTTTATCATAAGATCACCTATAGCATTTCAAAATCATTCTATAGCATGTAAATTTATATTATTCACATGTAATTTTCAATTCACAAATCATATGCACGGTTATGAAATTGAAATACCCTAAAAATGTTCCTACCAAAAGACAAACAATCACGCCATTCCAAATCAGGCTAAGGTCCAATTTCCTTCTCCCTTACCTCACTAGGTCAAGGGTCACATATCAAAATCAATAACATCACAAACCAAGTGATCCACCAAGGCAGAAATCATATAAGGATTAATCTGAGAAAAAAACATAAAATTCTCACCCAAGGAAACATGGAACATCCCTTATACCTAGGGATGAAGGCACCCAAGCACATGTTAGAAACCCAGTTTCTAAAATAACCTATCTCCAATAAACCATATTCCAAATAGTAAAATAGGCATAAATAAAAAAATTGACTATCTCATTAGTAGGAAACAAAACACCTTTTCTACATTGTTGTCAAGAAAACCTCGTCTAATGCCACTTTTTAACATCCCAGACACGATGAGCCACCCAAACAGTGATAAATAGGTAGGGTTTTACTACCTTAAGAAGACCTCCATGAATTCCAAGGGATTCATGACTATTAGAGAGGGTATTATTTTTACAGTGGGGAGGTTATACCCTATTGAAGGATAATAATGGTACTAGTTCAAGTATACTATAAAACTAGAAGCTCATCAAACTCAATCATGACCCGCATAGAGGAAGTATAATCAGTATAAATAAACATCAGATGTAATAAATATAAACAAAATCAGTGGAATTTTAACACAACAGCTTCTTAAACAACATGTAACAACTACTAATATAGAAAAATCATGCATACATAGCAAGTAAATATATAAAAGGGTGCCAATGGCTTACCAAAATTTGATACAACGAACAATGTAAGCATGCTGGTACATGAAATAAAAAACAAACTAAAATCCTTCTAGTTAAGACCTCAAGGTCTCTACTATCTCCATGCGATAGCTAAAATAGTCAAGTATTTGATATTGGTATCTTTCCTGCACATAAATCGATAAAGTCTACACATATCCTGAAGGGCCTGTGCAGGTTTTGAGACAAATCTATGTAGGATATAACCCAATAGTGCATTCCTAATATAATTGTTAATGTAGGAATGTATTTATATTGAAAAAAGTAAAACATATGAGGAAAAAATAATCACAAATTTCACTAGTGCTCATCAGCCAACATGTTGTGTGAATTGCTTCGGCCAATGCCAGAATCTCTATCCTGAATCCATGAACCTTGTTTCCCCTTACACCACATTACTCTAGTACTGACTTCCCAACTGAATTCCCAAGAAGTAGTAACTCATAGGAACATCGATGCCTATCCTCAAATATGAAACCAGAGGGACATCGATGCCTGCCCTCAATTAAGTAACTGGAGGGACAATGATGTCTGCCCTCAAATTAGAAACTAAATGAACAATGATGGCTTCCATCATACTAAGGTGAGCTTTTTCCCCTAACCCAATAGCCTCATCACTATCCCCAGAAGGCTTTTCACCATCCATGTGGCTTCATATGACAGGAAACCAAAAACCAATAGTACCTAACCCACAACTATAAGTGGCCTCTACCCACAGAAGTGGTCAAAACCCCTTCTTCATGGAGTCTCTCTCTGTACAGACTACTCAAATTTCTAGTTTATACGTAACACCAAAATAAGTTCCCACTCGTGCCTCTATGACCATGTCACTCTTATTTTATGGCCACGTCATCCATATAACTTGGGCCATGCCCAACCTGACAGTCACACTACCTCAAGCCGACATCCATAACACCCAATCCCTTAGTCAGAACCACCTAATGTAACTTTGGTCAGGCACCACATGAGATCATCATTACACAACAATACCCAAGCAATGCCCAACACAACCCGAATGTTCTAGAATATGAAATATCACACATCAGGTATATATAATCAAAATAAATACTATAAACATGAAAAATAGACTAAACACAAGAATTTGACAAGCTTTGTGTTTTCCTGTATCGGCATCAAGGTCTTGGAAGCCTCTAAAAATTAATAGCATTTATTTAAAAATTGAACATAGCAGTTTAATCAAGACAATTAATTTAATTTCATTTTGGCATACCTAGCCAAAATGACCCAATTGTGCAATGACCCCTCATCTGACCCCGCTCATGAAAAAAAAGTTAAGTGGGAATACCCAAAGGCATCCCACTAGTCTAATAAGAAATTTAATATGCCATATCAGACAAAATAGGGTGACGCTCAAAACTACCAAATACGCAGCAAAGGCCGTGTCACCCAAAAATCCTCAGAAATTCAAATAAAGGTATGAAGAACCTACCTGACACTCGTAGACATAAGAATTTCTGATATTGAGACACAATTCGAAGCCTATATTTGTAATATACATTTCCATAATATCTCGGTAACTATTATTAGATAGAATTTTTGGTGTATAAGGTAGTGAAATTGGAACAAAAAAGGGTGTGTGGGTTTAGCCTTCCCAATGAAATCCCTCAACCACCTATGGATTGGAGAATTGTCATCGGATGATGATTTGTAGTTATGAAACATTCTATGTAAATTCGGAACAAACCTTTTTTGATATGGTGGAAGAAGAAGGCATTTTCCAAAATATGAAGAGATATCGTTTCATTTAAGACAATAAACATAAAAATGCATTGAATGTATAAAGTACTTCAAATTGTGCAGTATGTATTTATATACTCCGACTTAAGAGGTGGTATCCACATGGTGCCGCACAGGTTGACACACGGCTAGGAATCATCCGGTATGTGGATGAAAAAATATATGGTGTGTCAAGAAACACTACACGCCATGTAGAAGGAATTTATTTCACAGTCATCACATAGAATGTACTCAGAGAGAACGTGGTCGGTACACACACAACCCATAAATGACATATACTAGTGAGTACATGATGTGTATTCTAGAAATATCCAAAACATCCCAGATTTTCCAGGTCTTTTTTTAGAAACTAGTCAAAAATTAAAAATGGTCGAGATTTTGACCTGTTCCAAAAGTCTGGGTTCTTAAAATGTGTTAGGGCTGAATTGGAGGAAAAATAATGTATTTTGATGTAAATTTGTGTGAGAACAAAAAATTTTGGATCTCACTTTTTACATGGATAGTCACACAGTTATAAAAACCTTGTGCCTGATACTATTTCAATGGTGAACCTCACAGTGTTGTAACTCATGGTTATAAAACCATGAACCAACCATGAAAAATAAAACTATTCAGTATAGCATGGTTTCTTATATGTGTCCCCAGAGGTTGTGGAAATAGTTCTTCACCCATGAACCTTCTCTTTTCCCCAGTCTCATTGTTCTTGTTTTCTTGTAGGTGTTTCACAGCTTTCCTAAACCATGAACCAACTGTCAACCCATATAAAATCCCTTTAATCATGCCACAAGTTCTCCAAACTCTCCCAAACATCACCCATATGAATTAAAATCATAAAAATTATAATTAAAGGGTTACTTACCTGAAACCAATGGTACTTCAATGATCTGTCCAAAGTCATTAGGGTACAAAATTTACCTTCATGTTCTTGTTATTTGGGAATTTTTTTTCAATTTAAATATTATTTTATTTGAAGATAAAAATAGGCAAATTTTGGGATTCCAACTCTATGCTCCCATACTCAGTCAAACAATAGAATCCTATTGTACTGGTTGTTTGGAAGAGGAATCCTATTCATGTTTAGACGACATTTTATAAACTATCCCTATCATAGGACATTATAAATTCCTCATGGTTGGTTTATAATATCTCATCTTTTTTAGTTTTTACCTATCCTTAACAACTATAGTATCAATGAGAATAATTTTTTGAATGAAAAAATATTATTGGTGTTGGGAAACATTATCCAAGATTTAGTGCTTCATATAAAAATTATGGTCTCAATATAGTCTCTTGACAAAATTAATTGTCAGAATTATATTAAAATTGTACCAAAAATTTCAATAATGATATTGTATAAATGGTAAGAAAGAATTAGAAGGAAAATTTTATGAATTCATAACCATTTTTAATTAAAAATTAATAATTTATTTATATGTATATATATGTTTAATGTTGATATAAAATATAATTCAAATGAAGGATGTGAAGAATAATGATAGTGATTCCCATCACTCATTAGGAGGTAGTTATGATGATGATATATTTTGAAATTCATTTTGGCGATTTATCTGTATAACTAATCTATGAACATATAAATTATTTATTCTTAAATATATTATTATATTATCTAACTTCTTAGTGATGGTTTGTGGATATTTTAGCATGTGTTTTAATTTTCTTCAATATATTTAAAATTCAGGCATGGTTATATATCAACAAAACCTAATATTATGTTTTTTGGTGGTAACTTATTTGATATAATGTTATTCCACTAAATATGATCTCAAAAGTTCAAACTACCACTAATTAGTTATTTTTTAGTAATATCTGAATTTTATTGGTTTTGATGTTATAATTCATGTGAAAGAATAGTTATTCATAAAATAAGACTAAAATACGAGTTGACCAGGACATTAAGGTAATTTTAATATTATAATAACATAAAACTGGTATCCAAGCTGTCACATATTTAATTTTTAATTTTTAATTATTCATTTATTATTTGCAAAATTTTGTGATCTTTTACTAGAAAATGGATCATTGTTACTATTTGTTCATCAAAATATCTTATCTTCTTAATCGTCTCTAACATAACCCGGTAAAGGAAAAGATTAAAATGAATAAAAAAAATTAAAAACAATATTTGTATGTGATAAAGGTTATACTCAGAAAAAACCTGGGTATACAGAGTGTACTACCTAAATATACACTATGTACTAGTGTCTCTTACCTATATCTCTCTATATCATATTTGATCATATTAAATGATATTTGATGTCATATAATGGAGGATTTATATATATTTATTGAAGGATTCTCCCATTGTTTGATGAACTACACATTGTATGACCACTACACATAACGTGTAGTGCTCATTTTATGATGGAAGAAAATATGGGGTGTCATAGTGCATCATGCATCAGATACATTGCATAAAGAATAACTTATCTGGAATCTTCAGGGACCCACATCATATAATATGGATTACACATCATGTCCCTTGACCTTGTTTGTATCAGGTATGACACCCAATCCCGTGGTGTGTGTTATATACACACGATGAATACATTACATGGTGGGTTATATTATAAACACCATGTAGTATAATATAGAAAGTTTAATTAATATAACATTTATAGAATATTAGATCAATGATTAAGGCTATTTATGTGTGTTTCATATATCATTTATTTGCTAGTAGAATCCATTTGGTATGATTGAGAAGTATAGGATGAACTAGTTTCTATATGAAAATCCTAGTGTAAAACTACCTGAAATCTTGAAGAGTACACATCTTTGACTCCAGTTTGAGTTTTTTACTATATTAATATTAATCAAATTAATTGTGGAAAAAATTATCAATGATGGCCAGTTATGGATTTTGGGATGTAATTAAGATAAATTAAATTAAATATATTATTTCAGTTAACATTATCTGAATTAATGATTGAATTGATGTAAATGTTAGGTAGATTTGAAATGTATACTCATTTAATGATGTGTGTTGATCATGATATTATACCTACATTATTTATGTGATGAATTTCATCTAATTTATTATTATAAGATTAAATAGGAGGGCATGTGTTTCGTTCCCACCTTATTATGTAAAAACATGTTGGCTCATGGATTCTATTACAAAAAGCTTTTTTATCTAATTTATTGGATCACCCCACTTACCTGTGGTTAAAGTATATGTAATGATATATTGACTATGAAATAAGAGGTTTTCCATATCAAATAGCTGAGGTGAAACAAATCACGGTGATATAATGAACAAAGGTGAAATTATTCACCACAAACCAGGAAACAATTAAACATGTTTTGCCTAGGGGCCTATGGTTTGTTTATCATCTTCTTGAAAAACATACCATTTTTATAGTCTCAAGATTATTCCACTTAAAATTTATTTCAATCAATTTCATGGTTACCTATTTATGCATGTTGATGTTTCATGATCCCATTATAAATTAATTAACAAGAATTCATGATGGAATAAAATAAATTGTAAATATTCATGAATGTGTTATTATATAGGGTTAATCACTTAATTTGAATACACTTAATATTAACAGGTAATGTGAGAAGATAAAATAGGCTTTAGACCTAAATATAAATATCTATGATCTAAAATATTATGTTGGCATAACCTTCCACTACCAAAGGAAGAACTAACCTTATTATTCAATGTGATTTACTAACCCATTGAGGAGTTCTCTGAATTATCATGTACATTCTATCTTAATTGGTGGGGTTTAATTAACATGGTTCACCTCAAGGCTTGGCTTCCCAAGAACTAAATTGTTTCAATATGTTTAAAGGGATGAAGAAATATTTATTCAACATTCTAGGATATTGGATTACACTCCATAGATCAAGGAACAGTGATTTAATGAAGTTAGAATGTAATGCCTAACTAAAACTCTTAAAATAACATATATGTCCCATGTAAGAGTTATGAGAAATAGAACATGGATTCTATCACTATAATGTGTACATGTTAATATATTCTGAATCTAATTGTGTGGGATATTATGTTTTGAAAAAATAATTGCATATTAATGGAATTTAATTACATTAAAAATTATTAATCTACTTTTGTAATCAAATAAGTACATATTATATACTCTTCATTTTTTGAAAAGGAAAATCAAATGACATTATAAATATCATTTTAATCCATAATTTTGAAGTATATCCTTCTCACTGATGTGAATTTCCAGGAATATAATATGGGTTTACCCAATTTACTATGCCAAAAATGAAAACTATATGTGCTGGAGACCGGAAATTATTATTCTTATTCTAATATTGATTGTTTCAAAGAAATATCTCACAATATAATCCATCTGGATGATGAAATGTATTTCTAATGTTTCATTATATACTCCACATCCAATGATCTACTAATTAAATATGTGGATATGGATTCGCATTGCATCAATTCCCACAATTAGGGTCTCTATAAATAGATGGTAATACCATAGTGATGATGTTTTCCCAGAGTTGTTCATGTGAAATCTTGGAGAGTCAGTGCCACCTAGAACACATATAGTCAAAATGATTTTCTACATTGATAACATATACATCATGCTGTTTATGATTTATTATGTTCTTAAAATTGATCTCAATATATACTTAGTAATTGTGTACTTCTCTAGTTTTATTGTGAGTTAGTATATATATGAGCAGTTCAAAGAAGGAACATCTAGTACTTCTTACTCTTATTCACCATGTAGTAAATGAAATTGGGTGTGAAAAATGGACATCCCATATATTGAATAAAAATAGTATAAACAATGAAAATTTTCCAAAAATCATTCCATGTTTAAGGCTTTGTAGAAATGTACTTCCATGAAGAAGAATATCTAGAGGGAAGGAATATAACATGATTCAGTATGTTTTGAATATAGAAAGTAAGTCCACTAGAAGTGGAATTTCACAATGATGAAAAGAAAGGGGTTATTTTAGGTTCATTAGATATATTGTGTAATATTTTGTTATTTATAACTTGGTAATCAAATACTTCTTTTTCTTATCACATTTGAATCCAAGTAAAGAAACCACATAGATTGTGGAAGATACCTTGAGGTAAGGTGGGTTTATGGGATTAAAAATGAGTGGGGTTGACTGTTCTAGACATCAAAGACTATTATCACACACTACCTACTAGATTAATTTTGATTTTATGGAATTTATATTATGTAACTAGTGTTACAAAGAACATCATGTCTATGTTTTGTTTAGAAATAAATGGATATTTTTTTTGGAGATAATAGATACTACATTTTAATTATATAATATGTTGTCATATGAATCATTTGAATAATTGTCATTATGTAATTAATTACAAAAACAAAATATTTAAATTAATATAAAAAATACATAGGAATCATTTAATACTCAGATGTTGAATCGCTATCATGGTCACATAAATGAGAATCACATGAAAAATCTCTATTAAGATTTCCAGTTAGACTATTTTGATCATAAACCACTAAAATGATGTCATGTTTGTTTGTATCAAAATATGTTCAAAACATAATTATGTTTTCAATGTAAAAGGTCTATACATATTCTACAATTGGAACACACTGATGTTCTCATACCATTTCAAGTAGAAACAGGAGGTAGATTCTTAAACATTATTAATTCTATTGAAAACATGAGTAGTTTCGGAAATATCTAATATATTAGGTATAAGTATGAATCCATTGAGAATTTTAGTGATTTAAATATATTATTTTTGAACCACATAGTATGTATATAAGGAAAAAGTGATCAGATCAAGGTAGTGAATTTCATAATTAAAAAATTTGCAACATTCTTTGGGAGTCTGAGAATTTATCTTAACTCACTCCACATTAAACACAATAGTGGAATGATGTTAGTGGAATTAATAATAATATGATATTTAAAATTGTAAGCTTGATAAGTGTTATTAAATACTAATATTAAATTTTTTTATATACACGTTACATGTGATAATATACTTATATAACTAAGTACCAAATAAATCATTAAATGGTATTTCCTTCTATTTATAGAGTGGGTAGAAACCTAGTTTTTCATATATTCATGCATTTTGATGTGATGTGTCTTTCAAGGCTGGAGAATTAAAAAATGTGGCTCTCTTAGTCTTTAGTTTTATCTTTATAGGGTTCCCCAATATTGTATGGGTATACATTCTATAAAACCTTCTGTATACGAAAGTAACTATCAGATGATAAGTAATATTTCATGAGAGGGAGAAAATTATCATTTAGGATTATGGGAAAAATATTTACTTCGTTTATGTTGATAATCATGATTTTTGATAGATGGTATAGGTATAGATTTTATAAGTCCCCAAGTAATATCTTTTTCCAAAAACAACAGTTTTTTGTTGGAATGCTATTGAAAAATAATAACTAGAGAGACACATTTTTATGGTCACTTACTATAATTAATCATTATTGTATGAAAATAGTGATCCTCTCATTTACATGGATGTATTATAATGTTACTGATTACCAATATTGAATGAATTCATGAATTCTAAGAATTATTTAATATATTAAAACCATGTTTTTATTCTCATTAATCCACTAGTTGATGTAAATATTGTTCAGTGTGAATGTGTATTCAAGATAAATTTGGACCTGGAAGGTATTTTAAATACATATAAATAAATATTGGTTGTTATTGAGTTTAGAAAAATTGAAGCAATTGATTATGAAATAAACAATTTATCCATTATCCAAGTTTAAATTGACTAGAATTTTAAATTATATAACATTATTCTAATACTTTGAGCATTGAAAGATGAATTTAAAAACATTATTTCATAATGTGACCCATCAAGAAGACACATGTTTGAAAAAGGTATATGTATTTTTATCACCTAGAAATTTCAAAATGGTATTCATTTTGAATATATCCATTTATGGATTACATAAATCATCAAGTTATTGGAATATTTTGTTCAATGATTCAATAAAATAATTTGGTTCAATTAAGAATGAATTTAATACATGTGTGTACAAATTGTTTTGTTGGAGTTTAAATGAATTCAAATTAGTGTATATTAATCAGATATCATTATTTGGAAATGATATAAAATCCCTAAATGAGGTTAATTAATGGATTTAAAAGTTATTATCTATGAATTACTAAAGTGAAGCGGCCAACGTAATATGGGTCATGGTCATGTGTAATAGATACAAGAGGTTTCTTTGACTAAGTAAAAGTACTTACATTGACAAGATATTTAAATGATTTTGAATGGAACAATCCATTAGTGGATTGGTTCTAGTGTTAGATGGCATACATACCTTATAAGAAAATATTCCCTAACAAAGATGATAAAAGGGAGATAAAGAGTAATATCTCATATGCTTCTATGAAAGGTTCTATCATATATTCCTTATTGTGTAAGTAGATGGATATTTCCTGTGCATAGTTCTTCAGAGGTACATTCGAACTAAATCCTTGTGAGCAATATTGGACTTATATTAAGGCTATTGATAAATACATGAGGTTAACCAATGGTATTTTACTAGTTTATGGAGAAGATCAATATCTAGACATTTGGAGTTATACAGTAGCTATATTTAAAATATATTAGAATGATAAATAATCACAATCAGAATATATCTGTTGTCATTGATATAAATAAACTTTCTATTTATATCATATTTACACATGATTTATTACATTAAAATGCACTTAATATAACGTAGAAGATCAATATGTCTAGTGTATTTGGGAAATTTGGTAAATTACATAACAACATAAAACATAAAAATAAACAAAATTAATTAAAATTTCTTTTACGTGAGAACAACATTCCTTCATTATTAAAATTGAATGGGATAACCTGAGGGAATACATATGAGAGTTGTGAGATATAAATCCTATTAAGGAAAAATGTCATAAAATGAGAATGAAAATACATTTTAGGAAAAATGGCATATCAATGGATCATAAAAGGAACATGAATAATAAGGAATGATTATTCATGATAATCATAACAAGTAAAATGTGGAAACAACTTAAAACACTTCATCATAAACATATATCGATGTTAAACCCCCAAGACTTCAGGGTGAAAAAATGTCCCATAATGGAATCAGGTAAACCCCTATCCCAATATGAATTATGAAGATACTAAACATTACCCATTGTATTGGAGAACTATCAAGGAACATGATTCATAATCATATTAATTTCATTCTTAAGTGTTCCCCACAGATCATATAACATTGATTAATTCAATATTATAATTTTATTACCTGATCTAGAAAGTATGAATAAATACATGTAAGTCCCCAATCAATATATGTATGTGAATAATGGTAAATAAACATAAAATATAAATGGGAATGGTATTCACTACACAATTATTTTTTGTATGGTAAATTATTGTACAATTTCGATAGCAAAATGACATCATATGGATATTCATAAAATGGAATGATGAGAGATAAAGGGGTATTTTATAATTTATTCATGAAATGGAATATATTAAGTACATGGAATGACATTACCCAACATAATTAATTGATATAGAATACATTGAATAATAAATAATCTTGAAGAAAGGTGAGAAACCAAAAGAAACCATACAATGTTTCAGCACGGTAACAAGTGTGCATCAAGGTTCCTAGGATCATTAAATGATAGTGAAAGGGGATATAATCATTTGTAAAACAAGTTCACATTATATGGTATAGGTTAGATTTTATACCAACAAAATCCAATGGAAATTAAAAAGTCATATCATAAATGAAGATCCTAATAAAAATATGAGAGAGAGAATCCATTACAGAAATTTGGTATAATGATCGTTTAGGTAAAAGACTAAATGTGGGGTTATAAATGATACCTAATACTAATAAACATCAATCGTAAAATATTTTAATGATTAAAATCGAATGAATATACTCTCAATTGAAATTAAAATAACTATTCTCAAAGAAGGTTATTGAGTTTTAAGGTAAGTAGAAAAATCACTTATATGGATGTGTGACTCCAAAGGCATAAGAGATACTTCTTTGGAGCATGGTGGTTCTTTGTGAGGACTCTAGGGAATATATAGTAGATTTTTTATGTGCTTCATAGTGTTATAGTGGAGAGAAATGGGAACATGGGCAGGTTTATATAAGAAAAGAGGGGGATTTCATTAATATTTTTGTTTTTTACACTTCATAATAAAATATTCAAAACCAAAAAGAATCCCATGGTTTTTACGTTGATTTTGGATTAAGGGGGTGTTTTATATTATTCATTAATGAAAATGGTCGAATTTATTAAAATATTTCCTGGGCATATGTAGAGGTCAGTCACACTCTTAATGAAATGAATTTAAAATCATATAATATATTATATATCTTGTCTGATATGCAATTGAATTAAAAATAAATAATATAAACCTAAATACATATTATAGAAAATAGAAAACATATAGTTTTTTAAATATTCATTTAATTGTATTTATTATATCATTAATAATCAATTATTTTATCATAAAACACATAGTGTATTTATGTGATATATAATTTTTACTGAAAAATTCAACTCTCAGAAAATTATGAATATTTCACTATTGGATAAATTCATCATCCTCATTACAAAAATAATAGTCCTTTTATCTAAATAAATTTTTCAATATTTTATTTTTTTCTATTTAAATAATAATTGATATTTTTTGAAAATAACTAGTTTTTGACAACAACAGTTTTCAAACCCTAATACAAATTACATTAACCATCACAATAATTATATGATCAGTTATTTTTAAAAAATTAATTAATTAATAATATTTTATTAAAATAATATTTATTTTAGAAGTCTATTAATTCATCAAATTATATTTCAAAAAATATAACTTCCATTTTAAAAAACATTTACAAAGTAATAATATTTGAAAGAAAATATATTCATCATTCTATACAAAATAATATACATAGTCTTATTTGTAGGGTCTTGATTCATATCCATTTATTACACACACATATTCCCTAAGAGTAAGTTGTACGATATTGGTGTTCTCATAGGGTCATTCAGGGAACATGGTTTGGGTTGTGATATTTATGATCCTGAGCTTTACCCGTAATGGATTTTTCTCAGGATTAAGTTGTTCGATCTCAACATCAAATTAGTCTAGTTCAATTCCCATATATTATATCTCCCTTGGATGGTCTAGTAAAGTTTATTCTTTTGATATGATTCTATAGGTTGAGGCCATCACTTCCATTGTCAATGCCAAAAGGGTTTGTTATAAACCTATATTTATACTACATATGTGATCAATGTTAAACAACTATATTATCAATGGTATAGATTCCAAACAGTCATTTAAAATAAAAATGAATATTATAAAATAAGTGCATGAGATTTCTATGACCATAAGACATTTAATTAAGTAAAAAGAAAGAGAATACTGGTCATAATATTTTTGGTTGTTACCACCTTCCCCCTTTATGAAATTTCAACCTTGACATATCATTTTTCCACACTAAAACAGATGATTATAACTCTACATAATCACCACCTATGGTTCCCACATCTCTTATTCAAACACGTGGTTTATCCACAACACTTTTATTAGGGGTGTTCTATTATTTCATAGAAAAATCTCTCAATGATATATGATCTTAGCTGACTAATCCTCATTGGAAATTTCACTTTACATTTCCACCTCTTCTAGATTGAGTTAATGTGATGGGTCGGGTATGTAATTTTTTTATACGGATACATGGAATACATGATGGGAATTAGATCGGCTTGGTAGGAGTGCTAGTCTATTGGACACTCCTCCAATGCGATCAAGGATCTCAAAAGATCTGATGTACATTGGAATAATATTTTCCTTTATTAACAAACCACATTACACTCTTACATAATGATATGAGAAGGAATACCATGTCTCTAACATCAATCTTTAGGTATTGTTTATGATTGTGATCATAGGTCTTTTTTCCACTATGAGTAGCTTAAATGTGCTACTGGATGGTCTTAAACTTATCCACCACTAATTCAATTATTTTAGGACATTTAAGATTTAGTCCCCTAACATCATCCCAATACATGTCCGTGTTCTGAACCTCTTCCCATAATGGACTTCAAAATGGTCCATTTGGATGCTCGAGTGGAATATATTGTTGTGATAGAACTCTACCAAAGTTGTTGGTCTCATATACCTTTTAAATCCATTCAGAAATCTATAAAAAATCCTCAATTGTTTGGATTGTTTGTTCGGAATGGCTATAAGTTTGAGGGTGGTAAGACATGAAAAATATTAAATAAGTGTTTAGATCATGCTGGATAATTTTCTTGAAATTAGTTGTGTAATTTTGATCTAGATCAGAAAAAAATGATAGTGGTTCTAAATACATCCTTACCACTTATGTAATGTATATCATTACCTATTGATTGAATGAGAAATCCTCTTAAATCATAGTGAATTATGAAGGCTTTGTATGATGATCCACAATAACCCAAATAGCATTTTTCCCTAGGATTTATTTGAAAGTCTGGTAAGAAAGTCCATGGTGATGTTTTCCCATTTCTATGTTGGTATGGGTAATGGTTTAATCATCCCCTTATACTTCCGCCTTCCAGCCTTCACATATAAACATACCAGTCACACTGATGTATATTATACAATATTCTTCTTCTTGTATTCCCATCAATAGTGCACTCAGATATCTTGATACATCTTGGAGCTTCCTAGTTGTATTGAGAAAGTCGAACTATGTGCATCATCCAATAGACCTTTCATTAACACATGATTTTATGGAACACATATCCTAAACCCAAATATCACAATTCCATCCACATTAAAATTGAACTCTAAGGATTTCCATTTTCTTATTTTTTTACTTTAATTTGAGTTCCCAAAATAATATTTTTTAGCAACATTTTACCTTTACAAAAGAGGTGGTTGAAAAATTATTTGTGAAAGGATTGATGATGTAACATTCATAAAATTCCCATTTTCATATTTTTAAAGACTATGAAGATCAGAACCATCACTATTCTTATAAATAATAGAATTGATGGGCCCTTTATAATTAGAGACTCTTCCACCTTATTCACATTCCCATTACCGTAGTGGATTGAGCTCTCATAATCCTTGATGAGCTCTAACCATATTTATTGGTGAATATTCAGCTCTTTCAATATGAATATATATTTGAGTCTTTTGTGACCTTTATATATTTCACACTTCTCCACAAAGAGATAACACCACATGATTTTTTATGAAAATATCACAACACTAAACTCTAGATCGTGTGTGGGATAGTTTTTCTCAATAATTATAAACTACCCTGAGTAATAGGAAATGAACATATAATTTTTCATGAAACCACACCCCAACCCCCTCTTTGATGAATTTTTGAAAATCATAATAAAGTTCCCCACCTGTGGGTAGTTTGAGAACTGAGGTATATACAAGCATCCTTTTCAACTCCTGAAACTTTATTCACAATTATCATTATAATAAAATTGGACTATCGTACAAGTTATCTTGTATACAGGGTTTGGAAATCGTGATAATTTTTTCACAAATCAGAGATAATATCCGGTTAACTCAAGGATATTATGGATATCTTTCATAGATGTTGGCATCATCTATCACTTATTTTCTTTTTTCATGGAATTATATACATATATCCCATTACTTGTGATTATTTACCCCATGAATGTGAATTCCTTCAACTAGAACTCACACATGTTGTACTTTTAATATATCTTCTCATTTAGAATGGTTTTAAGAATAGTTCATAGATTCTCCTCATGCTTCTCATTGGTTTTGACGTATATTAGAATTTTTCATATAAAGAATCCCATTAATTTTTCAATTTGGTCTCTAAAGACTCTAATATTCATGTCCATGAATATTTCTAGAGCATTAGTGAGTCTAAATTGAATCAGTATGAACTCCTATTGCCTTTAACTTTTATGAAATATTGTCGGGGGGATATCCTCCTTCACCTTACATGGTAATATTGGAATGGTAGATCCAATATATGGAAGTATTATGCTCCACGTAGCTAGTTGAACAAGTCAACGATTTATGGAAAAAGGATAATTGTTCTTTATCACAATTTTTTTTGAGCTCATGATAATCAATGCAGAGGTGCATTGACACATCCTTCTTATTGACAAAGAGGAATGGTGCACCCCATGGTGATCCACATGGGCATATAATCCCCTTACCTAGATTCTTCAGTGTCATTTATTTACCTAATTAAGTTCCATAACATCCATTATATATTGAGTCTAGGATATTGGAAATTCCATAGGTATATGATTGATTAATAATTTGACCTCTCGACTTGGAGGAAGACCTTGAAATTGCTCAAGAAACACATTAGTATATTCTCTCACAAATGTAATGTATTCAAGGATGATCATTTCCTTGGAATCAATAATTTTAGATAGATTTGATTTCTCATAGGGATGTAATATCCATGATTGAGATGATGGTGATAAAGAGTATTCATCCTCCTCCTTGAAGTGTTATAGAATCGGGGGTAGATTCGCAATATGGAGAGTTATTTGCCTCTCATCGAAATTTATGTCAGATCTATATAGGGAAAGCCAATCCATGACAGGAATTGCATAAAATTCTTCCAAGGATTTTATGTCAGGGTTATCCAAGATGTTCTGTCCAAAAATTTCGATGGGGGAGATGTTATATACATGGGAATAAATAACTTCCCCATTTTTTGTTTTCATTGACATCTCTACTTTCATACTTTGGGGCGGTGTTTGAATAGTTCAACTAAACTATTATGATATCACGGAATGCGTAGAACTATAAAACATAACCTTGCCTTTCACTTTTTGATTCTAGTTCTACATTATTATATATATATATAAGTTTGAGTAATTTTAGTCTATTAATCACTTAAAGGGGAACCCAATGACGATAAAGGGATAACATATGAATTTCAATTGTCTCCTTATCTTATGAGTTTCTAGGTTTCAATATATGTTATTCATTAACTATTTAATAAAATATATTCTTATGTGCATTTTTTATAAGTTCTATTAATATTTGTTTATAATGAGTTTACGAGTATACCTAAGCATATCCCCTATGGAGTGTCAAAATAGGTGTGCAATAAGGCATGTTTTTGTGTACTAGGTTAACCGGAGTCAGGACTAAAACTCTATATCCTTTTTATATTCCTAAGAACATCAATAAGAAAACCATGTCTACCTGTAGAATCCAGAAAATAATTTATTTTCTTGATATACCACGTATTATATACATACCAAACATTAGCGATGTTTTCATATGCACATCATATTCCGTAATGGTTTTCCAAAGTTTTTTCTAATGAAAATCCCAAAAATTTATAAACCTATACATTGATATAAACTACAACAACACTGCACTTTATTTCATATTTAAACATGATTTATTACATAAAATTTAACATAATACATCTAATAAAATCGATATGTAATGTGTATTTGAGACATTTTGTACATTACATAATAAAATAAAACATGAAATGAAACATATATATTGAAACGTTATTTTACATGGCCACAACATTCCTTCATTCTTAACATTGCATGGGATAACATGAGGACATGCATAAGAAAGGGATGAGATATAAAGCTCAGTAAGGTAATAAATAATGAATAACATGAGGAATACAATAAATGTTAGTCAATATGAATATAAATGGAGCATAAAAAGAACATGGATAATTAGGAATTATTTTACAAGATAATCATAACATGAGAAATATGGAAATAACATAAAATACTAAATCAGAAACATAACTAGAAACTAAACCAACAAGATTTCATGGTGAGAAAAAAGACCAAAAAATGTAATCAGGTATACACTTTTCCCAACATGACGTATCACGACACACAACATTACCCAATACATTGGAGCGCTATCAGGGTGCACCCTTCATAAACCTATAAATCTCATGCTTATTTATTCCACATAGATCCTATAACATGGATTTATTTAACATCATAATTTTATTATGTCATCCAGAAATGTGGAATAAATACATGTAAGTCCCAATCAATATAATTATGTTCATAAACGTTAATAACATTGGTTGAGAAATTTCTATGTTATTTACAACAAAATTATTTTGGATTGGTAAATTGTGGTGTGATTTCGATAGCATAATTAAATTATGTTGAAATTTAGAAAATGTGTTGATGAGAGAGAAATGGGTCTCTCATTATTTAGACAAGAAATGGATAGTAAGAGGGAAATGGAAAATCATTCCCTAACATAGGCAATTAGAATGAGAATATGTAACATAATAATTTTTTTTGAATAATGTGGAGGAAGGAAAAGAACCATTACAAAATGTTGTCATGGATACGAGTTAACATAAAGTTTTTTAGGTGGGTTAAATGATATTTAATGAAGAAATCATAATTTATAAAATAATTGGACAATAGGTGGGATAGGTATGAATGTATCCAAACATAAGAAAATTCAAATAAAAGGCATATCATAAATGTAGTGGTTGATTAAAAGAGAAGAGTGAGAACCACATACAGAATTTTTTTATAGCAACACCTTAGGTAAGGGACCAAATGAAGGTGGATAAATTATACCTCATAAAAATCAAATAAATTGTATAGTATGTTAAGGATTACAAGTGAAGGGATATATAAGAAATTGAATATAAAATTACTAATATCAAAAAATGTTATTGAATTCACAAGTGAGGATAAAAACCCCTTACAAAGATGTTTGACGTGAAAGGCTTAGGAGGGGATTCTTGGGATCATGGGGGAGCCTTGGAAGGACAATAGAGAGTATATAGAATAGATTGGATGAACTTCAAGTATTTTTAGTGAAGGGAAATGGGAGTTTGGGTGGGTTTATTTTTTAAACGAGGGGGGTTTCACTATTATATTGGTTTTGGAGACTTCATAATAAAATATTCTAAACCATAAACCATCACATGGTTTTTCCCTTGGTTTTTAAAAAAATGAAGTTTTTAAAATTGTTTTATAAGGGAAAGGTTTGTAATTATTAAAATATTTTCATTTCATGCGCCTAGGTGCATCACACACTTAATGAAATGAATTTAATATCATAATATATATTATATGTCTTAGAGGATTCATAATAAATTTACCAATTATATCAAAATATTTTAAAACAACATTATCTGATAGAGAAGCATATATTTTTCCGAATATAAATTTTATTGTATTTATTGCATCATTATTGAGCCATTATGATGTCTTAAAACACACCCCATATTTATACGATATTTAATTTTTAAACAAAAATTCAATTATCACAAAAAAATATGAAAAATTCACCATTGGAAAATTTCAATATCATTATTCCAAAAATAATATTGTTTTATCAAAATATTTTATTAAATATATGAATTTTCACTATTAAAATATAAACCGACATTTATTAAAAATGATATGTTTTTTACAAGAACCGTTTTCAAAGTGTAATAAAATTTACTATTGTCATTATAAAAATTATATGACCATTATTATTTAAAAATTAAATTCAGTAATAATTTTTTATTAAAATGTTATTTATTTCGAAAATCTATTAATTTATAAAAATAGATTTCCAAAAATACTATCTTTTCTTTAAAAATCATCTACAAAGTTACTATAATTGGATGAAAATATATTAATTATTCTATGAATAATAATATCAATAATCTTATTTTAGGGGTGTTGATAAATATCCCTTTATTACAACCTCGTATTCTCTATGAGTAAGGTGCGTGATGGTGGGACTTTCATTGGGCTCTTTAGTGAACATGGTTTGGGCCATGATCTCGAGGAGCATTAACTTCTCTTATAAACAGTTTCAATCATTCGTAAGTTGTTGGATCTTTTCATGTTCTTAGTCTAGGGAATATCCCAAAAATTATATCTTCATCAAAAGCTCTGATAAATGGGCTTCATAGTGTATGATTATAATATCTGAATCCATCAATTCTTTTTTATATGCCTAAAGGGTTTTTTACACCGTATGTTTATATTAGTGATGTGATCCCAATCCAATGGCTGTGTTATAAATGATAAAGTTACATAAAGGTCATTTATAATATAATTAGATATAATAAAAGTTAATGTGCTTTCATTAACCATAAGACTTTTAATTAAGTCAACACAAAGATAATACTATTCATAAATGTTCGGGTCATTACAATTGAATAGGTTCTTCGAGGTGGAACAGTTCTATGCATCCAGTTTTTGTATATTATAGTGTAGCATCTTAGTATATTTTTGGCTTTAAATGTTTCCCAGGAATCATTTCGGATTCACCACTTTTTATATTGTCTTTATGTAGTCTTAGTAGTTAATAACCTATCACATTTCTTTATAATAACACTACAATATTATTCCATTCAAGAGATCTATGTTCACATCAAAATACAATGAAAATTCTATGGAATTTTAATCACTTTTGGTATTTTCCTCTATAAGGTTTCATTGCAATGAGTAGTGTTTCCCTAGGGGAAAACGTGGTTGGCCTCTTTACCAAGGAAGTATTTCAACGTAGGCATTAATATTATGTGAGAGGTTATGGAATCAATGTTTTTGTTAGTTTTTTATGTTTTATGTTGGATTATATTAGAGTTATTTTCCAAGCACCTACTATATTAGAACCTGATTATTTGTTTTCATTAATTATAATCTTTCTCATATTACCATTATTATTCATTTTTATTAAATTTTGACGTGATAATTTCCAAATAATATATGTCGCACTGAAATTCCTGGTAGTACCCCAATATAATGAGACCATAGTGGTTTCATGACATTATTCTGAAGTATTTTTCTTTGTGTAGATGATATATTATGATGAGACACTAAATATATAATATATTAGGCATATTAGGGTTATAATATATTTATACACCTTCTTACAGTGGTCTTTATCGAAAATATTTACTGTATGAGTTTATGATAACATACATTACAATTGGAAATCCATATTTTATTATATCATTTTATGTTCTGATCAGTGAACACCTATATTGATACATAGACATGAGAATTATGAGTAATATATATATTAACTCGTCTTATTTAATGTATTGATAAAAATCATGATGATATTCTTTCATTGAATGGTATGATATGCTGGGTAAATCTTGAGTTGTAATTATTAATGGATAATACGAGAAAGGATTTATACATTATATTCGCTGATAGAATTTTATATATCATTCACATTGATGAAAATGGATCTTCCTACCTTAATCCATGTCCACAGTGTTTGGTAGAGAATTTCATTTCATGAATTATAATTAAATATAAATCATACATTTTGATTAATGACACCAACATGCGACATGATTTATTTTTTATACCACAATGAGGGAAAATGTTACATGATTATCACATATATGAGGTTGTGTGTCATTATGACAATAACATATTTCTATATGGGTTAATTGTCATTTTTATATCAAAATCATGTTCTTTTTGAAAATATGACTATGTCCATTGATAATGTATCTGTGTGGGTCACACAAATTGTGTATCCTTAATCATTGTTAAATTAAAGTATAAACTCCTATAAGATAGAATAAATATTTATTATTTTTTATTGGTTGATCTCTATTATTTAATAATAAGTGTTTGAATGAATAATTGAGAGAAATACTAATAACTAACATTTATTTACATGTTCTAGAGAATAAAATATTTATTATATTTATTGATGGATAATAACATGATATTTATTTATTAAATAGATAGTCATTATTCAATGATTGGTAAATGTTCTTGAGGGAATGAGTACTGAGCTTAATGGTTCAATTGAAAAATATATAAGTGATATTTATTTATATTTTTAAATTGTTTTTCATGTTACCTAATTAAAAATAATAATATAATTATTATTTTACATGTGGTTAATAAAGAAGTATAATGTTGGATAGGGATCATGTGAAATTTTCTGAATCTAAACCTATGATAATAAATATATAATTATTCCACATTCTATAATGACTATGGATATTTAGAACATATAGAAAGATACTCTATGGAACCGTGGAGGGAGATATAGAGATCTAGAACTCACTCTGTCTTCCTCATCTACTATTAAATTTAAAACTATTTGAAATGAATTACTGTTTTTGTAAAAAACGGGTCAATATATGTTTGAAATTATAAGTCGATATAAACTGAATAACCATAAATAATAAAAACTGATGATCTCAATTTTCATGATTTATTTGAGGTTAGTAAATTCCCGAACATTTCCTCAAATAATTTTTTTACAATTTAGTTCATAACATTTTGTGGAATTTTGAAAAAGAAGATTTCAAGGAATTTAGAATGAAGATGAAGACCATGAAATATAATATTCCTCCTAATAAAGAATTTAATACGAATATTTGAATATATGGTTGAGAATATTTCATAGCACAAAAATTTATAATTTCTAATTATTCTGCTAGAGATTTTTCCCTATGTAACCAAAAAATATAGCCATCCATAGCAAACTAACTTGGGTACCACAATCCCACACAAGTTAGAGAAGGATCGACCATGTTGGAGAGTTATTTATTCTATAAAGGTATGTATTTAGGATATTGTAAAATCATAAAACCAATATTTGTCTATCATTTATATTGATGGTTTGCATTGATTGAGCATGGGGGCACCTAGGTGGACCACATAGGTGTGGCATGGCCTTGTGACAATGTGTGTGAAACTCTTCATAGTGTTGAAAATAGTGTTGTATCAAGATGTAGATATTGTGGGGGTATTTATTAGGTGGATTATGAATGAATGAAACGGAGATGTTGTACTATGACATGCACTATACTTCTCACCCACCAAAATGATTCATGTGTACCATAGCCACACAATAAGTTTAATCATTATCATAAAATCACTTCATGTGATCATCTTCAACACTCGATCATCATGTTTTCAACCCACGAGGTCAGCATAATGAACATTATCATTTCATTGTTAAATTTTCATCAATTCAACCACCTATTGTTTTCTTTTTAAGATAAAATACATGTATGACTTCATGAATACAATATAAATCATCCTTGTGTGTGATAATGAAGACAATAATCTATGAATAAATGAAAATGAATTTTTAGAATCTCATTCAAGTATCATATAGAATTGGTGATATCAGGTTAAGTTGTGGCATGTAATCATCATCGAATGCATGTGAAAATAGCATAGTGAGGATATTTGAATCATGAAGTTAGTTATTACATTATTATTATTTCAAATAAAAATGAAATCCATTGTGAAATATTTAAATTAAATATGTCCAAGGACATTAAAATCATAGTGAAATCTGTATGATTTTCAGAAGATATGTTTTTTCATGAAGATTATTTATATGTTTATGCATCATAGTGGTATTTACATTAAATACTGAAGCATCAATCATAAGATATTTTTCTAGTAATAATGATATTGAGATCTACGTTTTCATGAAAATAGATCACCATGAAACTCCTATTTCAATAATAGAATATTCCATGAAGCATTCAACTTCAATATATAAGGAGATCTAATGAGACATAGTTTCATGAGGTAAAGGATATCCCCTATTGCTTCAATTGTGTGTTTCACACACTAGAAGTGTTTCATGAGGAATAGTTATGCCAATGAGTTTATAATCACATGTAAAGGTGAAGACCCATATTTTATGGGGATTTAATGTAAGGGTGCACCCATAAACATTACTTAATCAAGAGATAAGTTAAAAATTATCTTTTATTCACTTTGTGGAACTTTTCATGTATATATAATTAAATAATTTTTGCATAAATCATACAAAGAAATGTAAATATTATAATTTTACAGTTCTACTTACTATACATTATTTCTCACAAAAAAAATATTGATATAGAAATATGGTATCATATCATGTTTTAACATCATAATATTTCTTTTATCACATACCATACATTACTTTACATTAAGTCCTGTGAAAAACATTTCAAAAATAATGATGAAAATATGAAGCCTAGTAAGGGATAAAAAATGAATGAAAACTATTAGTCTTGTAAAAAAAATTAAACCATAAATAAATTATCATAAAATAATAATTTTCACCTCTAAGAAGTAGGAAAAAACACTTTACTAAATATTATCTCATTGCTTAACCTTTTTGTAGCCAAAAGATTACCATTAATACTATAGACATAAATATAAAACATATAAAGGTAACTTGGGAAAAAAATATATATAAATAGAATAACCATATTTTCGAATTCCACACATATCACTAAATGGAATAGCCATACATCTGACTTACATACCCAATGTGTTGGACATTATAACCTATCCACCCATCCTTGGTTTATCACATAACCACTAGTCTTTAGTTTTTCACATAACCAGAAATCATTGGTTTATCACATAACCAGCAGTAAAATTATCATGTTACATTATATAATCATAACACACAAAATATATAAAATTACTACATTTCACTAATAATATTTCATTTTAAATCAAAATAAATCATTTCAATATATTCAAATATTCAACTGATTTCAAAATCCATTTAAAACATTTAATAAAAATACATTTGAATCAACGTGTCCTAAAAATATTTGATACTTTTATCATTTTGAAATGTTAATGTCCATATAAATAAATTCATTAAGACCATTTTCAAAACATGGACATGAAATAGAAGGTTTTAGAATAATAAACCGTAAAAAAATTTAAAATGATGTTTTAGTTAAAGATTCTATTACCCCCTTAGAAAAAATTGAATAAATATAATTGAGGAGTAACATTATAAAAAAATAAAATATCATGTGATCATTCTAATTCAAGATATAAAATGTCTCGAGGTTTGTATATACACCTTATATGGTATTAAAGATGCAAAATATCAATATATGCATCAGTGAAACGAGATTGTAATGAACTCCATTACAATGTTTGTATCATTAGATCAAGGATAAATCAATGATATAATTATGTGTAAAAAATATAAATATAGTTAATATAAGTGGATATTCAGTGTAAAACAATATGAGGTCATTGACACATATTATTGGACAAACAAAACTAATGACATGGAAAATTAGTATAATGACTCAAGATTTAGTTATGATTTACATTACTAAGATTATTTTTTATAGAATTGGTCTATTATTTGTATCCAATATAAATTCCCATAAAACAAGTATAAATAAAATATATGATAAAAAATTTTATTTCTCAAATAATAATTGCATGAAATAATAAATAATTATAATATTAATCCAATGAATGGAAATTGGGTTATGAAGTTCCCTAACAATATTCGTATAAATGATGTAAGTATTTTTCAATGGGGAAATTATGAGTAGAAATAGAATATACACACAATGTGAAGTTGAAACTATAGAATAATTAAATAAATAGTTATTACACGAATAATATTTTTATAATATAATAAAAGATGTATGCGTAAAACCCAATGGGTGGAAATTGAGTTTAGAAATTCCCTTAACATGAGTCTGACATGTCTCATTAGTTATTTAATTTCATAAATAAAAAACCTATGATAAATAATATTTTATTAATATCCTTTTAAATTTTATTATTCATTTCATATCACTTATTACCACGTTAAAACAATAATTTAATTATTTTTGTTCAAATTCGATATTTTTTTGATGTTTAGTACTTGAGTAAAAAATGAACATGTTTGGATTATAATTGTCCATGTGGTCATAAGTACATAATATCTATAATCATTCTCATGATTCAAAATTTCATATATATCATATATATATGAATTTATAATAGTCCAAAAGTTTTTGAGATAAGAAATCAAATGCATCGTTCATGGAGACGGTAGGTCATACATACGCAACAAAGCTATATTCCTATTATTTTCATATTAATGGAATGAAAAATAAATGACACATATGTATATTATAATTAAAGTATAATATCTATTTTACATATGTTATATAATTCCACTAACTTCATCCATTATACGTTCCCTTAATGGAATGAATGAGTAATATCACTTTGAGTGGGTGGTAGTCCACACTTCCTCAAATGAAATTATCATATTTACACATTATAGAAAGTATAAATTTATGTTTTAAATAAAAATTACATAATCACAGAGAAAATATAAATGTAATATATATCATATATAAATATAGTTCCATAAAATTTTCCACTATTATAGGTGGTAGAATAAAATTGAACAATCATTGATTCTTTAGGCAGTACTTCGCCCTACACAGAAACAATATGTTTTATATCCATTAGATGAAGGTGTGTGTAAGTGTAAGTTAAAATATTTACATAACAAAATCATATTATATTATGGATACTTTTGTTTTTATAAAATAATGGAATAAATATCATTTTGGGGTTTGGATGAGGAAAATAAATGAGATGATCTTGAGAGAAGACATTACCTCAAAATCGGGTAACTCCTTTTGATTTTAGTCAGAAGGATTTCTTTAATTGACTTTAACACAATGTACGGATTAAATGTGGATTGGAGGGATTTTTTGAGATTATTTGAGAAGAATTTAGATGTACCACAAGGATTTATAGGTGTGAATTATTGGGTAGATGTGGTATCCTTTTATAAGATGGAGGAGGGGCACTTTAGCAAACTTCTTGAAATATTATTTTACTGTTAATTAATTTTAGAATTATAATAGTTCAAAAGTGATATATTTTGAGTATAATATGGGCATGGGTAGATATCATTTCAACCAATAGGTTTCAGAAAAGTTTAGGTCAGAAATTCTAACATATCATTTGGATTTAACCATTAGTTAAATAAATTAACTCTTACCATGTCTTCTTGTTTTTTTCACTATATGGTTAATATAAATACAATAAAATTAAAAGAGAACCTCAAGTGGATCCCAATGAACGTTTTAACATGATATAATCCAACTGGACAAATATTAGTATTTTATGACAATTATATCATTTAATAAAATATTAATTATTATAAAAACAAATTTATGTCAATTGTTTCAATATTTAGAAATTGATATTTCATAAAGTCATAACATCATTATTCCTTAAAAAAATATTATCTCAAAGATAATATGTCATATTCATCCATAAAATTCATGGGTGGCCTAAAAAGTTTCAAATCACGTTTATTTCAATATTTATAAAATCATTTGATTTAATATTTCATTAATTAAGTAATCGTTGCAACATCATTTTGTCATAAATATATTAATTTGTTTAATGTATAAAAATTATAAATAAAATACTCTGATGTATGATATTTTTAGATTTCTAATTACTATATATACTTTATGATATCATTTATATAATGAAAATAAAAAAATTAGTTTTGTGGTAAATCTAATTGTTATATTTACCTTTTCATTAAATTAAATATTATAAGAGGTTATTATCACACCCAAGTGGCGTAATGTGGTCCTAAATTAGATTGAAAGATGCTCATGTTCATTCATATCAAATCTTATAGGATTAATACACATGTTATGGTAGTTTTATATTATTATAATATTATTTTTACCCTTATTTACATTATTTACACTTTAACCGTGGTAAATTAAAAAATAATTACTAAAATTAGTATTCATAATGTCTAAAAATAAATTGTACAAAATTACAAAATTTAGAAATTATGATTACTAATATGGATTCTATTTTTACAGATTGAAAGTAGAAAATTAAAACAAATCAATTTAAAATTATTTCTCATTGACAAATTGAGAAAGAGTAGTTTTTAAAATATATAACATTTCAAATGAATGAGATGTTTTAAAATATAAATTCAATATATAATTAAGAAAAATGTCAAAAATTATAATAAATGATAAAAATATAATCTATTTATACATTAAAAACATTATATAATATGATTTAGCCTTAAAAACTACCTCAATGTAAAAAATTTTCTTTCATTTAAAATTCGCTGTATTTTTACTATTCTTCCAAAAATTATAGATATCTTGAAAAGATAAAAAATTCATCCAAAGTAAATTTTTATGCCCTATATGTATATATGAATTTTTTTTTTTAAATAGTTCATATAATGGTTTCAAAGAAAAAATTTAGGAAGGGTTCTACATCATAAGTTCATAAAACTGCATTTTTAGAAAAATACTTATTTAATCATAAAATTTAAATTTTTGATTTTATCATATCAAGAAAACATATAAGATGAATTTAAAACATTACATTAAATATACAACATTTATTTTTCATTAAATAAATATCCATAAATATTGATACTAGTTTAAAAACAAAATTATTCTCTTTTTATAATGGTTTTAATAAAAACACATCCATTATATTCAATTGGATTTTACATCCATTTCGAATAAATTTGGAAAAATAAAATAATTATTATGATATGTGTAAACTGTATTTTCATAAATTATTTTATCTAGTCATCCATTCTATTCCAACAACTAGGTTATAACAGTAAAATTTAAATAATAATATTTATTTGTTCATTTCATATCAATGTAGCATATCGTGTGTGATATTGAACATAGTTTTCCTTTCTTAATACTCAGGATGATACATCCTTCAGCCCTTTTGGAAATTATATCCTCAAAATTTTAAAATTAGTTTCATAAACACCATTGAAAATTAAACATCTTAAAAAGATTCAATAAAACTATCAATTTCAAATAAATAAAAAGAAGTAAAAAGGTTACCTAAGATAACACATATTTGGATTCCATTAAGGAAAACATTGATATGGAAGAAAAACTAACCATATTATTCTAATGGAGAGTGATAGAAAACAAGATCAGTAAAAATATCACTACCAGAAAACAATAAACTTTTGATGGGGTAAATAGTAATTAATCTCACAGATGGAAATTAAAATGGAAAATGTTTTGTTTTAAGGTCATTTTCATAATGTTGGGTAATTTATTTATGAGAAAGATAAATAACATAAGGAAATATAAATACATTTCTAGTAGTGTGTCATAATTAATTAAATATTTACCTCAAACTCATATTTTCTCCAAATAATGAGTATTCAAGATGAATTTGTCACACCTAAAGTGATAGAATCAACTTCAAGAGAATTACATAATCCACAAAAGATAAACTATAGATTTCCCTTATCTTTAGAAATTATCCAAAACAAAAATGGTTAGTATAAAATATTATAATCCACAAAAAGAATAATCTGTTATAAAAATAAATACTACTCTTAATCTATAAAATTCAACAAACAATACCAAAAGTTCATTAAAGACCATTAAATAAGAAATTGTACACAAAACTCTTAAAAATAATCCAAATTTTGATTAAAACACAAAATTCAGAAAATTTGATCAAAAAGACTTCACTGATAAATTTTTATATATATCTCCAAATAAAGTAGACTACTCTTAATGTCACATATATAAAAGTATTTAACATAATCACATATTCTACATGATAGGTTAATCATTTCAATAAAAACCCCAAATCGCCATATATCTGCAACAACAACATAGATTCTTCCAAAATAAAATTCATCTATTACTCCTCATATAGATTCTCATAGTATTCTATTTTCCTAAGGCATTTAGTTTTCCCAAAAGAGCCAATGTATTTCAAAATAACATTTATCACTTAACCACCATATAATTTTTCTATACTAAGGATATCTTTTTGAAAGAACAAAAGTTCCCATAAATCAATTTATTGTTAATCCATAGAAGTATTAAACTAAAAATAATAAGTCGTACTATCCTGGGTCTTCACGTAGGATAGTGGTATGAAATGCGCCATTAATCACCTTTGGGAATGTGTTCAATTATCATGGCCTTGCCGGATGTGATAGGTTCTCACCCATACTGCAGGGTTTCCTTTTTCTAAAAGTATGTAATTATTATATCATTCCCAATATTTGTCAAAATCATCAAAATAAACATAAAATATTTTAATCCTGTGTTTATGTCATGAATTTAATTTGGTATCTCAAATAGTAATAACTTCTAATTACCTCAAATTCTATGATACTATAAACCCTAAAAGTTATTTATAACTATATCCAAAAAAGAAAAGATAATTATTCCTTGATTAAATTTTTACATAAAAAATAAGGGTTACGCATACTACAAGACTTCTAATGTAATCCCATAATTAATAAATTAAAACATATCATCATCCATAGATCCAATATAACTCTTCAATTCCTAAAATGTTGACATATTATTCCTTAAACATTCTCCATGACCCTTTATCCATGTTTTTCCATCGTATTCATTAATATTTCTTTCCTTAAAAAATCATGCATAATTTCCTAAGATTTAATAATGTCAAAACATGAGCTAATAAATAATCCATAGCATTAATTATTAATTTTGAGTTTCCTCATCTTCAATTGGAATGGAATTAAATATAGGTAAGAATATGTTTCTATGGTCCCATTCCTGTACCATATTTTTAGGACTTCTATTTGTGTAATGAATGTGCACACCACATTCCAAAAATTCAAATGATCCCTAAAAAATAATATATTTACCTTTCCAAGAGTCAATTAAACACTCCCTTTTTCCAGGCCACACAATTGGTTTATAACCATCGTTGCATCTACTATAACATCTCCCCACCCCATTGCAACATTTTCCTATGTGTTTCTTTCCACATCCTCAACAATATGATTTTTTAATATACATACCATCATGATTATTACCTGAACATCCATAAGGATTAATTTCATACATATATGATGCCTTAGAAATATCCCCAAGGTTCAAATGGTCAATCATGTATCTAGATAGTTCGTTTCGAATCACCTTAAGAGTTCTCAATACAGCTCCCATTTCTATCGGTTTCTTATCCAGAAAACCAAAATTATTTTAATTCACATCCATTATTACTTTGGGGCCTACTAGATCAAACTTTTTACTAAAAAAATTGGTAAGTGTGATTATACCCATAAAATTATCATAAACTATCTTACGAGGAGGATAAATAATAAAATATACTTATAAATGTTATTTTAAACTCAGAAAATAAATCTAAAATAATAATTAATCTTCCTAATATGATAACCATTATGGATCTATAAATCATGCCACTTATGCTTATATTACACCCTAACCTATAATGTTATCTAACTCGACCTCTGATTCCAACTGTAATTCCCAAACCATAAACATTACTTAATAATGAGAAAAATAAAAAATTGAATTTAATTAAATTTATGGATATTTTCAGGCTTATAGATTTAGAGAATTAGGTCATAACTCAATCATATTCACATAAATAATAAAAGTAGTAACTTCTATTCTCTATCGTTTATTTTTCGTAAATAAACTCTTTATAAAGAAAAATGGTATCATATCATTAATTTCATAATAACTTTTCCTTGATCTCATCCTTTACTCTATTCTTCATTATGTCATGTAAAAAAATTCAAAACATGGGATGAGGATAATATGATTAATAAGGGATACATAAATAATGAAAACTATTAGTCTTTTTTAAAAAATAAACCATCAATACTTAATCATAATGTTATACTTTTCACCTTTAAGAAGTATCAAAACACTTTTCTAATTATAATCTCATTACTTACACATTTTTGTAATTAAAATATTACCATAAATCCCATCAAAAGAAACATATAACATATAAATGTAACAGGGGACCTAAATATAATTTAATAGAAAACATATATGTCCAAATTACCCACATATCACATATTGGAATAACCATATGGCTGACATCCACACCAATGCATTGGAGGTTTTAACAAAACCACATGTCCTCGGTTTATCACGAAACCACCGGCCTTTGGGTTTTCACGTAACTACCCATCAATGTATTCTCACATAACAACCCATAAAATGTCCTTATAAAATTATATAATCATAAGACATAAAATATTTAAAATGTCAATGTTTCAGTAATAACATTTCATTAACCATAATAATAAATCATTCCAAGATATTGAAATATTCCATCCATTTAAAAAATATTTTAATTTTTTTTAATAAAAAGACATTTGAATCAAAGATTAAAATACCACATTGAAATATTTATCATATTAAAACATATATTTCCATAAAAATAAATTAATTAAACCCATTTTTAAAACATGGACATTAAATAGAAGGTTTTAGATAAATAAATCTAAAAACAATTTAAAATGATGTTTTAGTTAAAGAGCCAGATACAACTTGAGAAACCCATGAATAAAAATAATTTAACAATTTGATAAAATAATACACTAAATATAATTATAACATACTAATTCATGATATTAAATGTCAAAATGGTTTTATATACACCTTATAAGATAATAAATCTGAAAAACATCAAGATATGCCACAATTAATGATTATTGATATGAAGTCCCTTGCAATGTTCATATCATTAGATTAAGAATAAATAAATGAAATAATTATGTGTGAAAAATATAAATACATGAAAAATAAGTGGATATTCTGTGTAAAACCATCATAGATAATTCACAAATATTCTTCTAAAAACAAAACTAATGACATGGATATTTAACTCAATGAATAAATATTGAGTTATGATTTCCCTTACAAAGATAGTTTGGTTAATAAAATAGATCAATTAGGTTTATTCTATATAAATTCACATGAATAAATTATAAAAACATGATAATATATCAGAAGTTATTTCTCATGTAATCAGTGCTCGAAGTTATCAATATGTATTATATTAACCCGATGAATGGAAAGTTGGTTAAGAGATTCTCTTAAAAGGATTTTATAAATGACGTAAGGATTTATTTATGGGTTGATTATGTGTATAAATAGTATATCCAAAAAATGGAAGTGTAAATTATAGAATAAATAAATAAAAATTGATTCCACACAAAATCTTTTCAAAATATAATCAACAAAGTATGCATAAAACCCAATGAGTGGAAATTGAGTTAAAAATTCCATTACCTTGAGTATGACTTGTCTAGTTAATTTTTTAATTTCTTTTATAATAAATAGAGGTTAGTATAACCATTATTATGATCCCTTATAATGTTTATTGATCATTTTATATCATTTATTACAATGTTATAAAAATTAGTTAATTATTTGAGTTCATAACTGATGTTTTTTGGATGTTTATTACTTGAGAAAAAATTGAACTTTTTTTATTAAAATTGTACATATGGTAATAATTACATCATCACAATAATTATATTCATGATTTTAATATCATATTAATATACAATATATGTATTTAAAATATTCCATTATATTTGAAGATAATAAATGAAATGAATAGTTCATGGAAGCAGTAGGTCATGCATACGCATGGACATTAGTTTTATTCTTTGTCATATTAAAGGAATAAAAACTAAACGATACATAGGTATATTATAATTTCAGTATAATATAATTATTATATATGTGACATATGTTCATTAATTCCTTATTTTATAAGATCTTTGTAAGGCATGAACGAGTCATATCACTTTCAGGGGGCTGCGGTCCACATTTCCGGAAATAAAATTATCGTATTTACACATTATGGAAAGCATAAAGTTATGTTGTATCGAATAATTAAAAAAGAATAGATACAATATAAATATAATATATATCACATATAAATATAGTTTAATCATAATTTCAACAATGAAAGGTGGTAGGAGAAAATTAAAAAATCATCATTTTGGAGGTAGTAGTGCGTCGTACGCAGAAACAATATGTTCTATATACATTATATGATGGTGTTGGTAAGTGTAGGTCTAACTCGTATCATAAAAAAAATCCTATTATATTAAGGATAATTTTTTTTTAAATAAATCAAATAAATAGAGTTTTCAGGGTTGGATGAGGATAATAAATTTCAGGAGCTTGAGAGAAGACGTTGCCTCTAAATTGGGTTACTCCTTTTGATTTTTGCCAAAATGATTTCTTGAATTTAATTCTACCCATGGTAAGTCTTTTAGTTGTAATTTAGGGATTAGGTCAGTTTATTTTTGAATAATTTGGATTATAAAAGGGGATTTATAGGTGTGAGTATGTTGGTAGTGGTGGTGGTCTTTTATTAGAGGGAAGAGGGGCATATTAGAAATATCTTAAAATATTATTTTATTATAAATTGATATTCGAATTATAATAGTTCTAGAGTGATAAATTAGACACTAAGATTATGATGGGTATAAATCCTCTCATCCATTATGTTTTATACATGTTTAGGTCACAAATTTATCCTTATATTTTGGCATTAACCCTTAGTTAAATAAATTGACTCTTACCATGTCTTTTTTTTTATTTTTACACTATATGGTAAATATACATACTATAAAATTCCAAGAGAACCTATAATGGATCATTCATGTTATTTTTTTAATTATATATGTCATTTTTATGAATAAATTATTTTTATGACTATCATATAATTTATTAAGATTGTATTTATTATAAAAATCATTTATTTAAATTGTGAATCTATTTAGAAATTGATTTATCTTTAAATGTTGACTACTTTATTCCATCAAACCAAAAACATAATTCCAATATAATATGTCATTGTGATAAATAAAATTCTTCTATCTAATCAAACAATTTAAATTAAATTTGTATTTCTATTTATAAAATCACTTCATTGAATATTACATTAATTAGGTAATTGTTGCATCATCATTGTGCCATTAATATATTAATTTATTTGATGTCAAAAATTCATAAATAAAATAAAATTATATATATAATATTTTAAGAATTATAATTACTATTTATAGATTAATGGATCATTTATATAATAAAAATTAAAATTATTTTTGATAGAAGATACATATTTATGTAATATTTCATTTTTCATTGAATTAAATATTATAAAATGTCATTATCACTCCCACGTGAATTCATGGGGTCCTAAATTAAACCCCAGTATGATCATGGTCTAAAATAACACATCCAATAATGATAGAACATGGGTTAGGGTAGTTTTATATTATTATAATATTATTTTTTTCCCTTATTTACCAGATTTAATTTTAATCATAGTAAATATAAAAAATGATTACTAAAGTTACAATTCATACTGCCCAATAATAAATGGAACCTATTTAAAAAATAATTTTTCCTTATGATTCCTAATTTGGAATCCATATTTCCAAATTAAAAACATAGAACTCTAAAAAATTAATTTAAAATTATTTCTCATTATCTAAATGAGAAATCATGTTTCTTAAATAATAAAACATAGTAAAATAATGAGAAGTTTTTACATATGAATTCAATTAATAACAAATAAAAATGACCTAAATTATAATAAATTATAAAAACATATTCTATTTATACTATAAAACCATTAAATAGAATGATTTAGCCATATAAATATTCTCAATGGAAAATTTTGTTTTCAATTAAAATTTAGCGTATTTTTTTATCCATCAAAACATGAAAAATATCAGAAAAATATCAAAAATTCATCCAAAGTTAATTTTGATGTACATATTGTAAATAAGAAGTTTATTTTTTTCAAATATAACATATAAAGGTGTCAAAATCCTATATTTGAAAATAGATCGCCATAAAATGGTGGTAAACTGCCTTTTTAGAAAAATAATTATTTTATAATAAAACATTAAATTGTTTTTTATATTAAATATTTATGTAATATAATATTAATTTAAAAAATTAAATTTAATCTATAACATATATATTTCATTAAATAAAAATCCATAAATAGTGACATGATATTATAAACACCATTATTCCCTTTTTAAAATGGATTTCATAAAAACACATCGCTTATATTCAATTCAATATAATTTATTTTTCGAACAAATTTTGTTAATAATTAAATAATTATTTAGACTTTTGAAATCCATAAATTCATAATTCATTTGATTCTATTCATTCATTCCATTCCAAAAACTATTTTATAACAGTAACATTTAAATAATAATATTTAGTTGTTTATTTAATCTTGATGTAGTGTAACATATATGCTATTGAACATAATGTTTGTTTCTTAAAAAATCGGATGACACATCCTTTCCCATAAGGTAAATTGTGTCCTTAAAATTTCAGAATGGCGTAGGAAATCTTCCCTGAAATCCCACATCAAAATATGATTAAATAAAACAAATAATTTAAATGAATGATAGAGAAGTACAAAGGTCCCCCGAGATAACATATACTAGGACTCCCTCTAGGAAAACATGTATATGGAAGAAAAATTAAGCATATTGTTAAAATGGATAGTGATATAAAATATGATTATAAGAAAATTAACAACCAGAAAACCATAATCCTGTGATGGGGTAATTGATCATTGACTTCATAGTAGGAAAATTAAACGAAAAATGTTTTTGTTTTAAGGAACTTTTCATAAAGATAATGAATTCATTTATGAGTTAGAATAATAACATATGGAGAAATATGTACTTGTCAAGGAGAGTCTCATCCATTAATAAATATCTACATCAAACTCAACTTTTCTCCAAACGATGAGTAATTAAGATCACTTGGTCACACATGAAGTGCTAGAATAATCTTATAAAAACCACTTAATCCACAAAAGATGAACTATATATTTCCCTATCATTAGACATAATTGAAACCCAAAATGTTTAGTAAAAGATCATATAATCTCCAAATATAATAATCCAATATAAAAAGAAATGATACACATAATCTCCAAAATTTAACAAAAAACGCACGAAGTTTAGAAAATACCATTCAATAAACAGTAGTTCTTAAAACTCTTCAAAATAATCTAAATTAAGATTGAAAACCAAAATTCTGAAAGATTAGATCACATAGTCTTTCTTAATAAATCAAAACATTTATCGTTAATTACCATACACTAATCCTAAAGTCACAACTTATATGTAAATAACCAATTCACATATTCTCAATGACATGTTAATCATTTCTATAAATAAAAAAGGTCTATATATTTCCACAATAAAATCATAGATTCTACCAAAATAAAATTCAGCCACTACCCGACAATGGAAATTACATTGTATTCTATTTTCCTTAGTAATATAGTGTTCCCAAAAGAGATAACGTCATCCAAAATAACATTTTTTACATAATCACCAAATCATCTTCCTATACTAAGTATATCCTTTTTGAAAAAATAAATGTTTCCAGAATATCCTTATTCGTAATCTATAAAATCATATAACAAGAAATAATAAGTCATTCTAACTAGGGAGATCACATAGGCATGTGGTAGGTGATGCACCATTGTCACCATTCGGTTGTGGATTCGATTCATGTGGAATTTCACGATGGGACATGTTGTCACTGATCCTATGTGTTTTTCGTTATCTAAAACTATATAATTCTTAAAAAAATCCCAAAATGGGATACAATAATCAAAATAACAATAACATATTTTAATCTCATGTTTATCTTATGCCTTTAATTTTTTATCCTGAATTTAATAAATCATAATTGCCTCAAATTAAAGGATCATATAAACCCTTATGGTTATCAAAAACAATATCCAAAAAAGAAAATATAATTATTCCAAAATTAATATTTTTACAGAATAAATTTAAGGGATACACATACTAGAAGACTTAAAAAGTAATGCCATCATTAATAAAGTAACACATATCATTTAATGACTTGGCATTCAACATTACATAATAATGAATAAATTGAATAATTCACATTGAGGATATTTTCAGGTTTGGAGATTACGATAATTAGGTCATTGCATTTACATAACAACATGAATATTACATATATACAATTATACCCAGTATACATTTTTTTCATAAAATAAAAACTCTTGAAAAAAAGGACTCATGTCTAGTTCCTGGTTTTAGATATCATGACTTTTCCTTGATCTAATCCTTTACCCTATAAATCTTTAAGTCCTGTCAAAACATTTCAAAACATGGTATGAGCATAAAAAGCTCGGTAAGGGTTATTAAACAATGGATTAAACATTTGTTAATAAATACATACAAAACATGAACTCTCTTACTTACCTCATGATACATAATATTTATTAAAGACAGATAGAAATAAAATATCATAAAGGTAACTTTTGGAATCCATAACATACTTACAATGTAGCTATCACAGCTACATAGAGAGTTACTTTGGAATATCCATCATAGTATATTCCCTAAATCACTTAGGAGAAACATTCATGTTTAACTACGTTACATTACCCAATTCTTTGGAGAGATACCTCGGGCTCACCTGTCATAGGATTATCATGGAACCACTCATATATGTAAATAAGTTCCAAGACCCATAACATGATCATAACACATAACCTAAGCATAAAGGAAAGATAAAATTACCACATTACAATAATAAAATATCATATAAAAATATTGAAATAATAAATTCATTCTCAAAATTATTTTCAATACCAAAAAACGTAAAAAGTGTATATGGTATTTATTTTTCCTTTTAAAAAACATTTTTTCTTGTTAAGGAAGCCAAAGAACAAATAATACTAACTATGGCGGAAAGGTTAATGTCACTGCTTACGTAAAAAAAAATTCCATTTTTCATTTAGTAAAACAATTTATATAAAAATATTCCCTTTGAATGAAATGAAAATAAAATGTATTTATACATCTTATAAATGAAAATTGTGTATTAAAACAAAATTTTCCTCAATGAAAGGAGATTGAGACGAAGTACCTTACCTCGTGTCTGACTTGACTCGATTGTTCTTTAATCTATTGAATAATAAACTATTGTAAATTTATACTTAATTAAGATCTTTTTTCAATTTTATAATTATTTTTATATCACTTATTACCATCTTGTAAACATTATGTAATCTTTTAAGTTAATATCGTTCATTTGGTTGATATTTGGTACTTGAGTAAAAACTGAACAAATTATATTTACAAGTTGTCCATGTGGTCAATATTCCATTATATCCAAATGATACTCATGATTTAGATATCATATATATCATATATATCTAGTATATACATGTATTTATAATAGTAGATAACATTTAGAGGTAAGAAATGAAATGCACCGTTCATGGAGACGGTAAGTCGTACGTACGCATGAATGCTACTTTAATTTATATTACTTATTTTAATAGAATTAAAATATAATTATATATAGGTATATTATAATTATAGTATAATTTCATATATGATATCATATGTAATATCATTAACTCCAACATTTATACATCCCCCATATAGAAATAACGAGTCATATCACATTGAGGGGGAGGTAGTCCGCACTTCCTCTAATTATATTATCGCGTTTACCTATAATGGAAACCATAAAGGAATGCAATAAATGGAAATTAAAGAAGCATAAAAAACACAAACATAATATATATCATATATAAATACATTTTCCTCATAATTTCCACCATGAGTGGTGGTAAGAGATAATTGGACAATCATCATTTTATGAGGCGTTAGTTTTCCATCCACAAAAAAAATTGTGTTCTTCATCCATTAGATAGATGTGTGTGTAATTGTAGTTTAAATATTTCTCATAACAACAACATTGTATATTGAGGATACTAGTTTTGTTTCAAAATAAAGGAATAAAAAGTGTTAAGGGTTGGAGAAGTAAAATAAGATAAAACAATATAAGAGAAACTCTTACATTTAATTTGGGTAACTCCCTTTGGTTTGAACCAAATGACTTCTTGAAGTGTCTTCTGCATAAGGTAAGGCTTCCAGGACATGAATAGGGATGTAGGGAACTTAATTGGTAAGAGTTTGGATGATTAAAAATCCTTGAGAGGTGTGGGGAATTGTTTATATGTGGTCTCCTTTTATTAGGGAGAGGAAAGGCTCTTTTGGAAAGTGTGAAAACATTATTTTTTTATAAAAATATATTCAGTTTCAAAAGATCCAAAAATCATTAAATTCGAAGATAATATGACTAATATTCTAAATAAATTCATCCAATCAGAATTGGACTTGTTTTGGATAATATTTTAATCATTATAATCTTATTTGTTTAAATCATTTATTAATGAGATAAATAATACATCATTATTGTGTGTTAAATACTTTTATTTATTTGATGTATAAAAATAATAAAATCTACCATGATGTAGGAAATATATTTATATTTCTATAGAATATTTATAGTTGAAAATATGACTTATATGACACCATATAAAAATTTATTTACTAACAGGTATTTGTTTTGTCATTTTTTCCTTTATATTAAATTAATTAATCAAAACTGTCATTTTCATTCATAAGTTGCTCCATGGGGTCCCAAAATAAACCCAAATATTACCATGGTCGTCCATTACTTATCCAATAAGGTTAGGACAAGTGTTGAGGTAATTTTAAATTATTATAATATCTGTTATACCTTGAATTTCCACATTTACCTTTAACCGCGGTATATAAAAGTCAAAAGTTACTCTTCACCAAAAATTATTTGCATCTTATTGAACAATTTTTTACATACAAATAAGAACCATGTATGTTATATTTTCTAAATTCAATTCACAAAAGTGGTAAAATTCCATTTAAATAAAAATGTCTGTTTTTAACAACTACAAAGTGGTTACACTATTCATCCTGAATTGACGTTTTTCAGAAAAATGCCAAAAATTCAACCTAATATTTATTTAATATTCCAAATTAAAAAATTATGTCTATTTTTTCAAATTGAAATTATTTAAGTGGCATTAATTAATTTAAAATTAATTCCCATTGTCAAAAAATAGCATGTTTTTAAAAAAACAATAACTATCAAAAGATTGACACTTTTTTATGTCCAATTTCAAAGTGAAATTAATTACAATGACCAATATTGGATTAAATGGTAAAAATATATTCTAATTAAACTTTAAAACCAATAAAAAATAAAATCTATCCATATAAATAAATTATATTAAAACATTTTTTTGAATTAAAATACAATATTTTCACTATTCAATAAAAATGATCTTTATCAGAAAAATTACAAAAATTTACACAAATTAAATTTCAATGTCCCCATTCTAAATAAGGATCTTATTTGGTCAATTAAAATGTATTAAAGTTATCAAAACTATATTTAAAGTGGGTACACCATTAAAATGCGGTAAATAGACCTTTTAATGTAAATTATGCTTAAAATAAGATTCATTCACATTTTAAGCCTCTAGCGTTTTATTGGATAAATGTAAATAAATTTAAAAATCATGTATAATCATATTTTAGAATGTTTTTTCCATTCCCACCAATGCAATGTCTAGGAGTTTTCTAAAATTTAAAATAATAATATTATATTATCAGAGTGTAACGTAAGATTTCAATGAAACTTGTTGTTGCGTATCAGGTACGCTATAGAACATAGAAACCCCTTTAAAGTAAAATTAGTATTTAAATCACAAATATTAATAAATATGAAATATGTATTATTATTTATTTATAGGGGATATGGCATCCTTTCCCCCATTTGTGAATTTCATCCTCGTGATTTTACTTATCAAAATAAGTGGGGGCATTTATCCCTCGTATAATTTTCAGATTGACATGTTGCCTCTTCAACCATATGATTTTTCCAAAAAATCATTACGTGATAACTTACCTTATTTGGAAACACTTTCTCTCTACGGTCAAGAATATGGAATGGTTGTTCTTCATAAGAGATATTCTCTTCCAACTGAACTACCTCGGGCTCAAAACATGAGATGGATCTAGCATATACTTTCTGAACATCGAAACATGACAAAAATTTTGTACCTAATATAAACTTGTAGGTAAATCCACTCTGTATGCAACTGATTCAACTTACTCCAAAATTTCATATGGTCCAATTAACCTTGTAGTCAACTTTCCCATCTTACCAAAATGCATCACACTTTTCCATGGAGAAACTTTGAGAAAGACATGATCACTTACCATAAAAGAATGAACCTTCCTCCGATTATCTATATAACCTTTCTGTCTGCTCTGAGCAGTTCTCAATTGCTTCGGAATCAACTAAAATTTCTCTGCCATCTCTTCTACAAATTCTGGTCCCATCAGCTTCCTTTCACCTACTTCATCCCAAAAAGCTGGAGTTCGACAATTCTTTCCATATAATTCCTCAAATGGAGCAATCTGTATACTGGAATGAAAACTGTTATTATATGAAAATTCATCCAATGAAAGATGTTGGTCCCAAATTCCCTAAAAATCTAGTGAAAAAGAACATAGCATATCCTCCAAGGTCTGAATGTTTCATTCTGATTACCCATATTATTGATTGTAAAAATCTGTACAAAAATTTAATCCAGTACCCTACGACTATTGATGGACTCTCCCAAAGTTCGAAGTAAACGCGGGATCACGATCAGATACAATCGAGAGGGGAAATCCATGAAACATGACTATCTCTTTAAAATTCAATCATGAAATTTGATCTAGAGACAATTTATCGCAAATAGGAAGTAAATGAGCATATTTAGTCAATCTATCAACAATAACCCAGATAGAAATATTACCTTGAGATGAATTATGTAATCCCACAACAAAGTCCATGGTCATATTTTCCCATTTCCACTCTGGCACTAGTAAAGGATGAAGAATTCTATTTGGTAACTGCCACTCTACTTTAACTTGCTGACAAGTGAAACACATCATAGTAAAATCGACAATATCTCTTTTCATTCCATCCCAGCAGTAATACTCCAGAAGATCTCTGTATTTCATAGTACTACCATGATGAACTGAAAATGGGGAACTATGAGATTCACATAAGAACTCATTCTTCAACTATGAATCACAAGGCACACGTAATATCTTCCCAAACATCAAAACACAATCATTATCAATGTTAAAATCAGGCAACATACCCTTCTGAACCAACTCTACCTTTTTCTAAAACTTATTGTTTTCTTTCTGCGCTTTCCTTATTCTATCTAATAGAGATAATTTCACTGAGGCCTGAAACAAAACAAAAGAATTTCCTTCACCAACAACTTCTATGCCAAATTTTATCAAATCAAAACCCAAACCATATTGTTCCAAATGTAGAATATTTAATGAAGCATTACATTTTCGTCTCAATTCATCAGCCAATTTATTTTCTTTTCTAGGATGGTAATGGATCATGAACTCATAATCATTGATTAATCCTAGCCATCTCCTCTATCTCATGTTCAATTATTTTTTAGGGAATATATACATTAAACTTTTGGGGTCAGTATATATTTCACATTTTTCTCCATTCAAATGATGCCTACAAATTTTTAAATAAAAAACAATAGCAACTAATTTGAAATCACGTGTAGGGTAATTTAACTCGTGAGGTTTCAACTCACGTGAAGCTTAAGAAATTACATAATGATTCTGATTTAAGACACAACCCAATCCATTCAACAAAGCATCACTGTAGGTAAAAAAATCACCATTTTTGGATGGCAGTTCTAAAACTGGAGCATTCACCAATATTATTTTCAATTCCAAAAACCAATCACCACATTCTTTTTTCCAGATGAATTTAACACCTTTTGGAGTTAACTTAGACATTAGAATAGATAATCATGCAATATTTTCAACAATCCTCTGGTAATAACCTTCCAAAACTAGAAAACTACGAATCTCAGTTATATTTGTTGGTCTTGGACATTTTTCAACAACATTGGTTTTATCAGGATCAATAATTATGCCATTTTTTGAAACAATGTGACTGAGGAATGAAATTTGTTGCAACCAAAACTCACACTTGCTGAATTTACCATATAGTTTATTTTATTTTATGGTTTTCAAGACACCCTTAAATGAATTTCATGTTCCTATTTACTTTTTGAATAAACCAAAATATCATCAATGAACAGAACCACAAACTTATCCAAGAACTCAAGAAAAATTATATTCATAAGATCCATGAATACAGTGGGTACATTGGTTAAAAAAAGGAATAACTAAATATTCATAATGGCCATAACTTTTATGAAATGCAGTCTTCGGAATGTCTGATTCCGTTACTTTTAACTAATGGTACCCCGATCTCAATTCAATCTTTGAAAAATACTGAGCTCGTTGGAGCTGATCAAACAAATCATGAATATGAGGCAAATGATACTTATTTTTAACAGTGATGTTATTCAATGCTCTATAAACAATTCAATGTCTCATTGAACCATTTTTATTTTTAACAAACAATATAGGAGAACCCCATGGTTATGAGATAGGTCGAATGAATCCTTTATCTAATAACTCCTTAAATTGCTTATTTAACTCTAAATGTTCAATTTGAGCCATTCGATAAGGGGGTTTTGGAATTGCCTTAGAATCAGGAACTATGTCAACAGTAAATTCAACATCCCAATCAGGTATAATTCTAGGAAAATCATCAGGAAAAACATCAAGGTACTCATTTACAACTGGTACTTCATTAATCTGAATAGTTCCTTTATTCTCAACAATATGTGCAAGGTAACATTCATTCACATCTATTACTAGTTTCTCTGCTTCCATATATGTTATAAAAAATGGTTTATTCTTGTACAAAAACTGAAAATCATTTTGAGCAGTCAGTTTTATCATGATAAACAGAAAGCAAATCCATACCCAAAATAACATAAAACTCTACTAGAGGCAAAAGAATAATTTTTGTAGGTAGATTATTTCCGCATGCAAGGACATGAATGTTCATACGTTTTCTTTTTGTTTTACTATTTCATGTAGGTGTTTTTACCATAAGTTCTGTATTCATATCTTGATATGGAAATCCTAATTCACTTCAAACATCTCATAAATGAAATATTTTGTAGACCCTGAATCAAACAACACATTTAAATAATCTGAACAATCAAATAGTGTACCTAATACAACTTCATTTGATGTCCCAACATCTGCTGAAGTAGTTAAAAATGATTCCACCACCCCATTCTGCTTGTATTCTAGATACTTTCCTTCAGTTGAGTGTATTTTTGGACACTCATTGGCATAGTGACCCATTTCATTGCACTTAAATCATTTTACTGACTGCAATTAAAATTTTGTCTTACCATTACTCTGATCTTTTTCAGTGTAATTACGAGCCTTATGTCCCATTTTACCACATCAGTTGCACTTACCCGAATTCAAAAGACATTCCCCAGCATGCTTTTTACTACAATATTCACAAACTTTAAACTTATGTTTCTTACCATTATAAATTTTTTAAGAGTTTTTCCATTTCGACTTCCACCTCGGCCTCTTATTCTGTTGTTTGTCAATGAATACATGATCATCGGAAAACTCCATTTACACCTTCTCTACACAACGAACATGTTTTTTGTAACTTTTTAACTCACGAGAAGCTAAATACCTTCGATACTTGGGATTTAATATTAAGTAAAAAATGGTTTATTTTACTATCTATATCTCATATGAAACATGGAGCATACATTTCCAGTCGAATGAACTTTTCTTCATAAGCAGCCACTAAGTCATAGTCCTGCATCAATTTCTATAATTTGTTTTCCATTCTAAGATGAACCACCTCAGAAAAGTAATTCTCAAGAAACATACCGTTGAAATCATCCCAATCGAGAGCATAAATCTCCCCACTATCCCTGATATTTTTCACCATCGACCGCCACTGATCAGCTTCACCTTCTAAAAGGTAAACAACCAGACTAACCTTTTGATGTTCTGAAAAACCCAGGTCATCGAAAATCATTTCCAGGGTTTTATTCCACCCTTCTGCTTGCATCGGATCAGGTGATACCTTGAATGATATGGGATGTTGGCTCATGAAATTATCCACTAAAAACATGTTCCTCTGTGGTTGATCAAGTTAATCTTGCACATGGATACCACAACCAATTATAGCCTGAGTCAAATGTTCCATCACTACAACAAACTATTCAGTTCCGATTCTGAACATCTCAGGTTGCTTATTTGGAATGTTTTCTTCTTCCTGATGTCTTCCCAACATAGCTGCTCTGTTTCCTCTACAGAAAACAAATATGAACACATAAATATCTTAGGTGAAGCAACATAGTAATCTGTAGATGCTATATGATTTCAATATTAACATAAATTACTTTATGGATATTAATGAAACAATACATTAACTCCAAATTTTATCTAAACCGAGCACCGATACCAACTATAAAGACCCATCATTAAACACTTCATAATATTGAATTAAATGAATAATTCACATTGAGGATCTTTTCAGGTTTAGAGTTTTATAGAATTAGGTCATTCCATTTACATAACAACATGAATACTACATGTAGACAATTCTACCCAGTATCTATTTTCTTCATAAAACAAATACTCATGAAAAAAGTGTCATGTCTAGTTTTAGGTTTTAGAAAAAATGACTTTTCCTTGATCCCATCCTCGAACCTATTCATCTTTAAGTACTATGAAAACATTTCAAAACATGGGATGAGCATAGAAATCTCAGTAACGGTTATAAAAAAAAGATGAAAACCTTTGTTTATAAATACATACAAAACATGAACTCTCTTACTTACCTCAAGAAATCATTAGATTTATGAAAGACACATAGAAATCATATATCATAAAGGTTACATGTGGCATCCATAACATACATACAATGTAGCTATCACATCTACCTAGGAAGTTACTTTAGAATACCATCCATAGTATATTCTCTAAATCTCTTAGGAGAAACATTCACGTTTACCTCCATCATGTTACACAATTCATTGGAGATGTATCTCAGACTCACCCTCAATAGGTATATCATGGAACCAAACATATATGTAAATAATGCCCAAGAACCATAACATTACTATAACACATAACATAATTATAAAGGGAAGATAACATTTACACATTGAAATAAGAAAATATTATTTCAAGATATTGAAATAATAAATACATTATAAAAATAATTCTCAATACCAATATATGTAAAAAGAGTATATGTTATTTATTTTTCCTTTTAAAAAACATTTCGGCTTGTTAAGGAATCCAAAGATCAAATAATACTCACAGCGAAGGAAAGGTCGTTGTCACCGCTTACGTAAAAAAACATTCCATTTTTTCATTTAGTAAAATGATTCATATAAAAATATTCCCTTTAAATGAAATGAAAAGCTAAAGTTGTTTATATAGCGTAATAATGAATATCGTGTATTAAAACAAAATATTCCTTTATGAAAGGATATTGAGACAAACTCCCTTTCCTCATGTTCGACATTACTCAATTATTCTTTACTCTCCTGAATAATAAAATAAAGATAATTTCTACTTGACTAAGATCCTTTTTTAAATTTATAATTATTTTTATATCACTTATTACCATGTTATAATCATTATGTAATCATTTAATTTAATAACGTTCATTTTGTCGATATTTTGTAATTGAATAAAAAATGAACTCCTTATATTTACAAGTTTTCAATGTGGTAAATATTCCATTATATCCAGAATTATATTCATGATTTAGAAATCATATATATCATATATATCTAGTATATACAAGTATTTATAATAGTACATAACAATTGGAGGTATGAAATGAAATGCATCGTTCATGGAGACTATTAGTCGTACGTACGCATGAACGCTACATTCATTTCAATTTCTTATTTTAATGGAATTAAAACATATTGATAAATAGTTATATTATAATTCCAATATAATTTTATATATAATATAATATATAATAACATTAACTCCATCCTTTATATGTCCCACATATGGCATTAACGAGTCATATCACTTTGACGGGGCGATAGTCCTCACTTCCTCTAATGAGATTATCATGTTTCCCCATAATGTAAACCATAAAGTCATGTTATAAATTGAAATTAACGAAGAATAAAGAAAAAATAAACATAATATATATCATATATAAATATATTTCCATCATAATGGCCACCATGAGAGGAGGTAGGAGATAATCACACAATCATCGTTTTGTGAGGAGTTTGTTTTCCATCCATTGAAATATTATGTTCTTCATCCATTAGATGGATGTGTGTGTAAGTTTAGTTAGAATAATTCTCATAAAAACATCCTAGTATATTAAGGATACTGTTGTTGTTACAAAAGAATGGAATAAAAAAAGTTTAGTGGTTGAATAAGTAAAATAAAAGAAAACAATATAACAGAAACTATTTCCTTTGATTTGGGTAACTCCCTTTGGATTGGAACAAAGGACTTATTGAAGTGGATTTTGCCTAAGGAAAGGATTTTTAGAGGAGTATAGGTATGTAGGGAGATTAATTGGGTAGTGTTTGGACGATCCAAAAGGCATGAGTGGTGTGAGAAATTTGTTAGAAGTGGTCTCTTTTTATAAGGGAGAGGAGGGACTCTTTTGGAATGTGTGAAAACATTATTTTATTATAAACATATCATTGATTTCAAAAGGTCCCAAAATCGTTAATTTAGAATATTAGATGACATATATTCGAAATAAAATCATAATACCATAATTAAACACGTTTTTTATAATATTTTAATCATTATAATCTTATTTGTTTAAATCCTTAATTAATGGGGTAAATAATTCATCATTATTGGGTCATAAATAATTTAATTTATTTGATGTCTAAAAATTATAAAAAAAATACCATGATTTAGGAAATATTTTTATATTTCTAAATAATATTTATAGTCAAAAATAAGACTTATATAACACCATATAAAAATTAATTTACTAAAACATATTTGTTTTTGTCATTTTTGTCTTTACAATATATTAATAAATCTAAAGTGTCATTTTCATTCATAAGTGAATCCATGGAGTCCCAAAATAGACCAAAAGATGACCAAGGTAGTCCATTACTCATCCAATAAGGTTATGACAAGTGTTAATGTAATTTTTAATTATTAAAATATTCGTTTTACCTTGAATTACCCTATTTTCTATAACCATGATAAATAAATGTCAAAATATACTATTCTCTAAATTTTTTTTCTTCTTATTGAACACAATTTTAATTAAAAATAAAAACCAGGAATGTCAGATTTTTAAAATTCAATTTACAGAGGTGGTAAAGTATCATTTAAATGAAAAATTCTATTTTTAACTACTACTAAGTGGTTTCATTATTCATCAGAAATTAATGTATTTCTGAAAAATTAGAAAAATCAGCTGAGTTTTATTTGATATTACAAAATAAAAAATGATATCTATTTTTCCAAATTCAAAACATATAAGTGTATTTAATTAATTTTAAATTAATTTCCATTGTTAAAACAAATAGCATTTTTTATGAAACAATAACTATCAAAAGATTGACAGTTATTTATGTCCAATTTCAAAGTAAAATTAATTCCAATGACCAACATTGGATTAAATGGTAAAAATATATTCTAATTACACTTTAAAACTAATTAATAAGATAATCTAGATATATAAATAAATTATATTAAAACATAGTTTTCAATTAAAATACCATATTTTCACTATTCAATAAGAAATGAACTTTATCGGAAAATTTCAAAAACAATTACACAAAGTAAATTTTGATGCCCCCATTCTAAATAAGGATTTTATTTGGTCAATTAGAATTTATTAAAGTGACCAAAAATATATTTAAATAGGTTTTTCCATTAAAAGGCGGTAAATCGACCTTTTAAAGAAAATTACTTTTAAAAATGGATTCATTCACATTTTAATCCTCTAAATTTTTGTTAGATAAATGTAAATATATTTAACAAACATGTATAATAATATTGTAGTCAGTGTTTTTCATTCCCACCAATACAATTTCTATGTAACGCCCCGAACCCAGTTAGCTAGATTAGGTTCATTATTACATATCATTGGCATGATCACAAGAAAGATCAAATCTCAAAATACCGATTGGTTTAGTATCCTTGGAAACACTAGATATATTCATAAATATTTAAATTACATCATAAAGTGAAAAACTACTACAAAAACATATTTTCTTCATAGACCACACACATATCCCCACATACTATCCCTGCAGGTCATTCATAAATTACTTCTTCACATCCTGGGAAAAACAAAACATAGAAAATGGGTGAGCTCAAATGCCCAGTAAGGATAACAATATAGCAGAAACATTCATAAATAAGACTAAACATTTAAGGAAATGTATAACTAAAACAAGAGCATTTTAAACTTGAAATTCACCAAAGTATGGAAAAAAATTAAATAATGCCATTTACTTATTCACATGGATATTCTACTAATCGAATAATCACATGCAATATCAATAACCACTTTCATAGTGATGGAATGCATAATGCCAGCCTATCATAACCACATAGCCAAGGACTCATGCTAATACTACAAATAATATTTTTCCAAGGCCATGTACCAAAAAACTAGTTTGTCTCATGATATCTACCTATGCATCGAGGAGCTATAGCGGGATCCACCCGTCATATATTAAGTCCAATGCATTCCCATATGAAAAGGTTTAAACATAACATAAACATTCGTATTAAAACTAGACTACGAAATGTCAATACTTTCACCATAAACTATGAATGGTATAAAAATAGCACATCCATAGTCAAACATATCACAAAACCTTCAATACAATATAGAAGTTTTGTATCATAATAAATCAACTTCAAATAAGCATAAAATCCATCAAATGATGTAGATATAGATGAAATCAAAACTTTTTTTAGAGAAATATCTCTTTCTATTTTGAAATCATTTAAGAGTCATATATTTATAATATAAAATATTTTCTTTGAAAATATTCTTATAAGATTGTAAGGGAAGCTTCGACAATTTTATAATGGCGGAAAATAACCGCACCCGCCGTATAAGTTAAAAAAATATTCTTACCTTAATTCTGTCGAAAAGGTTAAAAGCACCTTATTTGGAAAATGATGGAAAAATTCCATTATAAAACTATTATAAAAAGTCAAACAGGGGTATAAATGAATTTAACCCATATTATTTTAAATAGTAAAAATGTTTTGAAATACATTTTTAAGAAACATGTATGTGGATGATAAAGAGATCCCAGTAGATTATTACGTATAAACAACCTTGGATAATGAAGAGATTGTGAAATAAACCCTTAACATTCACTTTTCCTTGGTGAGGGAAGGTTAATCTCCTGTATAATGGTGAAGTAATTTTTATTAAATTATACAAGAATCATATATATTAATATGATATCATATATGATCTTTTAACATTGATTTGTTAATAATATCTTAGAATTATCATCGTTTCGGGTGTTAACTTACTCGTTTTCTTTTATATGTTTTGTTACATAATACATGTTTGTTATGGATAGGTTGTATAGTTTTCATATCCGGAATGATATCCAGTCCTTAAAAATTATTTTTGAATCATTAAATGGTAATTATACTTGAATGGATATGATGGAGAATGAATCTCATCGCGTTCATGGAGATGGTAGTCCGTACGTACGCACGAGCGACAATATCATTCTTTTGATATTAAAATAATATATAATTAGATTGTATATCATATATACAGAATAATTATAATGTTACATTTATTATTTACCTGAATTACACATCATTATTATACCATCCAAATAATAATTTGTTGAATAACAATTACACCACGGCGTGAAGACGGTAAGTCGTACCTACGCACGTATGGTGACATGTTATTCAAAGGATGGATAGAATTATGAATATGGTTTTACCATATTTATAATAACATCATAGTTTATATATGATATAGGATTTATTATTTTATAATGGTAGCAACAAAGGAATAAGAAGTGGAAGAAGAAAGGAACTTGGAAAAGGGTGGTGAAATCATTACCTCTTCTTCGGGTTCTTCCTTTTGATTTGATCAAAAGGGATCCTTAGGTTGGCTTTCTGATCAAAATAATGCCTCTAGGTTATAGTAAGGGAAGTTGGGAGGGTATGTGGGCAGATTTTGGCCGAACCAAAAGGCTTTGAAGGTGTGAAGAAATGAGAAGGAGGAGTGCCCTTTTATAAGAGGGGTGAGGGGCACATTTGGAAAAGCTAGAAATATTAATTTATAATAAATTCAAATTCCTTTTCTAATGGATCAAAAGTTTATTATTCAAAGTTTAAGGTGGATATGGGTCTAAAATCACTCAAACAATAGAACTTATACAGGTTTGGGTACTTATATTAACCTTATCATTAAGTATTAACTCTAAGTTAATTAGTTTCATTTTTACAATGTCTCTTTGTATTTTTATATTATATGGTTAATAAACATACTATATACATCCATGAGACCCCCAAGTGGTCCATCAATGATACAAATATCATTATAGAAGTCTCTTTGCCGAACCTTAGATTTTTATGAATTTAATATCAATTAATAATATAATATTTGTTTTAAAACCTCTTTTATGTCAATTTTGACACTATTCAATAGTTGATTTTTGTGAAACACATAACAGATTGATTACTTAAAAAAAGTTATTAAATAAATACTAATATATCATATTATCATAGAAAATTATTTTAATTCATTAAAAGTCTCAAATTATATTTATTTGGGTATTTATAATATCAATTATTTTAAAATTTTCACTATTATGGTAATTACTACATCATCGTTGTGTCATTAATAAATTGAATTATTTAAAGTCTAAAAATTATAAACAAAATATAATTATGTATTAAATCTTTTTATATTTCTAATTAATATTTATAGTCTAAAATCCAACATATATAACCCTATGTAAAAATTGTTTTTTAAAAGATATATGCTTATGTCATTGTTGTACTTATTTTAACTTAATTAAAATTAATTGTCCCTATCACCTACAAGTGGCTCCATGGGGTCCCAAAATCGACCGAAAAATGCCTATGGTCGAAAATGTATCATCCAATAAGGCTAGGACACGTTTTAGGGTAATTTAGTATTATTATAATATTATTTTTTAACCCTTATTTACCGGATTTACCCTTAACCATGGTAAATAAAATATTTACCGAAGTAATTATTCAAAATGTCTAAAAAATAAAAGTTACCTATTAAAACAATATGAACATCCTGATTCCAAATATGGAATCCATTTTTACAAATTCAAAATGCATATTTGGCAGAAATTAATTTAAAATTAATTCCCGTTGTTGAAACAAAAAGCTTGTTTTTTAGAGATAATAACTATCAAAAGATTGACACTTGTTTATGTCCGGTTTAATTGTACAATTATGTCCAATGACCAAAATTGTATTAAATGGTAAAAATATATTCTAAATATACTTTAAAACCACTCAAATTCATAATTTATCACTATTAATTATTTTGATTAAAAAGGTTGTTTTTAATTAAAATATAGTAATTTTCACTATTCATCAAAATATTAATGTTATCCGAAAAGTACAAAAATTTCACCCTAGTCTAAATTTGATATTATGAATCAAAAAATGATGTCCATTTTGAAATATAAAATATATATAATTTCAAAAATTAGGTATTACTATTCATAACTGCTTGTTTGATTGGTTATGGTGTGTTAGAACTCGGTGTTGCGTACAACACACGCTATCACATTATTTAAAGAGAAGCGTACCGTAAAATCTTGGGGTGTTACATTCTCCCCTCCTTCAAATAATTTCGTCCTCGAAATTTCTAGAATAATTATCACATGAAAAGAATCAGGTGGTTCTTCATCATAAGTTCCTCAGATTCCCACGTTGCATCTTCCATCTTATGGTTTCTCCAAAAAAACATTTACCAGACGCGTCGTCTGGTTTCTCAGTACTTGTTCTCTCGTATCAAGAATCATGACAGGCTCTTCGCAATAAGACATATTGGGTTCCAATTCTAATTCCTCATAGGTGAGTACATGCGTTGGGTAAGGCATGTATTTCCTCAATAGATATACGTGGAACACATCGTGAACTTTGGAGAGACTTGGCGGCATTGCCAATCGGTAATCTACAGCCCCAATTCGTTCTAGAATTTCGAAAGGTCCGATGTACCTTGGACTCAATTTACCTTTCTTACCAAAACGTATGACTCCCTTCCATGGAGATACCTTCAGGAAAACATGATCACTGACTTGAAATTCCAAATCATTCCTTCGATTATCGGCATAGCTCTTCTACCTACTTTGAGCTGCTTTGATGTGACTTTATATTACCTTCAAGTTTTCCATCGTTTCCTCCACCAGTTCTGGGCCTACTAGTTTTCTTTCACCAACGTCATCCCAACAGGTTGTTGTACGACATCTCTTTTTGTATGACGCTTCATATGGTGACATATGAATACTCGAATAGAAGCTATTGTTATAGGAAAATTCTACCAGAGGTAAATACTGATCCCAAATACCTTGAATGTCAAGTGAGAAGGATCTCAACATGTCTTCTAAGGTTTGAATAGTCCGTTCTGATTGTCCGTATGTCTGAGGGTGGTGGGCAGTGCTCAAATGAATTTTAGTATCCTGGGATTTCTGAAAACTCTTCCAGAATCTTGATGTAAAACGGGGATCACGATCAGAAAAAATCGATAGGGGTACTCCATGAAGTCTCACAACTTCATTAATATATAGTCTTGCTAGACGTTCCAGGGGTAGATCTTCTCTTATAGCAAGAAAATGTGCTGACTTGGTAAGACGACCAACAATAACCCATATTGCATCGTTCCTTCTAGGAGTCTTTGGTAGCCCCATGACAAAGTCCATCATAATATTGTCCCATTTCCACTCCGGTATGGGAAGAGGTTGCATGAATCCTTCATGCTATTGCCTTCTAGCATTCACTTGTTGACAAACCATACATATTGACACAAAATCAGCAATTTCCCTCTTCATGTTGTCCCACCAAAAATGTTCCTTCAAATATCTATACATTTTTGTGCTCCCAGGGTGTATAGAGAAATTGAAACTATGAGAATCATCCAGAAATTCCCTTTTTAGATCAGGTATATCGGGAACACAATGTCCCTTCCCGAATTTTAAAATTCCATCTTCATACACAAAGTCTCTCAGTCTCCCATCATTCACAGCATTAATCTTATTTTGAAATTCTCCATCATTATTATGATAACTCTTAATCATTTCTAGTAAAGATGGTTTGGAAACCATTTGAAAAAGCATTGATGTTTCTCCTTCCCTGGTTATTCCCATGTCCATCTTTAATAGATCCATGAAAATTGGATCCCTTTCAATTCTCATATTGTTAAAACTCCATGATATTTTCTGCTCAAAGCTTATTCCACCTTGTTTTCCTTCCCTAGGTGGTAGTGTATCGTGCAATCATAATCCTTGAGTAATTCAAGCCATATCCTTTGCCTCGTGTTGAGTTCTTTTGGTGAGAAAATATACTTCAAACTCTTGTGATCAGTATAAATCTCACATTTTTCACCATAGAGGTAGTGTCTCCATATCTTCAAAGAAAATATCACATCTCTTAACTCGATATCCTGAGTAGGATAGTTTTGTTCATGAATTTTCAACTGTCGTGATGCATAGGCAATAACCCTATAATTCTACATAAGGACACAACCAAGTCCTTTTTTCGATGCATCACTATAAATAACGAACCCATCATTCCCCAATGATAGAGTAAATATAGAAGCATTGACTAATCTTCTCTTAAGTTATTTGAAACATTATTCACACTCTTTTTTCCAAACAAATTTAACCCCTTTACGTGTGAGCTTCGTTAATGGGTTATCCAATCGGGCAAAATTCTGGATGAAACGTCGATAATAACCTGCTAAACCAATAAAACAACGTACCTCAGTTATACTCATCGGTGCTGGACATTCTTGGATTTCCTTAGTCATAGAAGGATCAACAGAGATTCCATCTTTAGAGACAATATGTCCAAGAAAAGAAATCTCCTGAAGCTATAATTCACACTTGCTAAACTTCCCATATAATTCATGTCTTCTCAGAGTCTTAAAGATAATGCGCAAGTGATTTTCATGATCTTTGTAGCTTTTTGAGTATACCAAGATATCATCAATAAATACCACCACAAATTCATCGAGATACTCCTTGAAAACTCTATTCATCAGATCCATGAATACAGAGGGTGCATTAGTCAATCCAAAAGGCATTACAGTAAACTCATAATGCCCATACCTGGTTCGAAATGCTGTCTTTAGAATGTCTTCCTTCTTCACACACAACTGTTTGTATCGAGATCGAAGGTCAATCTTTGAAAAGTATTGAGTTCCATGCAGTTGGTCAAATAAATTATCAATTCGAGGTAGGGGATACTTGTTCTTTATCATTATAGCATTGATCTCCCTTTAGTCGATACATAAACTCATAGATCCATCTTACTTTTTAACAAAAAGAACAGGGGCTCCCCATGGAGAAACACTAGGGTGAATAAATCCCTTATTACTCAATTACTCTAGTTGTTTCTTTAGTTCGACTAATTCTACAATGGCCATTCTATATGGGGTCTTCGATATAGGCCTTGATCCAGGAATTAAATCAATGGAAAACTCAACTTCTCGTTCTGGAGGATGTCCAGGTAAATCTTCTGGAAATACATCTAAATTTTCTTTCACAATAGGTACATCCTCTATTTGAACATTCCTTTCCTCAACCACAGTTATTTCATTCTCTTCCTCCCCAATAATTGAATTTAGCTGAGCTACTGGGTGTGGATCTAGATAAGAATTAGGTGGTGAAGATTCTGCTATAAAGATAAGGTGTTCCTTATCATCATAATCAAAAAACGTAACCTCATTCTTCTTACAATAATTCTTCACATCATAGTCTGAAAGTCAGTCCATACCAAGGATTATATCAAACTCAATCATAGGTATCACGATGAGATTAGCAGATAAAAAACATTTATGTGCTCTAATGGGGACTGATTCACAAAACATTGTTGCAATGATACTTCCCTCAGGAGTTTTAACTGACAACTCCCTTGTTAAGTCAAATTGGAAATATATAATTTTCTTAGAAAACTGGGAAGATATGAAACAATTCGATGATCCAGAATCAAATAATGCATTTTCTAAACTTGAGGAAACCATTAAATTACCTTACACCACGTCTTTGGAGCTTCTACCTCAGCAGTAGTGATAGCATAATCTTGGCCTTGATCCCTTTGAATTTTCTGAGGTAAGTTCCCATGACGCTTAGGACATTCATTTGCATAATGCCCCATATCCCTGTAATTATAGCACTGAACATTGGTAGCTCCCTTCTTCCCCTTGTAATCATGACCTTGGTGGCATTTTTCACCACACTTGTAACAGACTCTTGTTCCCTTCAAGAATGTACCGGGGTGTTTCATCCCACATTTACCAGAGGATGGATATTCAACATTTCCCTTCTTCCGCTTATTTCCATTCCCAAATTAATCAGTAGATCTCTTCTTCTCTTGCTTTTCTTTAATGTCTTAGGACTTGGGGAATTACTTTTCGGTCTTGATAGCACATGAGACAATGTCTTCGTATGACGAGAATGATTGTGTGACTAATGCTTGACGGAAAAATGGTTTTAACCCATCAAAGAAACGATCAATCTTACTTCTTGGGTTACGTATATAATCTCCAGCATACCTTTCTAACCTTGTAAAGTTAGCCTCATAATTTGTGACATTCTCATCCTCCTTTTATTTCAAACTCATAAATTGCCTTTACATATCTGCTCGATGGTCGCGAGGAAAGTATTTTTCAAAAAACAGATCTTTGAACTCCCTCTATTCCATATTTGATACTTCATCATCTTCTTTCGTGTTTTGAATCAATGACCACCATTGATCAGCATCTCCAGTGAGGCGGTAAACTGCCATGATAACTTTTTCCCTTTCACTACTCCCCAAAGATTGAAATATTTTCTCTATGGAATTTATCCATTGCTCACCTACTAAGGTATTTGTACACCCATTGAACATTGGTGGTTGTTACCTCATGAATCGATCTAACATTGATCCTCCACGTTGCGGATCCATGTGCTCCATACGGGGAAGGTTATTATTCATAACCTGAGTATGTTGTCCCAGTATGGTGATTAGATAATCGACACCGGTTGCATCACCAGCTCCACTATAATTATCTTGAGCAGGAGGGAAATCTCTATATGGAGTGTGTGCATTGATACAGTTTCCATTTCTTCCACTAGGTTCCATTTCTAAACAATGGCATAAACTAGAACACTTTATGAATCAAAATACATAATCCCATACTTATAAAACACTTAGCATAAATTTAACTATTTATGGATATAATCCATAATCATAAGAATGTTTTCTTTGAGGAAGTATGAACTCATAAACCCTTCATAATGATTTGTAAAGAAACTGAGAGTTATCCTAAGCATATCCCTCGGGAGTGTCGTAACCAAGAGTGCATCAAGGCTCGTTGTCGTCCACCAGTTCCCGTTCGATTCTAGCTCAAAGCGGTGTTTTTAGGTTTTACCCCTAGGTACATTTGTGCCAGATCCGCCTCTACCTGCTCATATCCAGACAGGGTTGTATTGCTCGGAAAACTCACAAAATCTCTACAATACCAAAATTCTAGGAAGTTCTTCTATACTAATCCTTAAAGTTCATCTTAGGTCTACGTGCTCTAGTCAGAGTTTATCTAAATCTAGCTTCCAAGGTTTGTACTAAACTTCCTCTGATACCAACTGTAATGTCCCGAACCTAGTTACATAGAGTTGGTGCATTATTTCATAACATTGGAATGATCACAAGAAAGATCAAATCTCGAAAGACCGATTGGTTTAGTAGCCTTGGAAACACTAGATATATTCATAAAGTTTTACATTACATCATAATGTGAAAAACTACTACAACAACATATTTTCTTCATAGACCACACTCATATCCCCACATACTATCCCTGCAGGTCATTCATAAATTACTTATTCACATCCTTGGAAAAATAAAACTTAGAAAAGTGGTGAGCTCAAATGCCCAGTAAGGATAACAATATAGCAGAAACTTTCATAAATAAGAAAAAACATTTAAGGCAATGTATAACTAAAACAAAACCCTTTTAAACTTGAACTTCAACATAGTAAGGAAAAAGTAAAATGAAATAATGCCATTTACTTATTCACATGGATATTCTACTAATCGAATAATCACATGAAATATCAAGAACCACTTTCATAATGATGGAATGCATAATGCCAGACTATCATAACCACATATCCAAGGCCTCGTGCCAAGACTACAAATAAGATTTTGCCAAGACCTTGTGCCAAGACACTAGTTTGTCTCATGAGACCTACCAATGCATCGAGGAGCTATAGCAGGCTCCACCCGTCACATATTATGTCCAATGCATTCCTATATGAAAAGGTTTAAACATAACATAAACATTCGTATTAAAACTAGCATATGAAACGTCAATACTTTCACCATAAACTATGAATGGTATAAAAATAGCACATCTATAGTCAAAAATATCACAAAACATTCAATTCAATATAGAAGTTGTGTATCATAATAAATCAACTTCAAATAAGCGTAAAATCCATCAAAAGATGTTGACATAGATGAAATCAAAACACTTTTTAGAGAAATATCTCTTTCTATTTTGAGATTATTTACAAGTCATATAATTATAAAATAAATCATTTTCTTTGAAAATATTCTTATACGATTGTAAGGGAAGCTTTGACGATTTTATAACGGCAGAAAATAACCGCACCTGCCGTATAAGTTAAGAAAAACATTCTTACCTTAATTCTGTCGAAAAGGTTAAAAGCACCTTGTTTGGAAAATGATGGAATGATTCCTTTATAAAACACTTATAAAAAGTCAAACAAGGGTATAAATGACATTAACCCATATTATTTTAAATAGTAAAAATGTTTTTAAATACATTTTTAAGAAACATGGATGTGGATGATAAAGAGATCCCAATAGATTATTACGTATAAACAACTTCGGATAATGAAGAGATTGTGAAATAAACACATACCATGCACTTTTCATTGGTTGAGGGTAGGTTAAAATCCTGTATAATGGTGAAATAATTGTTATTAAATTATACAAGAATCATATATATTAATATGATATAATATATGATCATTTAACATTGATTTGTTAATAATATCTTAGAATTATCGTCGTTTCGGGTGTTAACTTACTCGTTTTCTTTTATATGTTTTGTTAAATAAGCTGTGTTTGTTATGGATAGGTTGTATCTTTTTCATATCCATAATTATATCAAGTCCATAAACATTATTTTTAAATCATCAAATGATAATTATACTTGAATGGATATGATGGAGAATGATTCTCATCGCGTTCGTCGAGACGGTAGTCCGTACATACACACGAGGGACAATATCAATATTTTGATATTAAAATAATATATAATTGGATGGTATATCATATATACCAAATAATTATCATGTCAAATTTATTATTTACATGAATTAAACATCATTATTATACCCAACCAAAAAATAATTTATTGAATAACAATTACACCACGACGTGGAGACAGTAAGACGTACGTACGCACTAATGGTGACATGTTATTCAAAGGATGGATAGAATAATGAATATGATTGTACCATATTTATAATAACATCACAGTATATATATGATACTGGAGTTATTATTTTAGAATGGTAAAAACAGGGGAATAAGAAGTGGAAGATGAAAGGAACCTGAAAAAGGGTGGTGAAATCATTACCTCTTCTTCGGGTTCTTCCATTTGATTTGATCAATAGGGCTACATAGGTTAGCTTTATGATCAAACTAAGGCATCTAGGTTGTATTTAGGGAAGTTGGGAGAGTATTTGGGCAGTGTTTGGCCAAACAAAAAGGCTTTTAAGGTGTGAAGAAATGAGAAGGAGGAGTGCCCTTTTATAAGAGGGGTGAGGGGAACCTTTGGAAAAGCTAGAAATATTAATTTATAATAAATTCATATTTGATTTATAATTTCTAAAAAGTTTATAATTCAATGGTTAAGGTGGGGATGGGTCGAAAGACACACAACCAATATAATTTATACAGTTTTGGGTACTTATATTAACCTTATCTTTAAGTGTTAACTCTAAGTTAATTTGTTTCACTTTTACAATGTCTCTTTGTATTTTTATATTATATGGTTAATAAACTTACTATATATATACAAGCGACCCCCAAATGGTCCATTAATGATACAAATATTATGATATAAGTCTTTTGGCCGAACCTTATATTTTTAGGAATTTAATATCAATGAATAATATAGTATTTGTTTTAAAAACATTTTATGTCAATTTTTACACTATTCAATAGTTTATTTTTTTGAAACTCATAAAAGAATTATTACTTCGAAAAAATTTAATTATATCAATCCTAATATGTAATATTATCCGATAAAATTATTTTAATTCATTAAAAGTCTCAAATTTTATTTATTTGGGTATTTATAATATCAATTATTTTAAATTTTTCACTATTATGGCAGTTACTACATCATCATTGTGTCATAAATAAATTAAATTATTTAAAGTCTAAATTTATAAATATAATATCATTATGTATGAAATCATTTTATCTTTCTAATGAATATTTATAGTCGAAAATCCAACATATATAACCCTATGTAAAATTTGTTTTTCTAAAAGATATATGCTTATGTCATTTTTGTACTTATTTTAACTTAAGTAAAATTAAGTGTCCCTATCAACTACAAGTGGCTCCATGGGGTCCCAAAATCGACCCAAAGATGACTATGGTCGAACATGCATCAACCAATAAGGCGAATACACGTTTTAGTGTAATTAAGTATTAATATAATATTATTTTTATCCCTTATTTACCGGATTTACCCTTAACCATGGTAAATAAAATATTTACCGAAATAATTATTCAAAATGTCTTAAAAATAAAAGTTACCTATTTACACAATTTGAAAATCCTGATTCCAAATATGGAATCCATTTTTACAAATTCAAGACAAAGAAGTGGCAGAAATTAATTTAAAATTTATTCCTGTTGTTAAAACAAAAAAGCGTGTTTTTAAGAGATAATAACTATCAAAAGATTGACACTTGTTTATGTCCGATTTAATTGTAAAATTATGTCCAATGACCAAAATTGTATTAAATGGTAAAAATATATTCTAAATATACTTTAAAACTACTCAAATTTATAATTTATCAATATTAATTTTTTTGATTAAAAAAGTTGTTTTTAATAAAAATTTAGTAATTTTCACTATTCATCAAAATATTAAAGTTATCCGAAAAGTACCAAAATTTAACCTGAGGCTAAATCTGATATTCTGAATAAAAAAATGAAGTCTATTTTGAAATATAAAATATATATAGTTTCAAAAAGTAGGAATTACTATTCATAACGGCTAGTTTGATTGGTTATGGTGTGTTAGAACTCGGTGTTGCGTACAACACACGCTATCACATTATTCAAAGAGAAGCGTACCGTAGAATCTTGGGGTGTTACATTCTAGATGTTAACTACTATTTAAGATAATAATATTATATTATTAGAGGTCAATGTAAGATTTCAAATAAACCATTTGTTGCGTATCAGGTACGCTATCAAACATAGCCACCCCTTTAAAGTAAAATTAATATTTAAATCACAAATATTTATAAATATTAAATATTTCTTATTCTTTATTTAAATAGGATGTTACATATCATCATCTATAGATCCAACATAAATCTTCAATTCCTAAAATGTAGACATCTTAATAATCGAACATTAATCATTATCCTTTATCCATGATTTTATATCTTATTCTTTAATAATTATTTCTTAAAATGATACCATTCATATATTCATTTGATTCAATAATGTCCAAACATTACTTATGAAATATTATATACGATTAATTGTCCTTTTTTAGTTTCCTTATCTTCAATTGGAATGACATTAGGTGTTGGTAATCATATTTTTTTATGTTCCCATTCCCAGACATTATTTGTAAGAAATATATTTATATAATGACCGCAAAAACAACATTTAAAACATTAAATTGATCCCTTGTAAAGAAAATCATTCCCTTTCCTGGAGTAAAATGAACACATCCTTTTTCCATGGAAGGTTATTCCTTTATGACTTTCATTACCACATTTATAATATCTTCCATCCCTTTGAAACATTTTTCAAGGTGTTTATTCCTACATTCGCGAGACATAGTTTGTTGAATATACTTACAGTTATGATTATTACTTGAAATTATATAAGGTTTCGTTTCTCCCATAAATAATTCATTATAAAAATAACCAAGGTTCAAGTGTTCAATCATGACTCCAGATATTTGGTTAAGAATAACTACAAGTGTTCTCATTTCATCTCCCAATTAATTCTGTTTCATATTCAGAAACCACCATAGTTTCTTTCACATCCATTATTACTTTGGTGCCTTCCAGATCTAACCATTTATTAAAATAAAAAATGTCATTGTGATTATAACATTATAATAATAATATAATTTCTTATGAGGTGGGTAAACACTGAGATATTCTTATTAATGTTATCATAAACTCATTCAATTTATCTAAAATAACAATGAATCTTTCTAATATGTCAACCATTATGGTTATATAGAACACATAACATATGGGTAAGTAACACCCTAACATCTAAATTTATACAAATCGAACTCTAATACCCACTATAAGGCCCCGACCATAAAAATTACGTAATCCTGAGAAAAGTCATAAATTGGCATTATTTAACATTGAGGATATTTTCAAGTTAGAGCTTCAGCGATTTAGGTCATAACTCATACATAGCAACTAAAATATTACATGTAGGAACTTATATTCACTATCCATTTTTTTATAATAAAATTCTAAAAAAATAAACAATGTATCATATCATGTTTTAAAAGTATAAATTTTCCGTGATTTCATCCTTTACTATATTTTTATTTACGTCCTATGAGAAACATTACAACATTCGGAATGATCATAAAGGCTAAGTAAGATATACATAAAGAATGAAAACTAATAGTCTTGTGAAGACATGTAAATGATTAAAACTATATCAAAATTTAATACATTCCACAATTAATAACTAGGAAAACAATTCTCAGAATATAAGCTCATTTCTTACAATTTTAAAACCAAAAGATTTCCATAAAACACATAGAAATAGACCAATAATAAGTAAAGGTAACTTGGGAATTAATCATACATAAATACAATAACCATAACACCGAATTACACACATAACACTAAATGGAATAGCTATATGACCAACTTCCATTCCCAATGCATTGGAGGTTATAACGTTACCACCATTCTTTGGATTATCATAGAACCAGCCATCTTTGTTTCTTCACAAAACCACCTATCATTGGTTTATCACGTAACCACCTGTCAAATTTCAATGTACCATTATAAATTTGATACGAAAACAAATTAAAATATCATCAGATCACAAATAAAATTTCATTTCCAATCACAATAAATCATTTAAAGATATTGAAACATTCAATCCAATTAATACATTTAATAAACCAAATTTTGAATCAAAGTGTCCCATAAAACATTAAAACGTTTATAATTTTAAAACATTAATTTCTCTATAAAAAATTCATTAAACCCATTTTTAAAACATGGATATGAAATAAAAGGTTTTAGAAGAATAAATCTATAAGACACTTAAAATGATATTTTGGATAAACAATCCCTTACCACTTGAGAAGCAGTTGAATAAAATAATCGAGGAATAATAATAAATAAAACATTAAATGTAATGATAACATATTAATTCATTATAAAACATGTTAAAAGGGTTGTATATACACTTTATTGAATAATAAAGGTGAAAAAAATATTGATATGCCTCAATGAAAGGATACTGAGACGAAGTCCCTAAAAAAGATTGTATCATTATTTTAAGGATAATTAAATGACATAATATTGTGTGAAAAATATAAATACACTAAATATAAGAATATATTTAGTTTAAAACAATCAGATTTTCTCCACAAATATTTTTTGGAAAACAAATCTAATGACATGATATTTAACTCAACGAATTGAGACTAAGTTATGATTTTCAATACCATGATCATTTTGTTAATAAAATAGATTTATTGTTTGTATTAACTATAAATAATCATTAATAAATACTCAATACCATAAAGGATAAAAATATTATTCATAACAGAATCATTGAACAATGTAACCAAGAAATAGAGGATTAGCCTAGTGATTGGAAATTGGGTTATGAAGTACCCTTATAAAGATCGTATAAATAGTGTATGAATTTATAAATGGGGAGATTATGTGAAGAAACAGTATATCCAAACAAAGGGAAGTGTAAATTATAGTATAAATAATTAAACTGTGATTCTACACATAAATTTGACATAATAAAATCAACAAAATATTCATTAAACCCAATAAACAGAAATTAAGTTTAGAAATTCCATTAAATTGAGTTAGACTTGTCTCGTTCGTTCTTTAATTTCCTAAATAATAAACTATGGTAAATTTATACTTTCTTAAGAACCATTTTAATGTTTAAAATTCATTTTCTATCACTTATTAACATGTTATTACAATTAATTAATTATTTGAGTTCATATCAGATGTTTTTTCGTTGTTGGGTACTTGGGTAAAAAAAACAAGTTTTAAAAATAAATTCGCCATGATTTCATAATTAAATCTTCTCCAAAATGATATTAATGATTTAAATATATTATATATCTTGTATATATGTATTTATAACAGTCCATAACATATGGAGATAAGAAATGAACTGCACTGCTAATGGAGATGGTAGGTCAAACGTAGGCATTAACGCTACTTTCATTACCTTGTCATATTAAACGAATTGAAACTAAATGACGGATAAGTATATAATTATTACAGTATAATATATATTTTATATAGGTTACATAATTACTTCAATTACATTCTTTATACATTACTTTTATGGCATGAACATGTAATATCACTTTGAGGGGGAGATAGTCCACACTTTCTCAAATGAAATTATTGTATTTACACATTATGTAAATCATAAAGGTACATTTAAAATAAAAATTACAGAATAATTGAGACAATATAAATAATATATTTATCATATATAAATATAGTTCCATCAAAATGGCCTCCAAGAGAGGTGGTAGGAGAAAATGGAACCATCATCATTTTGTGAGACAACAGTTCGCTATAGATATAAATTGTATGTACTCTATCAATTAGATGGAGGTGCGTGCAAGTGTAGTTCAAAAACATAGATGAAAATAATAATAATATATTTAGGATATTTTTTATAGAATAATTGAATAATTATAGTTTTCGGTTTTTATGGAGAAAATAAAGGAAATGATCTTAAGAGAAGACGTTATCTCTAAATTGGGCAACTCCTTTTGATTTTAGCCAAAAGGATTTTTTGAATTCCCTTCTGCCCAAGGTAAGTATTATAGAACAATGGGATAGATTTTGGGATCTTATGTGGTAAGACTTTTGACAATTAAAGGGGTTTTAAAGGTTTGAGTCAGTGGGTAGAGGTTGTATCCTTTTATTAGAGGAAGGAGGGGCACTTTAGGAATGTCTAGAAATATTATTTTATTAGAAATTGATTTCCAAAATATAATAGTTCAAAAAGATAAATTTATAGGATACAATTATTATGGGTCAAAATACACTCATCCAATAGTTTTTAAACATGTTTAGGCCACAAATTAAACTTTATCTTTTAGCTTTAACACTTAGATTAATAAATTAACTCTTTCCATATCTTCTTGTATTCCTCACTATGTGGTCAATATATTTACTATAAAATTAAAATAGAACCTAAAGAGGATCATTAATTGAAATTTTAACATTATATAAATCCTTTTGATGAATATTAGGTTTTTATGACTATTAATTCATTTAATAAAATAATATTTGTTATAAAAACTCATTTATATCATCATTGAGACTAATTAAAAATTTATTTTTGATAAATTCAAAATAAAACATCATTCATCTGAATAGATAGAATTAAATAAAATATAATATGTATTAGTCATCCATAAATTGTTTTTATTGCGTTAGAATTTTAAAATTTCGTTTATTTTAATATTTATATTATCATTTATTTGAACATTTCATTAATAAGGTAATCGCTGCATCATATTTTTTCATAAAAATATTAATCTATTTAGTGTCTCAAAATTATCAATAAAATACCAGGACATAAGAAATCGTTTTTTCATTCTAATTTATATTTATATTAAAAGATATCAATTATATAAACCATACTATTTTTTTAATTAAATTATACATGTTTATGTTACATTTCTCTTTTCATTAAATGAAATATTATAAAAGGTCATTATCACAGCCATGGGGATTGATGGGGTCCAAAATTCAACAAAAGGAAGATAATGGTCAACAAAATCACATAAAATAGTATTGTGATATTTGTTACTGTAGTTTTATATTGTAATAATATAATATTTTTCCCTTAATTACCTAATTTATCCTTCAAACATGTTAAATAAAAAATTAATTATTAATCTTACCATTGATATTGTTAAAAAATTGATACATATTTATAAAATTTGAACCTTTATATTCCAAATACTGATGTCTTTGTTTCAAATTCAAAAGACATAATTGGAAAAAATTAATTTAAAATTATTTCCCATTGTCAAAATGAGAAATTGGGTTCTCTAAAAGTTGACACATTGTAAAAGATTAAGATATTTTTTCAACTAAATTAAATATAGAATTAATAAAATTGACCTAAATTATAATAAATGATAGAAATATATTCTATTTAAACTTTAAACCTATTATATAATATTATTCTACAAAATAAATTATCAAGATGGAAAAAGTTATTTTGAATTAAAAATTTTCATATTTTTATTATTCATCAAAAGATGACAGTTATTAGAAAAAAATCAAAAATTCATCCAAAGAAAAAATTGATGTCCCGATTATAAAGAATATGTTTACTGTTTTATATAGAAAATATAATGTTTTCAAAACTAAACTGAAAAATTGGTTGCCATCAAAAGGTGGGAGAACTACATTTTTATAAAAATATTTCATTTGTCAGAAAAAATTGAAATTGTCTCTTATATCATATATATACATCATATAATATGAAATTGAAACATTAAATTGAATAGATAACATTTAATTTTCATTAAATTAAAATCCATGATGAGTGAAATGGTTTTATAAACACAATTTTTCTCTTTTATAAAAGGATTGCATAAAAACACATACTTTATATTAAATTGGTTTTTATTTCAATTTCTAATAGATTTTTTCCAATGAAATAATTATTTAAACCAATGTAAACTATATTTTTATAATTCCGCTGATATATTCATTCATACCATTCTAGTGGCTCAGTTATAAAAGTAACATTTAAATAATAATATTTATTTGATCATTTAAGCTTGGTGTAGTGTATCATATATGTTATTGATAATAGTGTTTCATTATTAAAACATTCAGTGTAAAATTTATATATCTAATAACAATAACCTAATTGAAATTGAACATGATGATTATTTTGGGGATTTATAAGCATGGTTTATATGAAGTATAATATAATTAATGTATTTTATCAAAGTGTACTTGAATGACCATTGGGCTATAAAATCCTTTTTCATTTAAAGATAGCTAAGATGATGAATTGAGATAATAAAAAAGGGATATTAGTTACTAATGATAATAAAATTTTATGTTAAATGGTTTACAAACATGAGAATCCACTAAACTATATCACATGTGAATAAAGTATTACACGAAAACATTAAATTGATTTTTTTAAAAAGGTTTTATTGAGATGTGAAATGTTTAATTTGTATAAAATGATATTCGTGAAATTATTTTCATTTCATGAACAACATAATTGAGTTTGAAAATTATTCAAACTAAAGAACTAATTTCATGAGTATTCTTAAATGAAGAAACTAAACATATAAAGATGATAATAATTATTAATTCCTACCAACATACTTGATCAACGGTGGATGATGATACATGAAGTGTACATGATAAATTTTGGATCTAATAAGATCATGTTGGAAGATAAAAATATCATCATGTAGTGGAGAAATAATATATACATTGGAAAAGATTGTGTGATGTAGTATAAAGACCCTCCTAAATAGGATCCATAAAAGAATGCCAATGTGATTTCTGGTAACACATTGTGATGAAATATTAAGATAATTCTATGAGGAGTTAGGATTATAATTCTAGTGTGGACTCTGGTTACAAATTTTGATTTATTATAAAGATACTATTTTGAGGATTCCATATTAAAGAAATATTATGAATCAATATCAACCATATTATCTTATAAAAATATTATAGTGGAAATTCCATGTCAGGGTGTATAACCAACGTATAATGGAGTATGAATTTTAAAATTACCTTGTATGTCACTATGTTATTAGTTTTCATTTATGACATCATCCAAGAAGTGGTTGAGTGTAACAAAACCAGAAGATCGAGACATTAATTAGACGTATATGATTAATTTAAAAATTGTTCACCCATTCAAACATTATACCTCTCTATGCTATCACACCAATTTGGGTTGTTTTATTAGTATTAGAGTGGGTCTATGACTAAAATATCCAACCTCTATCTGTATAGTGGTAAATAAATTTTTATTTAGTTAATGTAATCATAACATACAAATTTTACATCTAAATAGATTCTAGAAGAACCAAAAAAAAATTATTAAATAGTAATCCCTATTATAAAAAATTAGAATGTCTCTACAAATATTTTATGAATTAATAAGAAAATAGAGGATAGGAAGATGAAAATAGGTAGTAAATAAAGATGTATTTTCTAATGAATCAATGAGTGATGAAGAAATTTATTATGAAAAATTCAGTTTATTGTTATTAAGAATCATATTTCATTGGAAGAAAATTTTTATTTATGTTGTTTAAAAAATATTTCAATTTTTAAATAGATATCATATTGGAAAATAATAGCTGGACCAAAAAAAAGATGGAATGGATGAATTATTATACATGAAAATTTGAAAATTAATCCTCTCATTAATCATGAAAATGGTAAGGATAAAATCATAATTCTTTATAAAGTGATATTTAACTTGTCTAAAGACTAAAAATAATAACATGCAACTCATTAAAATATTAAAATTTTAGTATTTGATAATGAATCTAAAATATTTTTTTTTGGAATGATGTGATAGAAATAATTATTTAGATGACGTTCCAAAATAGATACATTCTAAAAAATAATAGAATGATAAATAATATAAACAATATATCATATAAATTATGATTAAGGAGTTTTATAATTATCTACAAAATTAAATTTAAAAGTACGATGATCTTATCAAAAAAAATAATTATTATTGGAATCTAATTTTTTGATCATTATAAATAAATAAAAATTAATTGAACCTAAAATATCTTGAACAAGAATCATGATTGAATGATTTGGAATCAATATTTTATGTTATTTATCAAAGAAATTAAAGGAAGGATGTTTTTATTGAAATCATTATTTATGTTCAATATTCCAAAAGACTCTCATGTGTGAAAAAAGAAGTCTGGGATCATGTTATGAAACATCCTCAAAAAGGTCATCAAAAGGGGAAACACAATTTCAATGAAAATATCTTTTTACAAAAATAGTTTGATTTTATTTTATATGTAACGAAACAAGGGTTGGAGAAAGATTTAAATGAAAGTGAAAACCATATCATCAATGGTATAAGAAAGAAAAAATAATTATTCCATGAAAATGAATGTTTGGAGGAGGAATAATATTGTCCAAAAGTAGCATGGTATGATTGTTTCCAAAATTATCCACATAAAATGAAACAATGATTTATTGGATATTATTGATTTTGGAGAAAATTAATATCCCAGAACATTAATTATTGGAATTTCATTCCATTGTTTCCAAAATACAAAAGTTTGGAGTCATGGGGGAAAAGATCAATTTAAAAAGAAAAATATAAAAATAGTTGGAAAGTAAGTCACCAGTTCTATGTGAAAAAATAATAAACTATTGATCATAGTATTCTCAATAAGATTAAAAGTAAAGGATAAAATTATTTCATAGAAACATTAAAACAAAATACTATATGATAAATTAAAATTTCATATCATGGTTTACTAAAAAGGATCAATGGAAATAAAAATTAATGGAGGTATACTAAAAATATTCAATTCATGAAATAAATCATAAGAATAGATTTATTGAGTGTATACCAAATGAATAAGTCGTGAATTAAACTATTTTTTTTGACATTAGTGTAGATAATAAGTCTTATAGACTATCCACTAAGACTAATCAGGTCATAATGGAATATCAAACTCCTCGATATGATGAATAAAAATTTTCCATACTAATAGTTAATATTCATATTGAGAAATAAAATAGGAAATGAAGAGATCTATTAAAAAGATAAAAAAAATATAGTTTAACATGAAGTGTCAATTAATGAAAATAACATAGTCACACATTTTCATAAAGCATGGGAATAGGAATCATTAAATAATAAGTCTAATAAGAAGAAGAAATAATGGTTGATAGAAAATTCTCAGCCTTAGAATATTCATTATAAATTTTATAACCCTCTATTTTACTTTTTTGTTAATATAAACTGACATGTATGGAATATAAGGAGAATAAATATCTATCACATATAACCCCAATTTTAATGAAAACATATTGAGTGTATTCTATCAGGTGTAGAAACAATAAATATGAGGTATGATCATCACACTTGAACATATTCCAGGATTATGTCAAACTACATATCATGGGAGAACTATGGTTCATTATAATGATGAGATATAGGGGGTAATATTTTATGCACTGGAAATATTTGGATATATATTTTTACATTTATTTATGATACATATTGAAATTTTTACTAAATTTTCATATGAATTGATGATGTAAAATGATATTGATGATGATATAAATTATATCAATATTCAGCTGCGACAATATTGATGATCACAAAACATAAATATTATTTTTTACCCTACTTTATTAAAAATATAATTATAGTCTTCTTGTTATAACCTCGTTACTTTATGATATAATTTTGTTCCATTATTTAAGGTGATAATACCCTTAATTAAATCTTGGTATTTATTTTTAATAAGTTGGAGAATAAAATGAATATAATTCAAATATTGTATTAGTGAATTTTTTAAAAGTATTGACATGAAATCCAAAGTGGGTTATTGTCAAACTCGGGGGAGCTGAATTTTATTTTTAGTCAATAAGGTGTAAATAACTTACAGATAGTATAATAGGTGGTGGAGTAAAAATCATGTGGAATGACTATTCTCTAATACATTTTTGAGGACTAGTATTCTGTTCTTAATGTCTATAACATGTTATAAATGTGATTTGTGTGACAATGTTTTTTATAAAATGTTTTTCAATTTAGAATATGAATACATAAATAATGATATAAAGAAGATGAAGTCCATAAAAATTATTTTTATTCATGATGTGGAATTAAATATGGATATTTTGAGATGTGGTTTTGAATATGTTTTGTCACATACATCTGTATTTTACCATATTTAACATAGAAATTTTTCTGTGTTTTAATAAAAAATAAGGCCAACAAAAACCAACCAGCTAGGCCATCTGGATCCCACACTTGTGGGAGATGATTCAAACAAATGGGAGTGATATTTATCCCATATATCCATGGAATATGGAGATTGTGAAGACATTACTGCTGGTGGACTGTGTAAAGACCTGTAAAATTCAAGGAAATATTTTTTCTAATTTTCTTTGAGATTTTACAAGAACGCAGTTTCTGACGGTGCCTGATTCCGAGGCCCGGTGTGCCCAGAATCAATTTCCGAAGTTTGGCTCAGGTACGTTCAGTGAACGAACGAGTGAGTTTTTCTAACTTTTGAACAGGTGCTCAGAATCAAATTCTGAGGGCACCGATGGAATCACAGTGCCGGTATTTTCCTAGGAACGCCTCTTCTGGAGTTGCGATTTCTCGGGTGTGGTTTTTAATTTTTGGACTTTATGTTAAGAAATAAAATAAAGTGATGCAGAAAACTTTATTTTATTTCACTTAATGCTGCTTAAAGCAACTTTAATCTGCTTAAGCCGAGTTGAAGAGGATAGAGTGGAATTCAAAATATCCTACCCTCTTGTAGGATATTTGTGAGTTAGGGCCCGCATGATCCCCACCGTTTCTTTTCTGCTAACTAATGCACCTATGAAAACATCTTCATTAATGAATGTCAACCGTGAGTTTTTCTGGTTAAGAAATGCCCTAATTAATTGGGCAGCTAAATCATACAATTAATTCAACGAATTTATTGTTCGTTTCTTATCTTTTGAATTTCAAAAGCATAGGTCAATAATAAAATAAGGGTTGAACTTATTTTATTTTGTTGGACTTGTGGCGTGGAGAGAATTTGGGAGGAAAGCGTTCTTCTTCGACGAAGAACGTGATGAATGCTCCGACCTCCAACGAAGAACGCCAAACCCTCAGAGATCGACGACGCGACACCGTGTACCGCGACATCAACGACGATTCTTCCGCGATTCTCCCTCCGCGATGCTTCGTCCACGACGATCCAACCCTGCGACAACCATCAATCGAGAACGACAAGGTAGGGGGTTGCGCTCCTTTTAAATTCTTTGTGGTTTATAATAACATCATGGATTTAATTAATATAATTAAATCTGCATGTTCTTGAACCTCAGAGTTCGACGACGCAATGACCTTATGCAACGCGACGGTCCCCTCCTTCTGTGGTGATCATTTCCACAAAGAACGCACACTCGACGACTACGGCGAGGTAGGGGTTTGTTGTAAAATAATTTATATTTTCTGTGGATGCTTCCTCCCAAAACAAAGAACCTGGATCAAGTGCAATTTTAATTTATTAAATTGTATCTTGTTACGTTTTCATATAATAATTTATTCTTCCCGATTGTTATCACCTAACGCGGAGGGTGCGGGCTAAACAAACACAACCCGACAAGCCTCCACAGTTCTTCGTTGATGTGCGGATTGGCGGGCGGCGAAAAAACATACCACAGAGGTGATTCGTTGTTTCCGCAGTGAAGTACCGGACCTGGGAGGAGTTTCGGCGTAGACAGAAATGAAATCGGACCACCGGAGCAACTTTGGTGGCCTACGGAACCCACTGGCGGCGCGGGTCGCCGGCGGCGCCCCGGCTGAAGCTGCGGCGGTGGCGGCTAGCAGACCCGCGACCGCGCGGTTCTGGCACACACGGGACGCGGCTTTGCCGCGTCCGCTGATCCAACGCGGCCCCACGTGGGCCACGACATCCCTTACCGCGGGGACTTCATTCCCCGCGGCTCCCTTGCTCGGCCACTCGGTCGAGCCGAGCCGACCCGCCGGCCGGGTCGCGCCCAGGCCAGGCCGCACCGAACTGGGTCGGTCCGGGCCCAGACCGCCCGTCTTCGGACCGTTTTCGGTATTTTGCCCGTATCTTGAGCTACGAGCCTCCGAATGACGTGACGTCAGCAGCGATGCGATCCTTGGTTCGAGACAGTCATTTCAGTATATCGCAATCAATGTCTCGGAACACTTTGGGTTCAGCCAGGTTGGTTCGGATACAAAACCAACCGGGCCCTCGGAGCAGAAATGCTCATATCTTGAGCTCCGGACGTCCGATTGATGTGCCGTCAACATTGATGGATTTCTCTAAGTGAGACAAATCTTTTTGCTTACTCCTCTTGAGGATTGGATGTCGTCGGAGTGCGGTCGGGTTAGTTTTCTCATGAAATCCAACCGGGCCCCTAGAATGAAAAAGCCAATAACTCACAGACCTGGCGTCCGATTGACGCATCGTCTGTCTCGTTGATTTCTTCTTGATGAGAAGGAACTATCGTCTTACTTCTCCCGAGTTTTGGTTGCTGTTGGATAGTGGCAGGGTTGGATTGTACCCGAAACCCAACCGGGCCCCTGGAATGGAAAAGCTGATATCTTTCAGACCAGAAGTTTGATTGAGAAACCGTCTGCGTTGTTGGTGATCACGTTGAGAAACGGTCCCTTTATGTTTACCCTATGAGAGTTCGGGGTACAGTTGAGATACGGCCGGGTTGGTTCGCTCACGAAACCAACCGGGCCCCTGGAAGGAAAAGGATAGTAACTCATAGACCTAGAATCTGATTGACACACAGTCTGTTTCATTGAGACCCCTATGATGAGACGGTCCTTTGAGATACTTCTTCGTGGAACATTGTGGTACTTGTAATATCGACTAGAAGCTCATGGAGTGGACCCTCCCGGAGATGAGTGTGCGGAGTACGGAGACCGTGTAGCCGACTAAGACCTGACGACTGCTTGACCGAACGACTCGGTGTGTTTCAGATAACCTAGTGGGGAGCACTTGGTTATAGTGGCAGACCCACGGTGGAGGAGCACTTGGTCGTAGCGGCAGACCTGTGGTACTCAATAGAAGGATTACCTCTGGAGGCTATGAGGGGGAGTGCTTGGTTGTAGCGGCAGACCCACAACGGAGGAGCGCTTGGTTATAGTGGCAGACCCGCGGTACTCAATAGAAGGAGTACCTCTTGAGGCTATGAGGGGGAGCGCTTGGTTGTAGCGACAGACCCATGGTGGGAAGCGCTTGGTTGTAGTAGCAGGCCCACAATACTCGACATGAGGAGTACCTTAGTTGTCTTAGGTCAGTGAACAATACCTTAGAGTCGTGACAGGACCACTGTACACTCCAGAGACGGAGCTCTTCAACAGTTACAGTTTCAATAATAAAAATCCTGGTTTGAGCTGAGTCAATGACCTTTGTGTTTTCTCATGATTGAGATGGGTCACTTGATAACTTAGGTATATGTATGGGTATATACCTGGGAAGTAGTTATCCGTTGATTTCATAATCTCTGTGTTTCCTCAGGATTGAGATGGGTTATTTGATAACTTAGGTATATGTATGGTCATATACCTAAGTAGAGGTTATCTGTTGAGATCCACTTTGTGGTTATCCTTGTTGGTTTTAGTGAGACCATGAGGGTCTCGAGGTCCCTAATAAGTATCGTTATACTCACCCATGCACGGGCTATGCCCGCATCTCGTTGTGTTGGTTGCAGACGATGGGCAGTGCTGATGGAGGATGAGTGTTCGAGGACTGGACGATACCCGGAGGTGGACTACATGACGAGTCAGTATCCGGAGGGGGACTTCACGACGAGACAACACTCGGAGGAGGTTGACGGGCGGGAGCGTTGTGGAGGCTATCTGTACCTACCCTTCAGGTAGGATCCGTGGTGGATGATCCAGGAGCTGCGTCATCTGTACTTACCCTTCTGGTAGGATCCAAGGAGGACAACCCAGGAGCCGCTTCCATCCTTCCAGCTATTGTATTTTTCTTTTTTAATTGTTCAGTTGTAGTTGTACTTTATTTTGGGTTTGTATTCTGGCCCATTTACCTTTCAGCACTTCTCTTTGTACTTAGTGTTTTACTTCTGCTTGTACTCTGCGGTGTTTTGTTTACTTTTATAAAGGAAATTCCTTCCCAGTTATCGGATTTACGCCTTTGGTGCTAGTCGCCAGCCCCAGTCCTATGGAAGGCGGGATTGGGTTAGTCACAGCACGGGCCCCGAGGACGGGTCGTGAAAAATTAGTATCAGAGGAGTCGGTTCTACCGCAGAACTTATAACTCCGGTATTTTCATTCTGTGAAGCAATAGTGTTAAGAGTACCGAGTGTGGTTTTCAGTTCAAGGAGTCCAGTCTTGGTGCAGGAAACCAACGTATCCGTACACCAAGGCCCTGAAAACTGATTTCCAACTTTGTGTACGAAAACACTGATTGCGTGTGTGTTTCCAGAAGTTTTTAAATATCAGCTCAAACCAGGTCAGCTCACCAGGTATAATCGTTTGACAGTGTCACGTTGTTTCTTTCCGGATTCCTTTTCTCAGAAGACTAGCTAGAGCCTAGTGGTACGTGCGTACTGACAGCTTGTCGAGCAACAAGGCTTCGGAACAGGGCCCTCTTACAGTTGAGGCACCAGCGGTACTACCATATGTTGGGCCACCGATGACACCATCCCCAGCAATAGGCGATGCACGCCACTTGAACATGCAGCACAAGTTCTAGCGCCAGAGACCACCTAGGTTCCGGGGAGAGACGGACCCGCAGGCGGCTGAGGATTGGATGGAGGCTGTGGTGAGAGTCTTCAGGCTAGTGGGGATGCCGGCAGACCTCATGGTGATCTTTGCTGCCAGCCTTCTTCAGGTAGCAGTATGCAGGTGGTGGAGCCACTTGTTCCAGTTTTGCGACGGGATGACCTTCACATGGGAAGACATCGAGACCTTCTTCAGGGTGGAGTTTGTGCCAATAGATCTATACCCCGAGCGTGTACAGGAGCTTCTGCCTTTTCCGCAAGGTTTTTGATCAGTAGACGAGTCATCTGTGGGCAGTAGACAAATGATGCATAGGACCAAGAGGGCCAGAGCCAGCTGTACGAGGAGCAGGACGTGTTATGAATGCGCTGGAAAGGGTCACCTAGCACTTGACTATTCGACTCCTCGTATAGTTGATCTACATGCTTTGGAGGAGCCACTGAGGCAGAAGCAGTGGCAGGTGCTTGAGCAACAGCCGAGCAGTGGACAAGGTAGTAGAGCTCTGGGAGCAGGTGGACAGGAGCGGAACTAGTGGATACGTGCCATGTACTCTAGTTCCATTTTTCTGTTGTATCCATGTCTTTGTACTACGAGGTGCAATAATAAAAAGACACTTATCTTTGTGATGTATTCTTTCCTGTCCTTTTGTTTGGTTGGTACTGAGTGGTCCTGGTTAAGACTGTGGACTTGACCCTCACTTTCAAGATTCCTACTGGAGGAGACCCAGTGACCTCACACTGATGCCGATAGAGTGACTCGACCCTTGGAGGCGAGAGTGACATTTGGATCTCTTAGTAGTCACTTCATGGCCTTATGATGTTATCCATGACATGAGTGCACCCTTCATGTCAGGATTGACTATATTAGGCAATTGGAGTGGTTCATCCAGGGGATGAGACCAAGTTTCTCTTTTCGGCAAATGAGAAATTTTAGAAGCTCTTCCAAATCGTAGGCAAAGAAGGTGTAGATCATCCATGAGCAGATGAAGACTGCACAGTGCAGTAAGAAACAGGAAACCAGTGCCATTCTTAGAGACTCGGGCGTGTTTAATGTTTCATGAAAAGGATGGTTTAAAGAGAGATGAGACTGCGAAGGGGTAGACGTTGAGGCAGAGCTAGGAGAGCAGCATGAGGTGGTGTACATCTTAACATGCTACAACCACCCGCCTTAGTTATCCCCGCCAGGCTCAGGGAGCTGGAGGTCGTAGGAAGAGTGTGGCTGCATGCGGTCAAGGAATGTGACCCAATGGCTCTAAAATTGATTCAAGGGACAGTCTGTGTCCACTACTAGCTGCTGTAGAAACAGATGTCGATATGAATCATTCCTCGCTTTCACAAATCTTTTCCCAGACCTAGAGTTTCCGATAAGACATGGACTTAACCCCCATGTCTGGAGATACCTTGGGAGGAGACTCGATAATCACACTTACGCCGATGGTGTGTTCAAACCCTCATGGAGAGAGTTTCGTTTGGAATCTCTTAGTGGAAGCGTCGAGACCTTACGACATTGGTTTGAGTATGGACTGGGAAATCATAGTTTATACACAAATTGATGGTATTAGGCAAAAAGGTTGTGGTTTAACTACGACGTCGTGATGAGTTTTCCTTGGTCGGTGAAAAGGAAACCCCAGGCAGCACAGGACAAACTCATGCTCAGGAGGGTGTGACCGATCATTCTTGAGTCGGTCAACCTTACCCTCGTGGCAATAGTTGATTTGAGTTTCAGTTCTAACAGGAATTGGAGGCCTCATGAGTTTGAGGATAACGATCACGTCCTTATACGGGTCTCACCTCGACGAGGTTTACAGAGATGTGGCCAATGCGGGAAGTTATCTCCGAGGTTCAACAAACCTTTCTAGGTACTCATCTAGGTAGACGGGGTGGTTTAATGCTTGACCCATCCACCTCAGTTGCACTAGGTGGACGACAACATCCACGTATCTCAAATGAGGAGATACGTGCTCGACCCTTCGCATATCATCGACCATGAGGAGCTGGACGATGGCGATGGGGTGTCTTTCATGGAGGATCCAGTGGGGATCGAGGATTGATAGGAGCAGATCCTTCTAGGACAATCTATTCCCCTAGTGCGCTTTCACTAGCAGTACGGGAACCTCCAGGTGAGCACATGAGAGCAGGAGGCTCAGATTCATCCTCAGTACCGCTTTTGTATCCCTAGTTTCTGTTTAAAGCTTTACAAGGACATAAATCCTTGAGGTAGGAGTAATGTAAAGAACCATTAAATTCAAGGTAAATTTTTTTCTAATTTTCTTTGGGATTTTACAAGAACGCAATTTCTGACGGCGCCTGATTCAGAGTCCCGGTGTGCCCGGAATCAATTTTCGAAGTTTGGCTCGAGTATGTTCAGTGAACGAACGAGCGGGTTTTTCTAACTTTTGAACTGGTGCTCGAAATCGAATTTCGAGGGAACCGATGGAATCGCAGCGCCAGTATTTTCTTAGGAACGCCTCTTCCGGAGTTGCATTTGTTCAGGGGTGGTTTTTAATTTTTGGACTTTAATTTAAGAAATAAAATAAAGTGGTGCGGAAAACTTTATTTTATTTCACTTAATGCCGCTTAAAGCCACTTTAAGCTACTTAAGCTGATTTGAAGCGGATAGAGTGGAATTCAAAATATCCTAACCTCTTGTAGGATATTTATGAGGTGGGGCCCGCACGAGCCCCACCGTTTCTTTTCCGCTAAGTAACGCACCCACAAAAACATCTTCATTAATGAAAGTCAGCCGTGGGTTTCTCTGGTTATGAAACGCCCCAATTAATTGGGAAGTTAAATCGTTACAATTAATTCAAAGAATAAATTGTTCATTTCTTATCTTTTGAATTTCAAAAGATTAGGTCAATAACAAAATAAGGGTTGAACGTATTTTATTTAGTTGGACTTGTGGCGTGGAGAGAATTTGTGAGGAAAACGTTCTTCTTCGACGAAGAACGCAAAGAACGCGAAGAACACTCCGACCTCCGACGGAGAATGGCAAACCCTCAGAGATCGACGATGCGATGCCGTGTAACGCGATGTCAACGACGCTTCTTCCGCGATTCTCCCTCTGCGACGCTTCTTCCACGATGATCCAACCCCGCGACAACCATCGATCGACAACAGCAAGGTAGGGGGTGTTCTCCTTTTAAATTCTTTGTGGTTTATAACTACATCATTGATTTAATTAATATAATTAAATCTGCATGTTCTTGAACCTCAGAGTTCAACGACGGGATGCCCATCCACGACACGACAGTCCCCTCTTTCCACGGTGATCAATTCTGCAAAAAACGCACGCCCGACGACTATGGCGAGGTAGGGGTTTGTTGTGAAATAATTTATATTTTCCGTGGAAGCTTCCTCCAAAAACAAATAACCTGGATCAAGTGCAATTATAATTTAATAAATTGTATCTTGTTACGTTTTCATATGATAATTTATTCTTCCCGATTATCATCACCTAACGCGGAGGGTGCAGGCCAAACAAACACGGCCCGACTACCCTACGCAGTTCTTTGCTGATGTGAGGATTGGATGACGGTGACAAAACATTCCGCAGAGGTGATTCGTTGTTTCCGAAGTGATGTACGGGACCCGGGAGGAGCTTCGGTGAAAACGAAAACAAAATCGGACCACCGGAGCAACTCCGGTGGCCCGCAGAACCAACCGGCGGCCAGAGGCGGCTGTGCCCCGGCGCGCCGCTAGACAGGTCCGCCGCGGCTGAAGCTGTGGCCGCGCGGGTCCGGCACACTCGGGATGTGGATTTTCCGCGTCCGCTGATCCAGCGCGGCCCCACGTGGGCCGCGACATCTCTTCCCGCGGGGTCTTCAGGCCCCGCGGCTCCCTTGCTCGGCCGCTCGGCCGAGCTGAGCCGACTCGCCAGCCGGGTCGCGCCCAGGTTGGGTCGGGTCGGTCCGGGACCAGACCCCCCATCTTCGGACCGTTTTCGGTCTTTTGGCCGTATCTTATGCTACGTGCCTCCGAACAACACGCCGTCAGCAGCGATGCGATCCTTGGATCGACACGGCCGTTTTGGTATATCGCACTCAATGTTTCAGAACACTTTGGGTTCGGTCGGGTTGGTTCAGATATGAAACCAACCGGGCCCTCAGAGTGGAAAACCTCATATCTTGAGCTCCGGACGTACGATTGACGTTCCATCGACATTGATGGATTCTTCTAAGTGAGACAGATCTTTTGGATTACTCTGCTTGAGGTTTGGATGCCGTCGGAGTTCGGTCGGGTTGGTTTTCTCACAAAATCCAACCGGCCCCCTAGAACAAAAAAGCCAATAACTCACAGACCGGGCGTCCGATTGACACGCCGTCTGTCTCCTTGATTTCCTCTTGATGAGACGGAACTTTTGGAATACTTCGCCCGTGTTTTGGTTGCTGTTGGATAGTGGCGGGGTTGGATTATACCCTAAATCCAACCGGGCCCCTGGAACGGAAAAGCTTATATCTTTCAGACCATACATTCGTTTGACGAACCGTCTGCGGCATTGGTGATAACATTAAGAAACGGTCCCTTTAAGTTTATCATATGAGAGTTCGAGGTACATTTGGGATATGGCCGGGTTCGTTCGCTCACGAAACCAACCAGGCCCCTGGAACGAAAAGGCTAGTAACTCACAGACTGGGCGTCTGATTGATGTGTTGTCTGTTGCGTTGAGACCCCTATGATGAGACGGCCCTTTGAGATAATTTTTCATGGAACTTTGTGATACTTGTAGTATCGACCAACAGCTCGTGGAGCGGACCCTCCCGGAGACGAGCGTACGGAGTACAAAGACCGTGTAGCCGGCTCAGACCTGACGACTGCTTGACCGAACGACTTGGTGTGTTTCGGATAGCCCAGTGGGGAGCGCTTGGTTGTAGGGGTAGACCCACGGTGGAGGAGCGCTTGGTTGTAGCAGCAGACCCGCGGTACTCAACATAAGGAGTACCTCTGGAGGCTATGAGGGTGAGCTCTTGGTTTTAGCGGTAGACCCACAGTGGTGGAGTGCTTGGTTGTAGCGGCAGACCCACGGTACTCAACAGAAGAAGTACCACTTGAGGCTATGAGGGGGAGTGCTTGGTTGTAGTGGTAGACCCATGGTTAGAAGCGCTTGGTGTAGCAGCAGGCCCACAGTACTCGACAGGAGGAGTACCTCAGCAGTCTTAGGTTAGTGAACAGTACCTCAGAGTCGTGATAGGACCACTGTACACTCTAGAGATGGAGCTCTTTAGCAGTTATGGTTTTCATAATAAAAATCGCAGTATGAGCTGAGTCTATGACCTTTGTGTTTCCTCATGATTGAGATGGGTCACTTGATAACATAGGTATATGTATGGGCATATATCTGGGAAGTGGTTATCCGTTGATTTCATAATCTCTGTGTTTCCTCAGGATTGAGATGGGTTACCTGATAACTTAGGTATATGTATGGGAATATACCTAAGTATAGTTTATATATTGAGATAATTTTTGTGGTTATCCTTGTTTGTTTTAGTGAGACCTTGAGGGTCTCAGGGTCCCTACTGAGTATCGTTATACTCACCCCTGCACGGGCTATGCCCGCATCTCATTGTGTTGGTTGCAGACGACGGGCAGTGCTGACGGAGGCCGAGTGTTCGAGGACTAGACGGTACTTGGAGGTGGACTACATGACAAGTCAGTATCCGGAGGTGGACTTCACGGCGAGATGACACTCGGAGGAGGTTGAAGGGCAGGAGCGTTGTGGAGGCTATCTGTACCTACCCTTCAGGTAGGATCCGTGGTGGACGATCCATTGTTGCGCCATCTGTACCTACCCTTCAGGTAGGACCTGAGGAGGACGACCCAGGAGCCGCTTCTATCCTTCCAGTTGTTGTCTTTTTCTGTTGTACTTGTTCAGTTGTAGTTGTACTTTCTTTTGTGTTTGTATTCTGGCCCATTTACCTTTCAACACTTCTCTTTGTTCTTAGTGTTTTACTTCTCCTTGTACTCTATGGTGTTTTGTTTTTACTTTTATAAAGGAAATGCCTTCCCAGTTATCAGATTTATGCCTTTGGTGCTAGTCGCCAGCCCCTGGCCTTTGGAAGGCGGGCTTGGGGTAGTCACAGCATGGGCCCCGAGGACGGGTCGTGATAAACTTCTCACAAGAATGCTCATGGGGTACATTGATTAAATATTTATGTTCCTAGGTGGACTTCATGTGTGTGGTGAGGCCCATTCAAAGAGTGTGTGAAAGTGTTTTGGGTGTCTATCTCAGTTCCAAATCGATATTAAGAATGAAAATTGATATTTATTAAGATTTAGTTGAATAAATGTAATAAAAATATATTATAATGGCTTCCAATGATCATTTCACTAACTAAAAAATATATTTATTTCACAAAAATCCAATCAGATTATTCATATCGATTTGATCAATTTATATGATTGTTTTCAACCTTTGGACATCAAGGTTTTTTCATTAATGAATAAGGAAATCAAAATAACCATTCTAGTATACAATGAAAATTAGTATGCCCAAATCGCGTTATCATGTTGACTAAAGAATATATGCCTGATATGTTTTGGGAAATATATGTATTGAATTATAATGATAATGCAATGAACAATCCAATTCTGAATGAAAACTAATATTTTAAAATCCATTCATGTACCTGAGAGAATGGGTTTGATTTTTTTAATGTGTTTTAGGTGATCATCATATCATTCATGTGAGAATATCACCACAATGAGGATACTATCATTATTGAAGTGATTCCAAAAATTTTGGTTTCACATAATTATTTATACTATAGTTAAATATTAAAATGATATATATTTGATGATATTAATATCTTCCATATATTGGTATTATTTATAAGATATTTTATGTGAAATGAATATCATTGTTAATTTGGTGTAATATGTGGATACTCTATCTATATGTACTGAATCATCATGATAGGGAGATGATACTATCAAAAGTGATATTGAGATATCAGGTTTTATATCGAAAGACCATCAAGAAACTAATATTGAAAAAATGGATGACCTGATGAATCTTTCAACTTCCCAGAAGAAGAATATATTTCATAAATTAGTTTAGTTTTGGAAATGAGATCTTTCTGGTCTTCTTTTTTTGTGGTACACATACATGATTTTTTTTGAACTAATACTTCATGAAGGTCCATAACCATATTGGAGAATTATCTTACCCTTATTTAAATGTTACTGTGGAATTCACCTAAATTATATAAAAGGTAAATTGAAATTTAACAGTATAATAAGGATTTTCATATGTAGTTTATGTGAATGAGTAGGCAATGCATCTATTTGATCATGTTATACATGCATGATCATTGAGAAGCCAAACATTGTTTATTGTAATCCTGATTATATATTAAAGTGATATAGTAAAAATTTTAAAATAAAATATTAACGAACATATATGGTTTTTTTATAGGATTTATAATGTTGATAATCCCATGTATTATATAACAAGTACATGATGTATTTCAAAAATAAATACTATTACGATTCCTAAAGATTGTGAGTTTAGTTGTGAAATTTATATCATTAATAAATAAAAATTGGAGAACTTGGTTGAATATATTTTTAACATTAAATGATGTTGGGACATTATTATAATAGAGGTAGAATTTCTCAGGTAATATTTTATGATGAAACCAATCATATACAGGCTATCCAAAAAATAGTAAAAGAAAAAATTACGTGATTGGTGGCTCGTGATGGTACATGAGGTGTACATGAAAATTTCAGATCTAGAAAAATCATGGGTAATGATCAAAATATTATCATACATTGGATCATTCCATGTGGAAATGAAGTATACAGTGCATGGAAGTATAAATTCTATCCTATGTGGTCTTAGGAATAGAAGGCCAGTGTGGATTTTGGTCACACTATGAGAGGATGTATAAAACAATCATGTAGATATTCAAGAGTATAATGATAGTGTGGATTATTGTAACACTATGTGAATCACTATATTTATAATTATATGTGGATATAGGAGTTATGATAAATTCTGACTCTATATTGACCTTTATAATTGATAAAAAGATTATAGTAGCGAATCCATGTTGGATGGTGTTACCAAAAACGGTGAGGAATATGACTTTCCTCCAAAACTTGTAAATATATATATTTTTAGATTATATTTACTACATAATTAAATGAATGGATGTGTTTAACAAGAATAGTGGATCTAGGATTTAACATTCCACAGAGGATGAATTGAAAAAGGGACAAGTTATAAAAAGAAAAAAAGGATCACAGGTTCACCCCCCACCCTCTTGGTGGTCTCACACTTATATGGGTTATAAAAATTAATCAATTTTACTTCAAGAATACTAACTCATTAAATAAGAATTATTCTTTTATAAAAATGAAAAAATAATTCACTATGATTATCTTTCTCGAAAGCGGTGATTCTATGTGGACATTTGATGATTTTGGTGGATGTGTGGATCACCGCTAAAGGTATTTTGTGCATGGATCAATCATAGAAATGATAGAATAATGAGAAATAGTATACACTATCATCAATGAATGAATAATTAAAAGTTTTTTTTAATTCTATATATGTTCATTAATTAATTATAAATTACATTTGAAGATCCTCTTTCTTTTGGTTCTACTATTTTCTTCAAGTCATGTAATAAACGTTTTTCAATGGATATGATGTTATTTTTCATTTGAAACAATAATTAGCTATAAAATAATAATCCTATCTATGTATTACATTATATAAAGTCAATTAATATATTGAAAGAACATATAGGCACTCACTAGGTATATTATTGACCTAACTGCCATTTGATATGAACCATAAGAGGTGATTTATTAGATAATGACAATGGATAAAAAGGGTAAACCATGAAGTTTCAAATATTTTAAACAAAATTTCATGATTTAGTTATCCTATTTATGTTTTTCCACGATTATATGATTACACAATATGATTAATGTCTATCACACTATGCTTTCTATTTTCATCGAATGGATAAAACTAGGAGTAATTATGTTAATTCTTAATGTAATGAAACATTATATGACTATTCTCATGATCAAGCATATGAAATAGGTTCTAGAATTCAAAAAATGAGGATTATTCAAAACCAAACATCTAGATATATAATTAAATAACTCAAAATGGGTGATTTTCTTAACACACATAATAGGAGAAAATTAGTTTTATTTGATTTTATTTGACAAAAACCATAGAGGAAATAAAATATTTCTTCCAAAATGATAATAATCTGGGAAAATAGATCCTAGGAAATTTATCAAGGGAATTGAAATATGTATTAGGTTTTCAAAAGTATTACACAGAGAAATTATTATTGATTAAATATAAAGTGTTCAATATCAGAAAAAATTACATAATATGGTAGCTTTAGTGGTTTAATGTATTACATGTTTGGATCATTGGGATAATATTATATAATAACGTATTCAATGATTAAATCCCAGACCTAGGAAGTGTTTATGATATGTTTATACCTAATGTAGATCATACAGGTTAGGGATCACTTATCATTCACTCTAGAGCTAGGGATGTTTCATTAATGGTTTTATGAATATTCCCTATAAAAATATTATTATTGTCCATTAGGGAAATTTGATATGATTTTAGGAATTTATTATAAGTTTTTAAATAGGTAAATTTGAAATTTATAGAATAATGAAATGAAATTTGATATTACGTATGAACCAATGATGGTTTATCAATATGAAGATGAATAAAAGTTCTGATGGGAATTTCATCCCTTTTGGGTCATAATTTCTATTCATAAGAGGTATTTACCTCAAATATTTTGAAAAAAATCAACATCAAAGATGATATTATTGTATGATATATTTTTTATGTATTTTTTGGGAGGTTTTCCCAACTTAACATTGTATAGTTATATTGAGTTCTAAATATAAGTCATACCTATTAAAACATTTCCATCAATGAATCCATGTAGAATGGAAATGATCGAGGTGTATAAAATAATGAGAAAACTGTAATAAATTTTGATAATGGATTTTTATATCGCAAGATTTCATATTACTTTATCTCTTCAAAAAAATTAATAACATGCGCTACATGCAACACTGAGTTCGTGCACACCACTACCTACGAAACTAGTCATTAAAAAAGAAGTTATGAATAATATTAACTAAATTTTTAATTTTATATAATCCATATAATTTTAACATCCAAATTATGTTTCTTTGGACATAAAATATGAAAAAAAATCAATTTTTCATGTAAAAGATGTATTTATAAAAAAATGAAAATTTTCATCCTTTTAATGGAGAACCCTTTTTAAATACAGTAATTGACACATTTTTTATATTCAATTAGACCAAATAAACATCTTCTTTAGAATCAGGATATAAAACTTTAGTTTGTATAAAATTTGGTTTTTTTTGACAACTTTCATATGTAGATGAATAGTAAAAAATGCTAAATTTTAATTAAAAACAACTTTTTTAATTGAAATAATTTATAGTGTTTAATAATAAATTTGAGTGGTTTTAATGTATCATTATATTATCTTTCTATCATTTAATATAATATTGGGTCATTGGATGTAATTTCACAATTAAACTGGACATAAAGGATTGACAATATTTTGATAGTTTTTATTTTTTTAAACATGATTTTTTTTTTGACAACAGAAATTAATTTTTAATTAATTTATGCCACATTTTTTTTAAATTTGGAAAAATGGATTCCATATTTGGAATATAGAGGAATTTTTTTTAAATAGGTAACTTTTATTTTTAGACATTATGAATATTTACTTCAGTAAATATTTTATTTACTATGGTTAAAGGGTAATCTGTTTAATAAGTGTAAAAAAAATATTATTATTACAATAATAAATTACCCTAACATGTCACCTATCCATATTAGTTGATACATTTCCATCCATGTCCATCCTTGAGTCTATTTGGGGACCACATGGAGCCACTATAGAGTTATAATGAAACATTACATTCATTAATTTAAAGTAAAGACAAAAATGACATAACTATATATCTTTTAGTATATCAATTTTTACAAGGTGTTATATAAGTTATCATTTCATATATAAATAATTATTAGAAATAAAAAAATCCTATATAATGGTAATTTAATTATAATTTTTAGACATTAAATAAATATATTTATTCATGACACAATGATGATGTAGTAATTCCCTTATTAATGAACAAATCAAATAAGTGGTATTATAAATATTCAAATAAATATAATTTCAATGTTTTTATGATATAACCAAATTTTTTTATAAAATATGACATGTTAGGATTGATTAAATGTATATTTTTCCTTGTAATCATGTTGTGATGACTTTCACATAATCCAAATACTTAATAGTGTCAAAATTGATATAATTGTGTTTTTAAAAAATATATTATATTATTAAATTTTATAATAGTACTAAAAATCGAATGTTCATACACAGAACATATATAATGATAGGTGTATCATTAATCTACCACTTTAGGTTCTTTTGTATTTTGATAGTATGTTTATTAACCAATTATTATAATAATACAAGAATACATGGTAAATGATAAACTATTTAATTAAGAGTTAAATCTAAATGATAAGGTTAATATGGTTACCCAAACCTATCTAAAACCTATTGGATGAGATGTGTTCGACCTATAACCAGATTATCCTCTAAAGAAATCATTTTGATGCCATTTTAATCCAAAAAAGATTTTTTTATAAAATAATATTTCAATCTTTTTCAGAGATGCCCCTCACCTCTATTATAAAAGGGAACTTCCCCTTATCTCATAATAACAAAACCAAAGCCATTTTTCTAAACCATCCTCTACCCAAACATCTTCCCAATATTCCTCCCTTCATCCTAGAGGCCTAACGTTGGTCAGAAAGATAACTTATGGATCCATTTTGATCAAACCAAAAAGAAGTACTCGAAAACGAGGTAAATATTTTATCACCGCTTTCAAGTTCTTTTTTTCTTCCATTACCTATTTCATTTTTGTTTACATGAAAAAAAAATAAATCATGTACCTTATACATATTGTGATGTTATTATATATATGGTTCACCAATACTCATTATTATATCCATCCATTAAATGAAAATGTCACCATACGTGGGTAGGTATAACTTACCACCTCCTCGTCATGGTGTAGTTTGTTATTCAAAATCATAATTATTTTGATGGATATAATAATGAGTATAAATAATGTAAATAATAATTATAAAACGTTAATTATTTTTTATATATGATATACCATCCAATTACATATGATTTCACCACCAATATAATGATATTTTCTCTTGTGTGTACATAAGTATTAGCGTGTCCACAAAAGTGATGAGATTCATTCCCCCTCATTATCATTCATGAATAGTTTTCATTTTATGATTAAAAATAATGATTAATAACATAATATAATTTTGTATATGAATAAAATACATCCTATCCATATCAAAAAGGGCATATGTATCTGAGAATATAATGGAAAACAGATCAGTTAACACCCAAAATGATGATACTACTAAAATATTATTAACAATTCAATATTAGAGTATCATAAATGATATCACATTTATGTATATAGTTATTTTATAATTTAATAACAATGTTTTAACTATTATACAGGATTTTAACTTACCATTGACTATGAAAAAGTACAAGGTAAGCGTTAATTTCATAATCTCATTATTATTTGAGGTTGTTTTTACGTAAGTATCTACTGAGACATATTATTTATCTATGTCCATGCATCATAAAATTTTTTCAAAGGAAATTTTTTAAAAGAATTTATACTAAAATAACATTTTAAATTATTTAAAGATTTATTCTTATAATCCTTTTTCATTAATATCCATAATTTCAAAATAGATATAATGATTTATTTATATGGATATGAATGTATTAAAATCATAATTTCATTCAAATGATTAAAAATGGTATATGAAACTTTTATTAAAAAATATATTTTAAATGACTAAGGTTATATGTATTTTAAATTATTTTGTGAAAAAAGTAAATTTTTCTCTTGGTTTTTTACTGAATGTTTTCAACTATGTGAACATCCTTTACAGTATATTATTCTAGATCAAGGATGATTTATTATGATACAAATATTCAATATTCTATTAATGGTATTTTGATATTTTTGATTATATATGTGTTATTTTTATACCATTAATTGTTTATGGATAAAGAATTGACATCTCATATTCTATTTTTAATTAGAATGTTTATGTTATGTTTAAACCATTTCATAGGAGAAATTCATTGGACATAGTAAGTGACGAGTGGAACCTGATGTAGCAACTCAATGCATGAGTAGGTATCATGAGATAAACTACTGTCTTGACACAAGGGCCTGACAAAATCTTATTTGTTGTCTTGGAACAAGGCCTTGACTTTGTGGTTATAAAGTTTGTTATTATGCATTCCACTATTATGAAAGTGGCTATTGATATTTCAAGTTATTATTCAACTAGTAGAATATCCATGTGATTAAGTAAATCGAATTATTCGATTTTATCTTTGCCATATTTTTCTGAACTGTAGGTTAAATTTTTTTTCTTTTAGTCTTGAAAATTTCTTTAATTTTTTTTCTTTTTAAGAATATTTCTACTATATTGTTTTCTTTACGGATCATCTGAGCTCACCCCATTCTATGATTTATTTTTCCAGGATATGAAGAATTATTTTATGGTTGACCTGTAAGGGTAGGCTAAAGATATAATTATGTTCAAAAGGGGAAGAAAGTTTGTTGATGTTTTTATTTAATGATGTAAGGTAAATATTATGAATGAATCTAGTATTTATAAGGCTATTAAACTAATTCGTCCTTCAAGAAATGATTCTTTATAATCATGAAAATGTATGAAAATAATGCACCGAATCTGGGCTTCTTTGTTCAAGGCATTGTAGTTGGTATTATAGGAAGTTTAGTACAATCCTTTGAAACAAGATTTAAATAAACTCTGATTAGAGAAAAATACCCTTAGATAGACATTGAGAATTAGAATAGAAGAACTTCCTAGATTTTTGGTAATGTAGATATTTTGAGAGTTTTTCAAGAAATACATCCCTGTCTAGATACGAGTAGGTAGAGGTAGCTCTAGAACATATGTCCCTAGGATTGAAAACTCTAACAATAAGTTTTAGGCTTGATCTGGGTATCCTGGTACATGACAACGGGCCTTGCTGCACTCTTGGTTACAACACTCCTGGGAGATATGCATAGGATAATTTATATTATTATTACAAGCCATTATGAAGGATTTAAGAGTAAATATTTCCATATAGACAACATTTTTTGAGTATAGATTATATGAATAATCTTTTCAGTTTAATTTATATATTTTACATTTTTGTAATTATTCATTATAATTCATAAACTAACATAGTGTATTCCAATATATATAAATGGATCCAAGTAGAAGGATTGAGAATTCCAGCAATACACAAGATCGAATTATTAATAAGGATCATATATTTCATCATATTAAGCCAACATTTAAAATGGAAATAGTCTCTTATAAATTCACATCATATAAAAAATAGTATCTTTTTTAATAAGATAAGTAATTAATTCTCTGATTCCCATGGCCATGAAGGGAACCAAGAGAAGAAAATTGATGTAATAGATGAAGATGGATAAATGGAAGAGGGAAAAGATGGATTTTCCTATATGTGAAAAATATGGAAATAATCACAATGAAAAAATGATTGAAGGGAATGGGAGTTTTTTATAAGTGTACAAAAAAGGACACCGAGTACGTGATTGAATGGGGAAGAAAACATTTCAATTGTACAATTCTTCATCTGCAAGGAGTTGGGAGTCTATGTGAAGCAGTGTCCAAATCATCATAATATACCCTAAATGTTCTTATTGGATAATATTCATTGTAGGATTCAACCGAAGATGAAGAGGAATGCTTATATTTCTTTTTTTTGTTATTAATGTATTGTTCCATTTGAGTATTGTATAAATTATGTACACGTTATAAGAATTATAGAGTATTAAAGAATTTTACAACAATATTATTTCTTTAAGGAGTTGGGATTTTTTCATACCACGAAATGTGACTCAATAATTTGTTAATCTTTTTGAAAAATTCATGGTTGAAGAAAAGAGAAAACATTAATGTGGTCCTGATACTGAGGTGTTGATTTTGGTATAAGAGGTTATTTCTTTGGATAAATTATATTCGATATTATTGACATCCTTGGAACTGATTAATGGTTTGTTTATTTCATCATTTTTTGTGTTTCCAGAATTTTTGGATAAAAGGAGTATATCCAGTATTCTATAAGGAATAAGGGTAAATGATAGTAATCGTTATGGATTTTTGGTAATTCTAGTGTTTTACCAGGTTTTAAAAGAATAGTTGATGAAGGTATTCAATATTTTTACATGAAAAAAAGATCCTCACTGTGTTTACCATCCATATATATATTGGACAACGAGTTTTCACAGAAGTATTATGGATAATAATAAAGGTTATAATGTATTATGTTAGACGTTGGATACTATAGTTAAGTTTATATCATTTTTTAATATTACTTTTGGACTGTGATGAAAAGGATAACCCAGAGGTCAGGTGATGACCTGTTACATCTTGGCGCATTATTTACTCCACTTCGAAAGAATTTGAGTTCCTGAAAAATAGATTATTCTCTAAGCTTGTAAAAGGGAATTTTAATTTCATTAACTCTTCCATTTGGCCTTCGATCCGGGACTCCTACAAAAAAATCATGCATAATTCCAGATGGATTGTCAGTTCTGATTCTTCCATTAGTTTTTGGTGTGACAAATGTTGTGGAAACCCACTAATATCATTGTTACCCTCTAATAATCTTCCTGAAGATACTAAACAGACTATAAAGTAGGTCTTACATTCTCATCAATGTGATCGCGCTGATAATATTTTGCAAACTATTAATAAATATCCTTTTTTCCTTTGATGGATACTTCCCTCTTTGGGAACCTTCTACTAATGGCATTCTAGATTCCAAAAAAATTTATAAGCATAATTTCTCGGATAATGAATCAAGTTTTCTTTGGGTGAATAATTTTAACAAACCCTGGATTAAGCCTTCTAGGATCACCCTTATTTGGCGCATTTCCCATAATAGATTACCTACTGAAACTGGTCTGCAAATCTTTGGTATTCAACTCTGTTATAAATGTCGCCATTGTAATCAGCACAGGAAATATGCCAATCATCTTTTTCTATAATGTGTGATGGCCATTTCCCTTTGGAATTATATTTTTGATTTATTCAATTGCATAAAGCTCCTTACTGACTCAATCTATTTGTTTCTAAAAAACTGCACTAGACACGAAGCTTCTCTGCAGATTAAGAATCAGTTTCTTGCGGTAGTGGCTGATCTTCAGCATGAGCTATGGTATATTAGAAATGATCTTATTCAAAATAATCACTCTCTCAATCTTAATGCAGGAAAATCTTGGATTCTTTTTTCAATTCATGAAGCTGCCTCAATTCAAAAATACTATTGCGACAACTCGGTTGGGGACTTTGAGATCCTTTGTCATCTCAATATTCCTGGCATCGTCCCAAAGCCAAAACGTTCCTTTGAAGTGTTTTGGAAATCAATAATGCTAGGATGGATCAAAGAAAATATTGATGGATCCTCCAAAGTCATCCCATGCCCTACCAGTTGGGGTGCTATCTTTAGAGACTCGGCTGGCCAGTGTCAGGGCTGCTTCTATGTTGGATGTGGATAATCTTCATCTCTGGAGGAGGAAATGCATGGGTTCATTCACGCTGTTGATTTTACAGTTCAATGAGGTTTGAGAAAGCTATGGATTGAAAGTGATTAAACCACTATCATCTATGCCATCTGGAATGGCAACATCCATCTAGCCTGGCCTCTTACTGCTCATTGGATGAACTGCATCAACTTGCTTCATGGGATTGATTACATAGCTACTCATGCCTATCATGAAGCGAATGTAGTTGGGGATTCTCTTGCCAACAAAAGAGTTCATCAGACCATGACTTGGATGGACTATATTCCTTCTGATTTTTTATATCTCTTGGATAGAGATTTTAAAAAAATCCCATCCTTTCGCCTCCTGTGATCCTTTTTGAATTTCAATAAATTGTGCTTTGGTCTTCAACCAAAGCATCACTTTTAAAAAAATATAGTTTTTATAAATGGAATGACATATAAATTATAAATGTTTTCTTCTTGTAACCCTATATGATTATGATAAATATAGTATTTTTTAATTATTTTATCCTTTGGAGTGAAATATGAGTTTGTGGTAGGAATTAATTGAATGATGGAGATCAACATGTCATGTATATATATATTCCTCTTATTCTATGAAAAAAGTATTTATTAAAATTTAGGGAAGGGATCATAAAAACAATAATATGTTATCCTAATACCTTATGTTTTGTTGAACTGATGATATTTTACATCATATTAAATTGATTTATTTGAGGCCCTCGTTTATCTTTCCCTCTTATTAAGAAAAAAATTCTATTAAACCATTTTCTGATGTGGGTTTCCCACAAAAATATTTTTATATTTTTAACCTTTAAATTTTAAAGAAAATTTCAAATCCTGAGGAAAATAGTTATTGATGGTGGGGAGAATGTTACACACCACAGTTTCATAGTACATGCACTACACGATACACGAAGTTCGAGAACCCCACATCATACGAAACTAGTCGTTCAAAAGAAATTATGAATAGTGTTATCTGAATTTTGAATTTTATATACTCTATATAATTTTAAATCCATATTACGTTTTTAGACATTATATAAGAATCAATTCAATTTTCCAGATAAAAGAGTATTTTAAGAAAAATGAAATTTTACCACATTTTAATGGAAAACCATTTTTAAATACAATGTTTGACATTTATATTAAATTTAATTTGACACCATAAATACGTTATTTAGAATTTAGATATAATAATTTAGTTAGGATAATATTTTGGTGTTTTTTTGATAACTTTCTTATTTTGATGAATAGTGAAAAATACTAAATTTTAATTAAAAACAATGTTTTTAATCAAAATAATTTATAGTGTTAAATTATACATTTTAGTGGTTTTAAAGTATAATTAGATTATATTTTTATCATTTAATATAAAATAGGTAATTGAATATAATTTAACATTTAATCTGGACATAAATAGGTGTAAATCGTTTGATATTTATTATTTTTAAAAAATAGGTTTTTTGTTTTGACAATGAGAATTAATTTTATATTAATTTCTAACACTTTTTTGTTATGAATTTTGAAAAATGGATTATATATTTGGAATCATGGTGTCCAAATTTTTTAACTAGGTAACATTTATTTTTAGACATTCTGAATATTTTACTTTAATAAATATTTTATTTTCTATGGTTAAAGGGTAAATTTGGTAAATAACTGAAAAAAATATTATTAAAATAATGTTAAATTACCCTAACATGTGTTCTATTCCTATTTGTTGATACAGTTTCGACCATGGCCATCCTTCGGTAAATTCTGGGACCACTTGGAGTAACATGAGAGTGATAATGATAGTTTATATTAATTAATTTAATGTAAAGAACGAAATGACATTAACATATACCTTTAGTAGAAAAATTTTTACACGGTGTTCTATAAGTTATAGTTTGGATATAAATATTTATTAGAATGATAATAATATTTCCTAAATAATGGTATTTTATATATAAATTTTAGACATTAAATAAATAAATTTTTTTATGACACAATGATGATGTTGTAATTACCTTATTAATGAAAGAATCAAATAAATGGTATTATAAATATTAAAAAAAATATTATATCAAAGTTATCATGGCATAAAATAATTTTTTAGGTTAATATGACATGTTAGGATTGATTCAATGTATCTTTTTTGAGGAAATGAAGTTGTGATCACTTTCACAAAAACCAAATACTAAATAGTGTCAAAATTGCAATAAATGAGTTTTTAAATCAAATATTATTTTAATAAATTATATAATAGTTCTAAAAATATAAGGTCTTTTCTAAATAACTTATATAATGATAGGTATATGATTAATGAACCATTTTATGTTCTCTTCTCTTTTTATAGTAAGTTTATTATCAATTATTATAATATTACAAGAATACATGGTAAAAGTTGAATTATATAACTAAGAGTTAAATCTAAAAGATAAGGTTAATATGGTGACCCAAACTAGTATAAAACCTATTAGATTAGATATTTCCGACCCATACTCACCTTAGACTCAAAATAAATCATTTTGGCTCCATTAATTACTAAAAATGATATTATTATAAAATAATATTTCAATATTTTCCAAAAAATCCCTTCACCTATCTTATAAAAGGTAACATCCTCTTGTCTAAGAATCATACCTCCAAATCCATTTGTCTCATCCAAACTCTACCCAAATATTCCCAGATTTCCTAACTTTATTATAAAGTCATTTTTTGGGTCATAATGTCATCCTATGGGTGGATTTTGATCGAATCAATAGGAAGAACCCGAAGAAGATGTAAATATTTCATCACCTATTTCAAGTTCTTTTATTCTTCCACATCATATTTAGTTGTTGATTATAAAACAAAAAAATAAATCAAGAACCTTCTTCATAATGTGATGTTGTTATAAATATCCTACAACCATTTTTTTTATTCAATCCATCTGTCAAATGACAAAGTCGCCATACGTGCGTACGTACGACATACCGTCTCCACGTCGTAGTGTAGTTTGTTATTTAAACAAATAATTATTTGGATGTTTTTATTAATGAGTGAAACTAATGTGAAAAATTAATATAACACATTTGTTATTCTGTATATACAATATACCATCCAATTACATACGATTTCATCATCAGTATAATGATATTTTCACTCGTGCGTACGTACGGATTAGCCTATCCACGAATGAGATGAGATTCATTTCCCATCATAATAATTCAAGAATAATTTTCATTTTATGATCAAAAATAATATTTAAGAACATTATATCATTCGTGATATGATTAAAATACATCTTATCCATAACAAACATGGAATACATAACCGAGCATATAATGGAAAACCGATCAGTTAACACCCGAAACGATGAAACTACTGTATTATAATTAACAATGAAATATTATAAAATAATACATGATATCATATTTATATATAAAGTTATTGTATACTTTAATAACAATTTCATAACTATTATAAAATCGGTTAACTTACCATATACTAAAGAAATGTATAATGTAAGGGTTAATTTCACAATCTCTTTATTATCCGAGGTTGTTTTTACATAAGTATTCACTAGGACATATTTAGTATCCAAGTCCTTTAATCATAAAGGTTTTTTCAAAGGGATTATTTTTACAGGACTTTTTACGAAAACATCATATTAAATGTTTTAATGATTTATTCTTCTAAAACTTTCTCATTAATTTCCATGTTTTCAAAATGATTATATGGATTTATTTATATGGACAATAATGTTTAAAAATGTTAATTATTTTCAAAAGATTAAATGTGGTATGGGACACATTGATTCAAAATATTATTTAAAATGGATTCCTTTATATGACTTTTATATGATTTCATGATAAAGGGATATTTCTCTCAACGATTTTTACTGATCACTTTCAAATATTTCAACATCCATTATGGGGTATTATTCTTGATCGAGTTTGATTTATTATGATACAAATATTCCATATTATATTGATGGTTTTGTGATATGTTTGACTGTGGATGTGTTATTTTTATACCATTCAAGGTTTATAGACATAGTATTGACATTTTTTTCTATGTTTAATTTGAATTTTTATGCTATGTTTAAAACATTTCATATAAGAAATACATTGGACTTAGTATCTGATGGGTGGTGCCCGCTAACGCTCCTCGATGCATTGGTGGGTCTTGTGGGTGGAACTAATTTATTGGCTCAAGACCTTGATAAAATCTTATTTGTAGTTTTGGCATAATGACTTGACTATGTGGTTATGATGCTTGGAATTATGCATTCCATTATTATGGAAGTGGCTATTGATATTGCATGTGATTATTCGACAAGTAGAATATCAATGTGATTAAGTAAATGGAATTATATTATTTTATCATTTCTATATCATGCTTATTTTTATGTTTAAAAGGCTTTTGTTTTAGTCTAATACAGTGCTTTAAATGTCTATGATTATTTATGAACATTTATGCTATATTGTTATCCTTACTGCGCATTTGAGCTCACCCATTTCTATGTTTTATTATTCCTTGGATGTGAAGAAGTATTTTATGGTTGACATATAATGATAGGCTACAGATATAAGCATGTTCACAATGGGACACAATTTTGTTGATGATTTTATTTAATGCTGTAATGTAAAACTTATGAATGTATCTAGTACATACAAGGCTGCTAAACTGATCGGTATTTCATGACATTATTCCTTATAATCATGCCAATGTATTAAAACAATTCACTATCATTGGGATTCTAGGGTCAGAGTGTTATAGTTGGTATCAATGGATGTCTAGTACAATCCATTGAAACCATATTTAGATAAACTCTGATTAGAGGACATTACCCTAAGATAGAAATGGAGGATAAGTATAGACGAACTTCCTAGAATTTTGGTAATTGAGATATTTATTGTGTTTTCCAAGAAACATGTCCTTGTATGGATACAAGAATGTAGAGGCAGACCTTCCACATATGTTCCTAGGAGTGAATCCTCTGACAAGGAGTCTTGAGCTTGACTTATGGTACCCTTGAACATAACAAAGGGCCTTTCTAGACACTTGGTTATGAGACTACAGGGGGACTTTCTTAAGATAATTCACATTTTCTTTACAAGTCGCTGTGAAGGATTTAAGATTAAATGATTCCCCAATCAAAATTTTTTTTATTATAGATTATATTCATAATCATTTCAATTTATGCAAGGTATTTTACATGTTTTCAATTATGAATTTAGATTCATAATCTAACCTGGTGTATGTCAATGTTTAGAAATGGTGCCTAGTAGAAGGAATGATAATTCTAGTAATACGCAAGATCGAAATATTACAAAGGATCATATCTTTCATTTTGATAAGACAATATTTAAATGGTAAATTGTCCCCCATGTATTCTCATCACATGACAAAATATTATCTTGTGTTTATAAGATATGTAATGAATTATCAGAGTCCTATGGCCTTGAAGAGAAGCAATAGAAGAAAATGATGGAAGAGGGAATGATGTATAAAGGGAAGAGGGGAAGGAATGATTTTCCCATATGTGATAACTATTGAAGGAATCACCATGGTAAATGCTTGAAGGGAATGGTAGTTTGTTATAAGTGTGGAGAAAAAGGACACCGAGTACATGATTTCTAGGGTAGTAAAAAGGTTTCAAATGTACAATGATTAATCTGCAAGGAGTTGAGACACTACGCGAATCAATGTCCAAATAAACAGAGTATACCCCAAATGATGCAATTAGATAATAAAAATTTTATGATACAACTGAAGGTAAAGAGGAATGATTAGATTTCTTATGTTGTTATTAAAGTATTTTTTCATTTGATTGTTGTATTAATGATTTACATGTTATAATAATTATAAAGTGTAAAAGGATTGTACAACAGTGTTATTTCATTAAATATTGGAGATTTTGTTGTACCAAAAAAAGTTACTCAGTAGCAAGTTAAACTTTTTGGAAAATATATGGTTAAAGTAATGATAAATCATTATTGTGGTCATGATTCTGTTGTATTGATTTTGGAGTAAGAGATAATTGATTTGGATAAATTTTATTCGATATTATTGACATCCAAGGAAGTAATTAATGGTTTGTTTAACACATAATTTTTGGAGATTAAAACAGTTTTGGATATATGGAGAATATCCATCATTCTATAAAGAATAAGGGAGCATGATACAATCAATATGATTTTATGGTAATTCAGCGTGCTATTGTGTTTTAAAGGAATACATGATGAAGGTATTCACATATTATTACATGGAAGAAAAGATATTCATTATTTTTACCTTTCATAAAAATTCTGGAGTATGAGTTTGGAAAGAAGTATTTTGGATAAGACTAATAGTTGGAATGTATTTAGTTTGACAGTAGATACTATTTTTAAGGGTTAATCATTTATTCCAATTATTTATGGATTATGATGAAAAGGACTACCCAGTGGTCGGGCGAGAACCCGTTGCATCTGGCAAGACCGCTAGACAGGAACCAGCTACTGATGGGCGACAAGGGTAATCAACAACTTCTAGATTACGTGATGTCCTAGTTTTTATAATCTAGTTTTTTTTAAATGGCCTAATAGATAAATTATAAATTTATTTATTTTGTAACACTATACCATTACAATAAATATAATATTTTTGAATTCTATTATATTTTAGAGTGAAATATGAGTTTGTGGTTGTAATTAGTTGAAGGATAAAACTCTACTTTTCAAGTATATATTTATATACTTTTTCCTATTATTCTATGAATAAATTTATTCTTAAACATTAGGGAATGGATCTTAAAACCAAAAATGTGTTATCTTAATTTATTATGTTTTGTTAAACCGGTGATATTTTTCATCATCTTTGATTGATGGCTTTGAGGCCCTCAATTGTACCCTTGATTGTGATTGATGACCTCAATCACTCCCTATAAATATTTATGTTTTTTCACCAATTAAGTGTCTCTAATTTCCAACAATGTTCTCAAAATTGAGATTATAATTTAGTGGTGACTGTTTCATTTCCATTTCCATTTTAATTAGAATAAATTTTATTAACCTAATATAGGATGTTGGTTTTCCACAAATGTATATTTTGATTTTTAAGCTTTTATTTTAGAAGAAAAATTTCATATTGTGAGAAAACAATTTATTGATTTTGGGTAGAATGCAACACCCCAACATTTTGAATTAAATTATCTCCTCAAAAAATTCAATAACATGTGTTACACGCAAAACCGAGTTCGAGGGCACCACTACCTACAAAACTGGTCATTTCAAAAGTGGTTATGAATAGAATTAACTGAAATTTGAATTTTATATACTAAATGTAACTTTAACATTTATATTATGTTTTTAGACATAATATAAGAACAAATTCAATTTTTCATATTAAAGAAATATTAAAAAAAGTAATTTTACTGCCTTTTAATGGAAAACCATTTTTAAATAAAATATTTGAACTTTTTTATATTTAATTTGAAAAACTAAACTTATTATTTTGAGTCGGGAAATAAAAATTCAGTTTGGTTAAAATTTTGTGTTTTTCTGATAACATTCATATTTTGAAGAATAGTTAAATATACTAAATTTTAATTAAAAAAAACTTTTTTATTAGATTTGATTTTAAGTGTAAAATTATAAATTTGAGTCGATTTAAAGTTCCATTAGATTTTAATTTTATCATATAATATAATTTATGTCATTGGATTTCATTTCACATTTAAACCGGACATAAATAAGTTTTAATATATTGAAAGTTATTATTTCATAAAAAGATGATTTTTGTTTTGACAACAATAATTAATTTGAAATTAATTTCTGACACATCAATGTAGTGAATTTTGAAAAATTGATTCCATATTTTTAATTAGGAAGTCAATGTTGAGTAAATATGTAACTTATATTTTCATACATTATGAATATTTACTTCAGTATATATTTTCTTTACTATGGTTAAAGGGTAAATCTAGAAAATTATTGTAAAAAAATATTATTATAATAAAATTAATTTAGCCTAACATGTGTACTATTGTTATTTGATGATACATTTCTGACCATGGAAATCCTTGCGTCGATTTTGGGACCATTTGGAGCTAATTGAGATTGATAATGACACTTTATGTTTATTAATTTAAAGTAAAGACAAAATGACATAAACATATATCTTTTAGAAAAAGAATTAACAAGGTGTTATATAAGTTATTGTTTTGGATATAAATATTCATTATAAATAAAAAATATTTCATACATAATGGTATTTTATTTATAATTTTATGATACTAAATAATAAAATTTATTTATTTCACAATGATTTTGCAGTAATTACATTTTTAATGAAAGAATCACATAAATATTATCATAAATATTAAAGTAAATATAATTTCAACGTTTTTATGACATAAACGAATTTTCTTGGTTAATATGTCATGTTCGGATCGATTCAATTTATCTTTTTCTATGTAATAAAGCTGTGATTACTTTCAAAAAAACGAAATACTAAATAGTGTCAATATTGACATAAATGAGTTTTTAAATCAAATAATATATTATTAATATATATAATTGTCTTAAAAATATAATCTTCTTCCAAAAAACATATATATTTATAGTTATATCATTCATTAACCACCTGAAGTTCTCTTGGATTTTTATAGTATGTATATTAACCCATTATTATAATAATACAAGAATACATTGTAAAACATAAACAATACAAATAAAAGTTAAATCTAAAAGATAAGGTCAATATGGTGACTCAAACCTATCTAAAACATATTGGTTGAGATTTTTTCAATCCATATACACATTATCATAGAAATAAATCATTTTGGATCCATTAGAAACTGAGAAAGGTTTTATTATAAAAAAATATTTAAAACTTTCTTAAGATTCCTCTTACCTCTCAATGAAAAGGGCTCATCCCCTTCTCTCAAAACCCCACCTTCCATTGTTCATAAATCCATCCTATGGAGCTTTTTTGATCCAATATAAAGAAAGAACCCGATGAAGTGGTAAATATTTCATCGCCTCTTTCATGTTATTTTCTTCCTCCAATTCCTATTTCTTTGTTGTTTACATACTGAAATAATAAATCCAGTACCTTATACATACTGTGAAGTTATTATAAATATTTTACAACCATATTCATTATTCTTTTCATCTTTTAAATGAAAAATTCTCCATATGTGCATACGTACGGCTTACAGTCTCCACGTCAGGGTGTAGTTTGTTATTCTAACACTTCATTATTTGGATGAGTATAATAATGAGTATAAATAATTTAAATAATTAATATAACATGTCAATTATTCTATATATATTATATACCATTAAATTACATATGATTTCACCATTAATATAATGATATTTTCGCCCATGCGTACGTATGGATTACCGTCAACATGAACACGATGAGATTCATTCACCATCATAATAATTCATGAATAATTTTCATTTTAGGATTTAAAATAATTTATAAGAACTTAATATCATTCTGTATATAAATAAACTTCATTATATCCATAACAAATATGGCTTACCTAACCATGCATTTAAATGAAAACAGATCAGTAAACACCCAAAACGATGATACAACTGAAATATTGTTATTTTTATACCATTCATGGTTTATGGATAGTATATTTACATTTCATATGCATGACTTAATATGAATGATTAAGTTATGATTAATCCTTTTTATACGAGGAATGCATTTGATGTAGTAAGTGATGGGTGGAGCCTGCTATTTCTCATTGATGTATCGGTAGGGCTCATGAGACAAACTAGTGTCTTGGAACAATGTCTTGAAAAAATCTAATTTGCAGTCTTGGAACAAGGCCATGAAAATGTACTTATGATGTTTGGAAATATTCATTCGATAATAATGAAAGTGGGTATTTATATTATATGTGATTATTAAACTAGTAGAATATCCATTTGATCGAGTAAAAGGTATTATTTGATATTATCTTTTGCATATTATACTATTGTTTATGTTTAAATGGATTCTTTTAGTCATATACATTTCTTTAAATGTCTATTCTTATTTATGGATGTTTCTGCTATATTGATATTCTTATTGAGCATCTAAGATCACCCCTTTCTATGTTTTATTTTTCCCAACATGTGAATAAGTATTTTATGGTTGACCATAAAGGATATGCTAAGGATATAAGTGTATTCAAATGGGTACAAAATGTTGTTGATGTTTTTATTTCATTATGTAATGTAAAACTTATTAATGTATCTATTACTTCCAAGCCTACTAAACTGATTGGACTTTCGGGAAATGATTCCATGTAATCATGCCAATGTATTAAAATATTTCACTGACTCTGGGGTTTTAGGGTCAGGGCATTACAAGGATTCATTCGTCCAACTATTTCTCCATGGGGTGCACTTATTGTCTTTGGAAAGAGTATTGATGGATAAATACAAATATGAATTTCCTATATGAAACATAACATGATATGGATCCATAATAAGAATCGTCTACACCATATTAATGATATTTTTGATAAACAATGAGATTATTAATATAGTAATACGTTTGATATTCATTCTAGATACTAAAAATCGTGGTTCAAAATAAAATAAATACCTAACAAATCCCTTTGTGTTTAATATAAGATCTTTTAATTTATAGTTATGTGACATGGCCATATAAATCCCTTATCAACTCATGAGTCCTATGAATATTTTCTTTAGATATTATGATGATCAGTTTTTTCAATTCTATATAGGTGATAGTTTTACATCATCTATGTGAAATTGAATCAACAAAATTGAGATGGGGATTGTTTAAAATAATATAAGTAATGGGATATTGTTTGTAAAAATTAGAATGTTTTAATTTTGGCTATAGAAATATTCTTTTTTGGTTCAGATTATCTTAATGCGTGGTGTATTAGTTGATCCGTCTTAGACAGATGTTATTAAACTTGTTCTTAGAATAACCAATGTGAAAGAGATATGGATTTCTCTTCAATTATATGGAATTTTTTCAATAATTTTGGTGTTTTCCTGGAAATATATTCCATTTTTCTATATATGGGAATGATGTTTAATCAGATTAAGGAATGTGAAAATAAATTCAAGGAGATGAAGAGAAATGTTAAATGTTACACCTGTACACACACCAACGTACAAAGAAAAAGGTTTTCTGGAATATTTTGATACATTTAATAATTTAATGGGATGATTTATTATGATTTATTATAGAGTTATTAATTATTCTACTAATTAATTAAATGTACATGAGAATTATTTCTTAAAACACGATTTAGTGTTACATATAGTAATATTTTTATTGATTATTTTGGGAAATAATCTTCACTATGAAAGTTTTTATATAAATTCTAATCATAATAACATAAATTATATATTTACATACAAATTTTTGAATATGAAATTGATAATATGGTTGTAAATGATTAATGGCTATAAATTGTGAATACATTACCACATCAGAAATGCAAACATGATGGTAATTTCATTGAGTTAAAAGGATAATTATAGGTGAATTATTTGATGATAAAAATATCAATTATTAATATATTTTAATATTATGGACCTTGAAATCATGAGGATATGATAGAAATTTTATCTTACTGAAATGAATCTTCAACCTTCCATACATGTGAGGTTGATAAGGTGCATAAGGAATATGTTAATCAATCGAATATGGGGAGTAATGTTATTGAGTTCAAGAGTGATTCTGATTGAATGATAAGGTTGAAGAACTGAGCTTATTTATCATTAATAATTATTTTACGAAGGATATTTTGGAATAAGCTCGTAGTTCAACATATTTAATTAATTTTTGATGTACAAATATGTATAAGTATCATAAGGAGTATTTATGGTTTGATGACATAAATATAGATATTTTACAGTATATATATCAATTATTTTTTATAATAGAATGTAATATATTAGAGATAGAAGTGTTATATGATGTTACAAAACTTACCTATAATATAATAGTTGTGGGAAAATCTATGTACATTTCATTAATAGAGTCCGCATATCATATAAAGGATACAACATTATATGAGCTGTAACTTATTATATTATGAATTTGGAACATTTAATTAGAATAATTGAAGATTTAACCCTTTATAATAATTCCATGATATGAAATAAGAGTTTGATTAGGTTTCATAGACTATCTTATTCTATTTTATCTACATGGGATCCATGGTTTACCTTGATGTTTTGAAAACTCTATAGTATTTCCTGGTTATAGATTTGTGTTTTAGTACAACTTAACAAACTCTGAAATATTTTAAGTATGGGAGATAAAATAAAACCTATGAGAATACACTAAAATCATGATCTATATATTAAAATGGTAGTTAAAATCAACACCGAAATCACAACATATTTTCTGATTAAAGTATCTTTTACTCTATCATTCAGATGGTTCCTTTTGAAAATCTCTATAGAATGAAGTCTAATACTATAACATATAGGTATAGAGTAAGATAATGAAATATATTTGGACCAATGGTAGTGGAGTCAATTATAGAGAATTATACTTATATTCTATAGCCCATCAAGGCATCTCGGATTCGAAAAATGTGTTATTGTGACAATCATCGATGAGATCTAAAAATTGATGTTGGTAGAAGGAATTACTATCAATTTATCCACGAATAATTCAATGATATTTATAAAAAATGTAAATATATTCAATATTTACATTTTCCCCATCGATATTCTTAATCAAGTAGGAATTGTATTTTATTGCATTGTACTTCCAATGAACTTCTATGATTTTGATGATGAATTTTATTTATCTATTTATAGGAAATACATACATGATACATCACATGTACATAAAATAATGTTTTAGTAATTTATTTATTCCATAAATAACTAATAATATCTAAAACGGGTGGTCACTACATAGCCTCAAGTGTGCCTCCGCATAAACTAATGTCCCCCAATAAGTAACATGGGATTATAGTGGTATAATGGGGTGACTATACTTGTTTATCAAATTATAACAAAGTCAACAATAAAACTAAAAGTATTTAAAAACCATGAATGTTCTGAAAAAAATAAATAAATTACACCTAATAAAATGAAATGTAACATATATAATGTAAGAAAGGGATAGATCATCAACAATGAAAAAAATCCCAAAAGGAAATTAACATAAAAGACTGAACGATCCATTGAGAAGGATTTGATGCCTATCCTAGTCCCTACTATCATGCTCTGTCTTAGGGACCAAAAAATAAAAATAAATATTAACTATCCCAAACCTATTTATTTAAGCAATTATTTAAAATATTATCTTCTCACTTTACCATGTTTCATATAGGCATGATCAAGGTGTGAGTATAATAAACTAGGGAACCAATAATGGTATCACTAACATAACAGGTCAATAACAGTGAATGAATGTGTGTAATAAATAAGGAGATATAATTTAAAACTATAAAATTTGTTTCTTTCTCAATTTAGGAACAATTTAATTATATAACCACTATTTCTTGGGCTCTACAATGACACTTGAAACAAGTATATACACATTTCTTCAAAAACTAATTAGACTATGATCATGATATACATCATAGATCAGTTGGTTCAAATGTATATAACAATTTCATACATTTTCATTATGATCATAGGGAGTCCATATGTCACAACTAGGAATAAAATAGTTGTATATCATCTTGGTAATCCAAGGATATAACCTATGTAATATCAGCATATCTACAATACTAGTATGAAATCAATGAACAACCCATAAAATTTTTAATAATAATTTGATTATAATCCATGGATTATGCCTATGGAATTCCACCCAAATAGATTAAGCAGGGTCTAGGGATATCATGCTATGACATTCAATCATGGTACCCCATAAGAAAATATTATATTAATCAGTGTCATTAAATAAATCCCATGTTACACTCATCCAATGGGGGGAAACCCTGAGGAATTCACATTATAAAATAAAAGTGAAGTCAAATGTCTGACATAAAGAATTCTATATCATTGGACCATAACGAATATGATGGTTTTATCACACCCCAACATTCATTTGAGTCCTCCATTAAAATATGGGGCTCCTTCATGACATTATATAATAATCAACTCTATATATAATCATTGTATTGGAATTAAGGAATTCTGTGAACATTATAAGAAATAATGATAAAATTCATTCTAATCAATTAGTTAATTTATTCTTTAATTCATTAAATAAACTCTTTTTTGTTGAACATTATATTTATAATATGTATCACATTAGGAAACCAAGACCATCAGTTACAATTTTCCATCATAGAAACAAGTATTTTATTTATTCCCTAACATATTAACTATTTCATTCAATATCCATGTTCACTTTTTACATTTTCATATTCAACAAGACTCTCACATTTACATGGCTTAACTAAATACAGTTCCATTCATAATCTATAAGGTAAAACACAATTAATTTTTTTTACTAGAACACAATTGAGATAGCACCAACCCTAATCTTTTTAACTAAAACAATTTTCCAATTGGCCCCTCCTTTTACCATTCTATTAAGAAATTATATTATGGTAATACTAAGTTCAATTTAAACGTGGATCATCAGTTTATGACCTCTAGACATAGAGAACCAAAACACATTTAACTAAGTGTTTAATAAGGGAATGATATACCAATGGGATCCAATTAATTTTTAGGGTCATTACTCTTTAAAACTAGTGATATTGGTGAACTGATACATTTTAAATAAGAAATATGGGAGATTTAATGGGACTAGTTACCTCAAAGAAGCATTCCACTTTTACTCTAACTCAACAACCCACCACCAAAAACCATGAAAGAGAAAAGATGAAGGATTATAATATATATATATATACCTACATTGATTTAAAAAATTATATTAACAAATTATAAAAAATTATTATTAATTAATAATTTAATAGTAATTATCCAACACAAATGGCATATAAATAAATCACCACATACTTATAGAATTCTACCAACACACCTAAACCAAGTCAAACACTCAACCAGATGTCATTAGCGTGGTTTGAGGACTACATCTAGCCAAATACCTACCATTAGGAACCATAATGTTAATCGAAGAAAATTAATTCTGTTAAAAACCCCATTAAAAACTCACATGATGACATAACTCCAACATAATTATGGTGGAAGGTGTGAAGACATATCCTCGAGATATCCATATGATAATCATTATAGAAGACACATTATCCTAGAATAATTTAGCAATACATTATGGAATAAACTATCAAATTAATAACAAGGAGGACCATGGTTATATAAAGATTCATTTAAGAGTAAAATTAGTCTTATACATAATGTAGGATCTTGATCACAAGTGACAATGTCTCTAAAAAATAAAAAACAAGATAATTTCACCATGGAGGTATGTTAGATGGAGGGAATGGGGAATGAGACTGTGTTGAGAATAGGTAAGGAAAGGTGAGGATTTGGATTAAAATGACTAAATGTTATATTTTTTAAATCCCTTGTTTTAATAAGATCATTATTTGAATTCGTTGTTTTCCGAACTGTGCACTAACCATGCAGTTAGCACTCTCCCATTCAGAAAATATATATGGTTAGGCACATAGTGTGGAAAAACCCAAACCAACAATGTCAATAGATAGATATTTTTAAGACTAAAACATGGTTATATTGTCAACTTTTTATAGTTTAACAAACCATGTAGCTTCATTGACCAACCTACATGGTTGGGGTTTACGTTTCGCACAAACAATGATCTAACCATGTTTCCAATTATTCATTATCAAACACTAAATATATCCAATGATAATGTTTTTGAGACAAATTTTGGAACCAAAGTCACCACATGAGTCTCATGAAACATTTAATAACATCAATTTTATACATAAAAACAATAAGAATTTGATTCCAAAATATGATTCAAAAAATACCCCATCAACCAAATAAATGATAAAATTCAATTAAAATAGAATACGTGATCTTTTTCCAAACTATATAAAAATTATGAATTAAAAAATCCCCACCATAAAAATTATAATCCTTTAGAATTAAGGGTGGTTGTACGATTTTTATCTTCCTAATCACTTAAGTAATTAGTTCCCACTAAACGACCTGATTCCAACCATGAACACTCAATGTTATTCTAGATCACAACATTGAAACCATGTTTCCTAAATCACTAAAATAAAGGATGTTACATGAACTCATTAGAAAAAAATTAATATGATTCTATTTTGTTCCCATGTACCCTCAAACATAGACATATATTTATCAAAGTATCACATAGTTTACGATTCTCCACTCTATAGGACATAGGTAATGGAGGAACATTTTGAGCCACGGTGACACCTTCTTTTGGAACATCCTACTAAATGTTGAATTTGGTGGTGAAATGATGTATCTCAAAGAAAATACAAAACCAAAACACCCAAAATTCATCAGAAACAGTTATCCTTAACCTATATAACTCGTTATTCACATGAATTAAATTTTTTTGATGAACTTATATCATATACGAAGTATTTCAAGTTGCCTGATTTTTTTTAAAATGTTACGACTTAGACCCTAATATTTCATTTACTCATTGGATCATGATTCTAAAAATTTTAAAGGTATACTATGATAATTTCATCATTCCCACCAAATTAGATACCCTAAACCTGGTGAAATTATTTTTTCAAACAATCAACTATCATTTTCGATCATTGTGCTACACTATAAGAATCAATGCCCCATTGACATGGAAACGTTAAAATCATTTAAAATCCATTCTAAAAACAATACTGACTATCAAAACCTGGATAATTATACCACTTATTCTACTATAATCATTTACCATTTAATCTATTGATGATTTATCATTTATTCCAGAACACAAAAATTTCTTAACAATTATCCATTGATTGAGGTTCATATCACCATGACAGAGATCCCACTCCCCTCTGTAGCAGAATCCTTTTCATCACACTCCATAAATATTAAAATAACCATGACATATTATTTAAAAATCACTGAAAATGTATGATATTTGGGACCCTGTTACATAACCATGATCACTTACATGAAAGGAGACTCGTCACCTTTTCTCATCTCATAGGGGAACTACCCATGATTTTTTTATGCAAACTAACCAACAAACACACCATGATAAGGGTTATCACCATTTAAAAAATAAATATATTAATATGAACCATCCAAACCATCGATTACCACTATAAAATTCCATATGAAGAGTGTTCTCATTGAACCCACATGAATGACTCTTATTTCGACCCATGATTCTATATTCACCATGTTAATGACTGATACTTCAGTCAAGTTTCCACTCATAATTACGATTCCATAAAATCCAATCTATGAGGGATTTCAATACCCTACCATATATATGTCATGATACACACCTAAGATCCTCAAATCACAAATCCCTATAAAACCACATTCTAAATTTCTGATGCACATATTTTACAAACACATTACAAAAATATTCCATCGAAGATCAATAGATACATGATCCTATGTAAAATAATTTATGAGGTGTTCAATATACAATAGTGAGTCATGGTTTACCAACTCAGATTCTTTCAAAAGATAGTGTCCATGAATCTCCAATATATCTATCTCATAAAGAATACATTACCCATAATTCCTTTCAAAACTAGAGGAATCTCAGAGTGCACAAGTCATTTACACAACCACTAACAACATGGGTAGCATTATAGAGTTACACTAAGTTTACTTAAACACTCAATACTCTCTAAATAGAATATCCAAACCAGATTGGACTGAGAAACATACTGGGCCTACCATCAAAACCGACATATGAGACATAAGAAATAGTACTCAGATTGCTTTTAATTTGAAACGTCGCGTGATTTTATACATTCCACGTGTTGAAACTCTTTATAGGGAATTCTTATCCATCATAACCTCATACCAAATCAACCTCATAGCCCCAACTTCTACACCACCAATATTTTAATTACCAAAGAACCTCGTATTACTAATACCACTCATTCCCAATCCCCTCATGTGTTTCGATTTCCAAAATCATATTAAACAAGACCTCATTGGTCGTATCATACCACACAAGATAATCAAAAAATTATCCCCAAAAATCCACTAAATGTAGTTGACAAACCAAGACACCTGAACGAGCCTACAACTTTTTCAAACTATCTTATGGACCAGAAGTCAAACATATCACAACATCTGAGATGATAGAAATATTGTTATAATACCATGTAACAAAAAACTACAATAGACACGCTATAGGATTTTATACAATGGTATGAAGTTAGACCCATCCCACCTATTATCAGGTATTGAACTACATGAAATGCCCTAATATTCAGAACACCCAAAAAATGGTTCCAAAATATAGGCTCTCTATCGATCTGTTACAACCACTACCAATGTGTGGTGACACACATAATGACCTAAATAATTTCACATTTAAATTTTTAATAATATAACCATCACATGGAAACCAAAAAACATAGGTTCTCTAAAAAACAAACCACCCCTACACATGGTTCTGATCAACTACCCACAAGGATTTCAATATATTATTATATATAGAGTTTACCAATTTATTCTTTCAATTTTCATATTATCTAGTACATCTAGAAAAAAACCAATAAATGAAATTTCAAGTAAATTTTTTAGGGAAAAACAACAATAAAGTTATACTTGGACCCTTATTCATAAATCACCATATAAATATCAAGTTAATTTATTACATAAAATACATTTTAATATTTATTTTACCTAGATTTTCAAAAAACTGAGTCTTTTTATGTAAAAATTCAATTATAACATACTAAGAATCATTAATTTCCATTACCCTATGTTGTATGAAAACCAAACAAAAAACCAAAATATACTTTATTTGATCTCTTTAATTGAATTTTTATGTAATATTCCACCAAAAATTTATATAGAAACACCATATAAAGGGCCGGAGACACATTAAAAACTGAAATGATTCACAATCCAGGTGATCAAGTAAAAAATCACTATAAATCATAATTAATTCCAATATGCCTTATTTGATGCATTAATAAAACCTCTATCACAATAATGGGCCAGAGATAAGTCTCATCTGTCAAAAACATAATAACTATTTGAATCACTAGAGGTGAAGTATGCTGAATTGTAAAAATAGACATCATAATAAATAATCCCATATCGCAAAACATTGACTTTACTCATACATAGGTTGTCTATTCCAAATAAAAATATCTATATCATGATTAAATACATTAAAAATCTCATATATACCATCCCTAAATAGTAAAATAAACTAAAATAATTTGTTAAATTTGTTTAATGCACCATGTCCCCAACCCACTAATATGTTCCAAGACTATTGGTTGTGAATTTACTGTAGGAACTCCTCCCTATACATTTGATGCTAGAGACTAACAATGAGAATCTATTGGGAAATAGTGGTGATACTATACCATCTTATCAATGTAAAACATTAAAGTAAATAAAATCAAAGAGATATTAAATCAATGTATGTGCTGAAAAATAACAAAAATAAACAACACATGCGAAAATGAAAGGAACCCAATAAAATTTCATAAAGGAGTATAACAATAGAAAAACAAATAGAATCCCAATGGAAATTGATAAAATATTGAACCATACATCATAAGAGACCTGAGTCATAACCCAATAAATACTCCAATGTTATACTCTAATGAGGGTGGATTTAATAATCAACAACATATGGTTCTCTATTTTCCTAATAATGAAATAATAAAAATTGTTTCTCATGTACCCATATTTCGTGGTGGCTAGAGTTGGGTCTGATTATAACATAGTTGTCCACTACCAATGGATTCCATAAAAATATTATCTAATACTATTGTATACAGTTGTAAATTAAGTAAAAATATTTCATTTAATATAATATTATATAACTACTTTTTTACATTATGTAAAAGACTATAAAACAACCACTGAGGCTAGTGATTTACAAGGACACCTAAAACTGGTCCGCACTTACTTAGCCCAAAGTCAATGAGTCTCTAACCACGGTATAAAATATGGACTGAATAGTTCTATGTTTCAAATTCATGGAAGCCAATATTATAATGATATTTTGGAACTCAACTAAAAATACCACAAATTCCATCTATATATATCATCCAAGGAATCCAGTGCGTGTAGCCCTTGGGATTCCTTTATATATAGAATAAAAATTTGATCCCAATGAATTGTCTGTGAAATTTAGAAGATTGACTTGATATGAATTATTAGATTAATCCAAAGGAATTAAACCGATATAGATCATGATGAAATGATGGGGCTCATCCTCAGGAATTTAACCATTGTACCTTATATGAATCCATGTAATTAATATATTTCATTATACAAATATTGAATTATCCAAATACATGGGCGATCCACCGTAAGGAATTCACGGTAGCGAATATAAGGGGACTGAAATGGACCGCTCAAATAATTCCATAACATCAACCCATAATGAATCTCATGGTGTCATCTCACCCTAGTATTAATCTAAGTACCCTATCAGAGTCTATCGATCACTCTTAGTAACCCTAAACAATAATTTCCATATTGAGTCATTGGAGTATCTTTTTTACATTCTTATTAAATTATCAAAAAATTCATAGAAAACTCTTTACAATCATTAATTTGATTTATTATTTAATTTATATAATAATATCCCTAATTTCAAAATTCCATTTACAACCTATATATTAGTGGGAATTAAATTCCCCAAGTTATCATTTATCAAAATAATTACATGTCTAATATTTATTCCCTAACATATTACCCATTTCATTATCATCCCACATTCACTTTTGACCTCTCTTGATTTTTAAATAATCTCACAATTCTAAGGCATAATTAAGTATGTTTCCATTTTCATGTTGTAATGGAAAATATATTTTAAAATACATACTAACCATATATTAAATAACAACAACAAAATAATCTTTAACTCTTTTAAATTTTGTTTCTATCTCCCTTCATGTACTATTATATAAAGATAAAAAATAAGTTCTACATCATAGTGGACCATCCCTTTGGGACCTCCAAACATAAGGTTCATTACATATTTTATTTTGTGTTTAAGAAGGGCATAGAATACCCAGGGGTTTTAATTAATTTATTGGTTATTCACTTAGGGAATCATTTTAGACCACATTATAATGTAATTCTAAATAAAAACATGAAAATAAATTAAAGGGATTTCCTACCCCGTGGTTGAAATTCATGTTATATATAAGCAAGAAAATACACCACCCAAATTGTCCAAGAGAAAAAACCTATGGTATGACCATCCATTTTCATTACTCATATTAATAAAATCAATATTTTTTAATTTTAAACAATTATAATATTTTTATAATTTAAAAATAATTAACCAAAGAAACATTATATGGAATAAATGGGAACATACTTACCAAATTATATCGACTAACTCGAACCATATCCAACTCTCCTATTAAGGTCATTTCCACGATCCATGAACTAAAATGTGCAAAAAACATATTATTTTGTACCAATATAATAATCTAATACATCAAATTTTTTGTAAAAAAGAATTAAAATCAAACATACCTCCAAACATCCTGCAGAACAATGACTAGTGATGCGTAGATGCATATTTTAGATGTCTATAAGAGACGAAGAAAATAAGCCCCATTATCCCAAGACAATTATATTATCATCTAGATAAATCATATCTTAGTTAAATTTCAGGAAAAACTACTATTATATAATGAGATAAAAGTGACTTAATGATACTATAATATCATGATCGATTGTGATAGAGGCTCTAACAACAAAGAAAATATCCAGATTCACTATAGTGGAATTGTAGATAAAGGAGGCATTGTTGGAGAATGCTGGTGATGGTATGGGGAATGCAAATATGGGGGTTTTTGATAAAATATTGTAAGGGTATTATGGGAAAATATTTTTATTTAGTTTCATGATTTTTATACCTGATTTTTCAAATAATGCCCCAACCATATGATCAAGACTATACATCTCTCAGACATCACATGGTTAGGTGAAAATATTGATGAATTTTGAGAATAATTATTTATCTTTATATATAATTATATATAATTTGCTGGGAATCAACATATTGCTTATAATGATTTGGTCCTTCTCTGACCAACACACATGGTTGGGGTGAAAAGTAAACATAAACAATTTTCCCAAATATTCAGTCCTAAAATCTAAAAAGGTTAATCCTTAATGATCTAGGGACTAATTTAGGAAACCATGGAACCTCAAAATCATCAGTAATGTCTAGAAAGCCATCTATTAGATTTCCAGTGTGTTAAAAATTCATTCTGAACCAATATATGAAAATAGTCACATTCATTTTAATAACGTTCAAATTCCATATGAAAAAAATTCCTACCCATTTCTGAAAAATACATGCACTATGATTTACAAGTTATTACAATAGAGAATATTTACTATTATTAGGAAGAAATGGTGACGATTTTTTATATTAGATAGAAGGTGACAAGAAACTTGGGCACTCACCATGTCAACAATTTTTAGTGAATCCATAAATTTTAGGATGTTATGTTAGAACCCATGGATGAGATGGGGAATAATTATCCTCAGTTGTTTATATTAATGATATGTACATTTTATGGTGAAATCCAATTTTAATGTTGGATGAATTCAACACACCTTATTTTTTTATCCCTTTAAAATAAACATAATTTCTTTTATTGCAAGATTTACATGCAAACCAATGTCTAAATGAACCATGATATTTTTATTATATACATTATAAACTATTTTTAAATTGGAGGGTGTGAATATGATTGAAAACACCATGATATATATATACATATACTCCCTAAGTCAAATGTAATGAATGAATACTAATAAATAATAAACCAATTTTTAATAAAATTATTTCCCGAATAAATAAACAATTTTTGTAAATAAATTCATTTTTCTAGATGTTGGTAATTTGTTTATAAAAATATACTTGTAAATATAAAAAAAATATCTTTGATGATATTAATTGATAATTTATTAATACTCATTCTTAAATTAGTTATCCAATGGTTATGAATGATGAGAAAATCATTTCAAGGTAAATTATGTTATTTTGATGAAAATTGTATTTATGCATGCAATGTATATTATTTATCTTGATAAAGTAGATAATAATTTTAAATTAATGATGTTAATGAAATTATAAGATTACATATTAAATATAATAAATATACATTCAATAATTAGTTTTTACTTAGTGTGGAATGAACATAAACTGTATTTTATGCTTAAATATATTCTTATATTTTTTTTGTTTCATTTTTCACATTTATATTGAAATTAATTTTTGTCACTTATAGATATTTTATTTGAAATTTTTTTTTCCAAATTTTCGATCAGCATGTCCAAATTTTTTACTGAGATCACTATAATTTTTTTTCATAATTCATAGTTAAAACAATAATAAAATTGATGCTCTTCTATTTAAAAGGGGTTTATTGAAGGTTAAACTAAGAGATAACTATAATATTTATCCTTAAACATGTCCAAATCAGAGTTTTTAAAGATATTACCACTAGATATTATCTTATATTTATTTTTTAAAAACTTTTTACTATCTTATAAATGTGACCTTATATTTTTTAAATCATTAAAGTATTTAGCTATGTTTCCCTCAACACATTAATTAAAAAGAGAATATTATCCTCCTCAGTTTAAACTATTTTTACCTTATATGTTTAAAGCCACATTCCAAATAACCATCCTATATTCCATTAATTAATACATGACTGACTGATATAAATATAATTTTTTATATTCAGAAAACACTTTATGGGAAAGTGAAAACCCATGTAGTTCTGAATAAAAGGATCGGGTACCAGAAGAGATAGAAAAGAGATTAATGTCTAATTTAACCCAATTAGACACAATATCCTCAAATAATTTCTTATGGAGACTACATACCTCTATAAATGGAATATCCCTGATAAGATCTTCGAATAAGTAATCCATGTTGTCCCATGTTTGGATATAATCCACCAGAGTCATTTTACATTCATTAAAACGTCTTACTAGAATACGGTCATACTTTATGATTTAATTTTTAAGATCTTTGTTGGATTACACGAGCATCTGTCTCTTAGAAATCCAATCAGCAACCTCTTGGGATCCAAGAATCGGAAGCCAGTTTTCCAACATAACCTCCTCAGACTAATCGATAAGATCCCAGGTTGGAACCTCTAAGAATTCCTATTACATCTGGATAATAGAAGTGGTTACCTTATTATCCCATGAAAATCCAGATAAAGAATAATTTGTAAGACAAAGGATGTATCTCAAATAAGAGGTAATCATCTCTCTATAAACTTTCAATGTTTCTTTCTTCTTCAAAGTTATCCATATCTATTGTATCTATCCAGACATAACTACTCAATTATAATCATTTTATTATCAGATTACAATTATTATGGGATAAAAAATTTCAATAATTTTTTATCAAATGCAATATTAATGTACCCCTCATGCATACATGGGGATTACCACCACCACATTGAGATATGATCCATTTCCCATAACCATCTTTTAATGGTTGGTTATTATGAAGGATTTAATGTTCATATAAAATATTTTTGAGATAGTTATACTTTAATATATAAAATATCATACTTATAGACTAAAGAAGTTTCTTGATATGGAATCTGCTCAAATAAACTTGCCTCATGCGCATGGGGTTATTCAAATGTTTTCGATCGTTACTTTCACAGATGTCCACTCCGAGATGGTGGTGACGGTTCAACCATCATTTGATCCTAGTAGGTGATTCACTATCGGTGGCACCCTCAACACACATGTTTCTCCTTCGGGCTCTCTATGGCCTATGTTTTCCTTCCAGGATGCATTATGTGGCTCCCTCCATGCCTCACAACCCTCCATCTTTCCAGAACCTCCCTTGATTGTTCCACTGGTTTCGGTGGTTGTATCCATCTTGTCCTTGGATGTTCTTACTGAGGTGTTCAACACTACTACTTTTAGATTGAATTAGAATCTTGTGGATTGGTTTGGAACTGATAATCCTCCTCTCCCAGTCTTGAAGCACTATGTGGCATCCTAGTGGTTACTTTATCTAGTCTTTATATATTCATTTTTTCAGCTCTCATATTGATTTCTCTTCTCCTCAGAGGAGGAATTTGTTCACCCCTGGTGTAGGGCTCCTAGGAATATGGGGAGGTGGTGCATTATCTTGGGTCGTTGGTCGATGGATGTGCACCATGGAAAAGAGATCCCCGACGGGTCAGTTCAGGTCTTCCTTCCTAGCCTCCCTCTACCTTTTCATAATAGATATTTATCTAAAGCTCTTGATGAATCCCTTGGTTGTTTTCATTGTGTGGATGACCGCACAAAAAATGGGGTGGATCTGCCCATCACCTGGATGTGTGTCGATCATGAATTATCCTCTCCCATTCTATAGAGGCTTACTCTCAAGGTACAAAGTGCTGAGATTTGGTCGGAAGATATTATGTACCCAGTGTATCCATGGTTTTCTCATCCTGTCTGCTCCAAGGGAATTCGTTATCAATGTGAAAGTGGGGTCGTAATAGTGCCCTTTGGCTTGAGGATCAGGAAGTTTCAGGGTGTGCTCCGACCCCCTGAGCCTCTTCTGGTCCCACCTCTTCCTAGCCAAGGTAGTTAGAATCGTGAGTTAACTAGTACACTCATACGAGTTCACGGTTTCACACATCCCAATTGATTCAACTCGCTGAAGGAATCGGTTTTCAATAAAATCATTAGTAAAAACACAGACTCACAATATACTCATGGATACACACAGACTCACCGTATCTAATGAGTTAAGAAATAGTGTGTGTTTTTTAAATGAAAATATGAGTATGATTTATGTAACCAGATGTCGCACCCCTTCCTAGGGTTTAATTTCAGATTTCTTCTCCCTTTTATCTGCACTGCCCACCCTTGCTCCTCTAGTGGTGTCTCGCACAAGACAATCTCTCGCCCAACTTGACTGGTGAGTCTGATTCATCTATCACCAATGACAATGAAGAGCAGAACCAGACATAAAATTTTACAACATACACATAACCCTAATAATCAGTTGGTCAGCAGCTGTGTTGGAGCCCCTGAATAGGCCCCCATGTCTCCCTCAGAAACCAACTCCCATGTCTCTAACTTCATAGCCACAACCTCCATCACGCCGAAAAATATCACCCAACACTCACTTGGCATAGTGAGGAAACAACTCTGGTTGAGTCTTGTGGGACAGAATATGGTGCTTGCATTTTGGGGTAAGGTCTCAATTTCCATCTCTATATGAATATTTTTCCGGTTTTGAAATTCATTAAAATGAACTACTGCTTGATTTTTTTTATTTATTGCTGATTATTTTAACATGAATTGTTCTATTCCTAAATTGATATGAATTGTTGTTCTATAAAAATTTGAATTTTTTCATTTCATATGTAATTGGGGTACATGCCTATTGTGAATTGCTATATTTTATTTGGATTTGATTCCTAAAGTGAATTAGTAAATTTTGACTTTAGTTGTTTAGGTAATATGGACTTGATGTAATTTTTCATTTTGTGTTTTTTTGTTTGTTTCTTTTTGATGTTAATAACAATTTGGTGTAAATTGTTTTTGGGTTTTTTTGCTTTTGGACATTATTGCTGCAAAATTGGAGATGCATGAGGCCCAAATTTTTTTATTCAATTCCTTTAATGGATTTTGATGCCCCTCAAGTATGACTGAATCTAGTTTTTCTAACATACCATGAGAATCTTATTGCTAAAAAAGTGTTTCAAATGATGTTTCTGGATCGGGTATATGTAGACTCTAAAGTGTGTACGATTCGATTCTACAAGTCAAGGTTTCTCGTCTCGAACGAGTCTAAGTGGTCTCTCGAGTTTGACTAAATTGTTCCCAGCTTCAGGTGGATGCCCTAGGTTGTTGCCTCTTCTTCAGTCTCTTCATCCTATGTAGTCTTCTAGAGTCCCTCAGAAATTCTAGAGCCTATGTTAGTGGCTTGTGGTGACCTGGTTTCTTGCCCTCATGGTTCTCCCCCTTCATGGATGTTCAGTCTCGTTGACCTGGTTCTAGTTCCTAATCAATTCTTATGATCACGTGGGCTTTTAGAATTTGTTGGGAGACTTACCACTTGACTCGGGATCCCCTGGCCATACTTTCTCCTACGTCTGAGGTGGAAATGTTAGCGGTCAAAAACTGTGAGGTTAGTTAAATGTTAGTGTATCCTTTTCCCATATTGGATGATAATGATTGCCTCGATGTTCATTTCATGGCTAGGGGTGAGGTTCCAGTTAGTTGGGAATCTTGTAAGAGAGGGGAATGGCCTATAATACTATCCCCCACCAGTGTTTTTAGATGGAATACAATCAACGTATGTTCTCTACTAAAATCCACTCCTCCATCACTACTGGACCTCAGTCCGGGTGTTTGTACTTGTGTGAAGTCCAAATAACAATGTTCACATAACATAGAGCGTCGCTCAGTTCACCTTCTTGAGGCCAAGATGCCTGGGGTCAAAGCTGGGACCAAGGTTTCCAATGATTCACATGTTCATATTGAACTCTCGTGGTCTCGGGGTGAGGGTCAAAACACACATCATTGTGTCAGTAATTAAGAAAATGAATATTCTCATAGCTGCTATTCTGGAACATAAATAGAACATGCCCATGTTCAAAGAGTTCACCTATAAGGTAAAAATTCATGCATTAATGCAGGTGGATCCAGTGAATCATCATATTTGGAAATTATGTTACAAGAATATTTTTGTGGACCTGGGGAAGACATGAGAGTAGTTCATTACGATGAGGGTGAAAAAGGACTCATTGAACATCGTGGGCTCCATTGTGTAAGGTAGTTGTGATTACGTTATAAAAGATTCCCTATGGTATAATATTAGAGCATTTGAACTAAGAGATTTTCCTCGGATTTTTGGTTGTGACATTAACATCATCACAGAGCTAGTGGAGAAAAAATTACTTGGATCGTTTCCTCATTAAGCAATATTGGACTTTGATCAGTTTGTGGATGGTAAACGGTTAATGGATACGGGCTACATTAGTGATTTTTTCACTTTTTGTTAAAACCAATGAGGGAGTATGTGCTTCTGGAGGCAGATTGATAGATGCCTCGCTAACATGAATGTCATATCTATGTTCCAGAATGCCAAGGTAACCCACTTAGTATGTGGTATCTCTGACCATTATCCTTTGTTGTTTTCCCAGCTCCCCATCCTATTCTATCAGGGAATGATCATATAATATAACCAATGGTCTAGGGATCCAGATTTCATCAATATGGTACGAGATTCTTGGAGGGAATCAGTGCAAGTAAATTCATTTGTGGGAAAACAAAATAAACTAAGGAGTCTTAAACAAATGCTACTGGCATGGATAGTCGATCATATTCGCAGTGATTAGTATATGAAAGATAATAAAATTGACATCAATATTCTTGAAGTCTACCCGGTGGACCACTAGGAAGATAACATATTTAATAATCTTGCTATCAAGAATAAGAAACCAGTGGATATGATCCTTGGATAGGAATGAATGGCCCATGAGGAAGCAAAGATTAGATGACTTCATGAAGGGGATTATAACACAAAATACTTTCATACTTTTATCTAGGTGAAAATAAGGAATATCAGACCAAATATTAAGATTGAATATGAATATTATACTGATTATAGAAATATTGTGGGTAATGTGGCCCACAATTTCATTAAAGATCATCTTGAGGGTCCCAACTCAATGATGGAAATCGGGTTCATGAGTGGAAGTAATAATATATGGGATGTCTTCCCCACCAGAGTTTCCCCTAAGGAAGATTCTCTCTTGGAAGAGGTTCTAGAGGAACTTGATATCCTCACGGCCATGATGAATCTTGATCTTCTGAGTGTGCTAGGACCTGACTATTTCCCTGGATCATTTTGTCAAAATTCGTGGGAGGTGGTTAAGGATTACATTGTGGCAACAGTTCAAGATTTTTTTCAATGAGTTCTTCCTTGTTTTACAAGAGCCAAAAAGTTGGTGTTCATTCATTTAGTGAAGGATCCCTCACCCCTCTGCCACTTTCACCAAATGAGTATGTGAAACATCCCTTACAAGATCCTTGCAAGTGACATCATCTCAAGGATGGCCACACACCTCTCCATGTGTACTTCATGGATCAACATGGCATTGTGAGGGGTCACTCCATTCAGGGGAAACTGCTATGGTGTAGGAAACGTGGAGGGACATTAACCTCAAGACCCATGATTCCAATATGGCCGTCAAACTAGAAATGAATGAGGCGTTTGATAGAATGAAATGGGGGATCATTAAAAGTGTTTTCACAATGATGGGCCTTTCTTACAATGATTTAGATATCATCTCCAGATGTTTTAGTTCATCGTGTCTGGATAATTATTTAATGGGGGGATCTCATAGATTCTTTATATACACTCAGGATTTTCACAAAGGTGACCCGCTCCCCCTACTATTTTCATCTAAATGCAAGACACGATAAATCTATTATTTGAAATAGGGGTCTCAATTGGAAGTATCATACCCTATTGATGGAAAGAAGAATCCCCTCCAATTCTCATTTTATGTTTGTAGACGACACGATAATTTTCATGAATGTAGGGAAGATATCTTTGCAAGGAATCAAGTTGATGTTGGGAGAGTATGGATTATATAGTTTCTAGGTGATGAACCACTCCTAAAGGTAATATTTTTCTCTCTAACAAATGTGTTTTATGATGGTTCACTCTTATATCCAGCCATATGAAAATGAAACCTATTCATTTATTGCTGGAATACATAGGGACCCCAATATATGCTGCCATAATACGTATTCAAGACATTGATCAAGTGGTGAGCAGTATTACTAGTCGTGTCCTCAACATGAAGAACCACTTACTCTCAATTATGGGGTACTATTTCTATGATTAAAAATGTATTAACTGCAATATTATTGCATGTGATGGATTACTCTTACATGCAAAAGGGCTTGATCAAAATGATTGACAAGGTGTTGGACAACTTCTATGTGGGTGCACTCTCTCCAGTAATGAGGCAATGGGTGTCATGCGATATGATGGTGTATACTATTCATGAAGTTGGAATGAATGTTATGAGCTTAGGAATAACGCTGAAATGCATGCAAACTAAATTCAATTGGGAAATGCAGGAGAACAGGACCTATTTTGTGGAATTATGTCCCAGAGCTATGATGCTAATGTGGATTCAGATAAAATTTTGTGATCACCATTGTGGCAGTAGATTTGCACTACCCATATTGGGCCTCCTCAACCACTTACTATGTATCATTGGAGAAGGAAATATTCTATTTTGGAAGAACAAATAGGTGGGTTGTTTGCTCGCTTTCTAGGGCTGTCTGACCCCAATGATCACCTCTAGAAGTCTATCCAGAACATGGAGTTCCGCAAGATAGTTTGGTACAAGAACTAACATACCATTTTAGACTCTATCATTGTCAATGAAAACTAGATAAAAGCGTTTTAACACCCTCTAATTATGGAAAGGTCACTACTAGAGACTTTCACAGGATCTCTGGTCCCCAAGAGCATCATGTTGAATGTAACTACATTGTGTGGTGAAAAAAATCATTTAAAAATACATCTTCCTTGTATAGAGAATCTGAAATTCTTCTATTCCTTATGAAGAGAGGGTCACGATAATGGGAATTAGTCTCACATCCTAGTTCAAGTGCTGAAAAAATAGAGAAGATAATTATGATCATATTTTACTTGAATGTGAGTGGTCCCACAATGATTGTATGATCTTTGGTGGGTTCATGACTATATATTCTTTTAACCCTCGAGATTATTCTTTTTTTTCGAGTTGGATTCATGCCTCTTCTGAGAAAATCCCGGAAAGGGTGGTGAGGACTATCATCCTCAGTGAAGATTCTGGTGCCTTTGGAAGGCATGCTATAATGAGCAGTTTGATGGGATCTCCTCCACTGTATGATCCATCACCGTGTGTACCAAATGCTTGTTGTTCAAGCTGTAATTCTTTTTTGGGAACCGGTGTGAAGTCCCCTCACTACAGTTTCTACTGGAAGGTTCTCCCATAGTTGCTCCACAACTAGAAAGAAGACAAGGTACATTGGTGTGGTGGATTCCCCCATCATTTATCTTCTTGTTAAATACTGATGGAGCATGTTTAGTGGGTAATGTGCTTGGTGGCGGGTTTTTCCTCAATCTTTATGGGAGTTTCTTCCTTGTTTCACATCTCACATTTGGGATACAAATTCTCTTCAAGGAAACACCAATTCTATCCTCCATGGTCTCAACCAATGAAGAGAGAAGAACATTACACTATCCCAACGGAAACTGATTTGAAGATCATTACTAACTCCCTGATGTGAAGAATATCCTATCCAAGGTCAGTTACCAATATCATCAGGAAATATAATCTACATCTCAATAGATATATTCAGTTCTCCCACACAATGTGGGAGGGGAACATTGTCACTGATCACCTCTCCTACCTCACAATCCCATGTTCTAATATCATCTGCCTTTTGAATGTCACCCACATTTAGCCTAAAGGGGTCAACATAATTCGTGGTGACTCCATTGGACTCAGTTATTTTATATCCCCCAAAAAACAAATTTCTTTTTTATATTCAATTTTATTTGAATTATTATAATGGAATGATGATGATATAAAATCATACCTACTATCTTACCTTCATATCCCCAGCTGAATGGTAACATTGTTGATTTTTGAGTTAAATCCACTGCAACAAACCTTGATGTTATCAATTTATAAGAGATATATAAAAAACAACTTGAAATTATTTTTTAAATAGATGAATAATTATAGGATATATATTTTAATGAAATTTGAAAAATGATTAAATCTATCTATTAGGTTTTTTCTAAAATCAAATTCCTTAAACACACTATTTGTATGCACAAAACACGATATGAAAAAACAAGGTAAACTTAATCTACAACTGAAAAAGGACTTTTAACTTCAATGAAGAAGGTAGATGTGAAATTACTTCGTATACTCCTTAATTCAAATATCACTTTTTAAATTATATTTTGAGAATGTTTGAGCCCAATATATGTCATTATAAATTGGGGAGGCATGATGGTGATAAACAATGAGGATAATAAATATATTCAAATAAGGTATATTTTATGATATATTATATTTAATTACATCAAGAATATAAACCCAAATACATGCAAGTAAAAAATTACTCTTCCCTTCCTGGATTATAAAAGATAATGTTTATTGATACATGAGTGTTTTTTCTTTATGTATTGATAACTTTGTAAAAAATAAAATTATAGTGGATTTTATTTCTTATTATAATAAAATTACTTACCTACATGGAATATTTTTTTTTTCAAGTCATTTTTTAAGAGTAATGAACCAATGAATTTATGTATATGAATGTAGAATATTTTCCATTACATGGTAGATTAATTACATATGATTTTATGGTCAATTTACCATAAATGTTTTATATTTTCACATCAACACCTTGATTTGTTACTCAAATGATTTGAGAAAAAGATCCATGTTCTTAATTGGGTAAAGTATCATTACATGGACGAAAAGGGAATCATTAATTGACAAAATATATCAAAAAATTTAATTTTATTTAGCCTCTTTAAAATCAATATTATAGAAGATTTTTTTGTGTCAATCATTATTAATTGTATTTGAATGCTTCTTGGAAGCACATGAATCTGCCACCAATTTATAAATGTTTTGTAATAGATATCCCTACCACTCCCCCAATAACTATCTCCTTCTATTTAGAGAAATAACTTTGGTCAGTTAAGTAATATAATTTAGTCAAATTATTAAAAAATACGAACTCTATGAAATTGAAAATAAACTAACCCATATAAGAAAATTTAATTCTATATTTGATATTCATAATTTTTTATGTTTATATCATATTTAGTTCTTGCTAAATTAGTTTTCCACAATATTGATGTCACCTTAAGGAATTGTTTTCCGAAAAAAGGAATAAAATTATTGTTCATTTTGTTGATCATATTACTTTAATAGTTGAATTCCATAATCAAGATAAAAAGGGAAAATAGACTATTATGGATTATCCATTGTCCAATTTTACATTAAAAATGTGAATTAAAGGAAGGAGATAGATATTGATGATGAGTTCTTAATTAAGAAACTCTATATACCAAGTATTGAATGTTCATATTTGGATTCTCAACAACACAAGATAATTGGTAAAAGGAACAATCAATATTAACATTAACTACTAATAAAATAAGTGATTATTAGTCTATAATGATTATGATATTTCAAATGAACAATGTTATATAATACATTTATAGAATTAATCATTATGTTATGTATTATTTATTCTGAGTTAAATACATGACATCAACATCCAAAAAAATTGAATAAAAAACTATAGAATTAATATTAAATGTGAAAAAATCCTTCTTTATTTTTTCCATCCATAATATATTAAAGGTCACTATAGATAATATTGAAAGTCCTACAAAATTAGCATGGATACTTTTTCTTAATCCCCTCAAAGGTGAATGTAAATTCATGAAAAAATTTAATTGATTCAAATGGTAGGAAATATTGGAATGATAAATGAGATTCCACTACCCCAAATATTAAATGTTAAAGAATTTTCACCCAATGAATATAATATATGACACACAAAAAACCCTTTTGGAAACATTTTGTAACATCCCAGTTAATGAAGAATAAAAGATTTTCATATTTATTAATATTTTTGAATTAAATATTAATTTAACTTTAAAAGGGTTGCTATGTTCGATAGCGTACCCGATACACAGCAACAGGTTTCATTGAAATCTTACATTTCACAGTTATAATATAATATTATTATTTTAAATGGTAGTTAACTCCTAGTAATTGTATTGGTGGGAATGAAAAAAAATAACTACTATATGATTACACATGTTTGTTAAATGTATTTACATTTATCCAATAAAATTTTAGAGTCTTAACATATGAATGATTCTAATTTTAAGCATAATTTACATTACAAAGTCAATTTACCACCTTTTAATGGTGAACCCTCTTTAAATATAGTATTGGTCAGATTAATAAATTATAATTGAACAAATAAAATCTTCTTTAGAATTGGGACATCAAATTTTACTTTTGGTAATTTTTTGGTAAATTTCTGATAATGTTCATTTTTTAATGAACAATGAAAAATATTGTATTTTAATTAAAAATTTCATTTCAATATAATTTATTTATATGGATATATTATCTTTTTAATTGGTTTTAAAGTGAAATTAAAATATATTTTTACCATTTAATCCAATGTTGGTCATTGGAATTAATTTCACATTGAAATTGGAAATAAATAAGTATCAATCTTTTCATAGTTATTGTTTCACAAAAACACGCTATTTGTTTTGATAACGGGAATTAATTTTAAAATATAATTAGTGACACTTATATGTTTTGAACTTGGAAAAATAGACATCATTTTTGGATTTGGAATATCAAATATAGCTTTGGCTGAATTGTTTGTATTTTTTTGGAAAAACATCAATTTTTGATGAATATTGAAACCACATAGTTGTAGTTAAAAAAACTGGCTTTTTAATTTAATTGGATGTTTACCACTACTGTGAATTTAATTTTGAAAATAGAACATACATGGTTCTTATTAATAAGAAAAATTTGGTTCATTAAGATGAAAATAATTTTTTCGGGATAGTAACTTTTTACTTTTGTTTACCATGGTTAAAGGAAAATAAGGTAAATCAAGGTTAAAAGAATATTATAAAAATTCAAAATTACTTTAACACTTGTCAAACCCTTATTTGTTGAGACATTTATGACCATGGGAATATTTGGGTCGATTGTTTCACTCCATTTAGCCACTGAGGAGTGCTAATGACAATTTAGATTAATTAACTTAATGTAGCGGCAAAAATGTCAAAAGGAAATATCTTTTATTAAATTAATTTTTATATGGTGTTATTATAAGTCATATTTTAGACTATAAATATTCATTGGAATGATAAGAATATTTCAAAAATCATATTATTTTTTTTTAAATTTTTATACATCAAATAAAATAAATTATTTATGACACAGTAATGTTGCGCTATTTACCTCATTAATAAATGATTTAAATAAATAAGATTATAATGATTAAAATATTATCCAAAACCTGTCCAATTCCTATTGGATGATTTTAGTTCGACCTCCCGTCATCATATCTTCGATTATAAGGATTTTTGGACTATTAGAAACTGAATATAATTATATAATAAAATAATGTTTTTACACTTTCCTAAAGAGCCCCTCCCCCCTATAAAAGGAGACCATTGCTTACCAATCCATAACACATCTAAAGCCTTTTCTATCATAAAACATTTGTCCAATTAATCTCCCTACATTCCTCTACTCCTCATATAAGCCTTACCATGGGCAGAAGACACTTCAAGATGTCCTTTTAATAAAACTAAAGGGAGTTACCCAAATTAATGGTAACAGTTTCTCTGAAATTGTTTACTTTTATTTTACATCTACAACCCCTAAAATATTTTTATTCCATTATATTGTAAGAACACCAGAATTATCAATATATAAGGTTGTTTGTTTAAGAATTATTATAACTACAATTACACACAAATCCATCTAATAGATGAAGAACATAATATTTCTGTCGATGGAAAAATAAGGCCTCATGAAACGATGATTATTACAATATATCCAACCGCCTCTCATGGTGGCCATTATGATGGAAAATTATTTATATATGATATATAGTATGTTTATGATTTCATTATGCTTCGGTACATCCAATTTATATCACTTCATTATGGTTTCCATAGTTGGTATAAATGATAATCCCATTTGAGGAAGTGCGGACTACCACCCCTAAAAGTGATGTGATTCGTTAATTATTTATGTGTAATGTATAAAAGAGGGAGTTAGTGATATTATATATGATATGATATTATAGTATAATTATAATATACATATCTATCATTATATTTTAATTCCATTAAAATAATAAATAGAAATGAAAGTAGCATTCAAGTGTACGTACGACTTACTGTCTCCATGAACAATGCATTTCCTTTCTTATCTCGAAATGTTATGTACTATAATAAATAAATTTATTAACTAGATATATATGATATAAATGATTTCTAAATAATGAATATGATTATGGATATAATGAACTATTTACCACACAGACTACTAGTAAATATAAGGCGTTCATTTCTGACTCAAGTACCGAATATCGACAAAATGAACGTTATTAACTTGAATGATTACATAATGTTTATAACATGGTAATAAGTGATATAAAAGGAATAATAAACATGAAAAATGTTCTTAATAAAGTATAAATTAACTTAATTTTATTATTCGGGATATTAAATAACGAATGGGGCAAGTTTGGCACAAGGTAAGGGTCTCTTTCTAAATATCATATCATTGAGTCATATTTTCTATTAATACACGACGTTATTTTATACACTGTATAAACACACTTGAAATTTCAAAGGTAATATTTCTCAATGAATAATTTTACTAAATTACAGAAATTAATGTTTCTCTTAATGTAAGCGGTAATAATGACCTTTTCCGCCGCGGTGAGTATTATATGATAGTTGGATTCCTCAAGAAGCCGTAATTTTTTTAAAGATAATAAATACCTTATATAATTTATTTATTTTTTGGTATTGACAATGATTTTGAAAACAGATTTGTTATTTTAATATATTTAAGTGATATATTGTGATTGAAACGTGGAAATGTTTTCTTTCCTTTATATTTTCAATATTTTATGTGTTATGATTTTATAATGGTACTTGGACATTTCACGGTTGCTTACATAATTAAATAAATGATGGGTGGTGTCGTGAATACTATGATGGGGGGTTATGTTATAGCCTCCAATGCATTGGGTATGTAAGTCGGCAATATGGCTATTCCATTTAGTGATATGTGTGGAAGTCGACCGTATGGTTATTTCATTTAAGTATTTTTATGTCCCAAGTTACCTTAATATGTTATATATTATTTATATGGGTTTTGTGGTAATCATTTGTTTAAAAAAGGGTATGTAATGATCTGTTATTCAGTTAAGAGTATTTACTACTTCATAAATGTATAAAGTATTACTAATGTTAAAGTATTAATGGTTTACTCGTTGTTTTAAAAAACAAACGATTTTACTTCTTTGTGTATCACTTATCGAGCTTTTTTGCTCATTTCAAGTTTTTGAAATGTTTTTCAGAAGAAATAATATGGAATAGGGTCAAGGATGGGATCAGGGAAATGTCATGCTATCTTAAAAATGGGACTAAACATGACCCTTTTTTCAAGAGTTCATGTTTTGTAAAAAAATAGAAACTATGTGGAAGTGTCTACTTTGTAAATCTTATGAGATGTAATAGTTATGTCCTAATTCTCTAAAACTCTAAACCTAAAAAGATCCTCAAGGTGAATTATTCACATAATTCAGGATTATGTATGTTTTAAGGTCGGGTATTTACAGTTGGTATAAGAGGTCAGTTTGATAACTTTAGGATTTAGGGTATTGTTAAATTAATGTCCATAAATTAATTTATGGTAATATTTAAATGATATAGCATTTACATATTACCATGTTTCTTCACCTAAGATATTTATGTGTTCACAATGGTTCTCCTTAGAGGATACAAGGATTTTATGTTGGGACGATGTCAGGAGGAAGACAATCTTCCAAATCAGCAACAAGAGATGGTCGAAATCGGAACTGAATAGTTTGTTGCAGTGATGGCGCAGTTGACTTAGGCTATAAATGGTGGTGGTATCCATGCACGAGATCATCCAGATCAATCACAGAGTAACATGTCAGTAGTAGAGCATTTCAAGAGGCAACACCCTCCAACATTTATAGGATCATCTCACCATGTGCTTATAGAAGGATGGATTAAAGCACTGGAAAAGATTTTTGATGTCATGGGTTGTTCAGAACATCAAAAGGTTAATCTCGGTGTTTACCGTTTTGAAGATGAAGTTGATTAGTAGTGGTCGATGGTGAAAAATATCAGGTATAATGAGGAGATTCATTTTCTTTATTGGTATGAATTAAAAGGAATGTTTCTTGAGAACTATTTTCCTGAGATGGTTTTTTAGGAGGGAAAAACAATTCCTAGAATTGTGGCAGGAGGATGACTCGGTGGATGCTTGTGATGAAAAGTTCACTCGACTAGTAAGGTATGCACCAAATTTCATCAGAGATCTTAATAGTAAGATAAATCAATTTTACTCAATACTAAAGTCACAATATAGTAGAGTGCTAGCCTATCGTGAGTTCAATAGTTATGAAAAACATGTTTGATATGTAGAGAAGGTGGAAATGGAGTTTGCTGATGATCATGTGTTCTTTGAAAAACAATAGAATAAGAGGTACAATTAGTAGGAAAATGGGAAGAAATTATCAAAGAAGCCTGGTGGTAAGAAAACTCAATATCCATATAGTGAGGAGTGTTGTAAAAAGCCTCCACGAGAATGTTTATCAATGTCTAGAATGTGATTCTTGTGTGGAAAGGCTGGTCATATTTCTCGTAACTATAAGGAAGATGATCTTGCATGCAATGAAAAGAAATTGGAAATATGTTTATAGTGTAATGATATGGGTCATTATGAAAATGAGTATCGAGTGAAGAACTCCACTGAGGGAAAGTATCCAGACTACAAGCAAAAAGGGGTGGTTAAATCCATTGCACCTACTTCATCAGAAGTTGGGCCATCGAATGAAGTAGTATCAAGTACACGGTTTAATTGATAAAATTATGATAATGTGTTGTTTGATTCAGGGTCTAAACACTCATTCATTTCTGACAAGTTATCAAGTAAATTGATAATTCGATCTCATGATATGAATACAGAACGTATGGTAAAAACAACTGGAGGAAATGTATAGACAAAAAGAAAACATAATAAAATTCCTTTCCTTGTGTGGGGAAAGAATCTACCTGCAAACCTTATTGTTTTTCCTCTAGAGGAGTTTGATATAATTTTTGGCATGGATTGTCTTTCTGTTTATAAATCTAAGATTGACTGTAGAGCTAAAGAGGTTTCTTTTCAGAAATATTTTCAGTTTGTGAGCAAAAATGAACCCTTTATTTTGATAACATATCAAGAAGTTGAAAAAGTGGTAAAAGTTGGAAATGAATGTTACCTTTCAAATATTGTTAAAAACAATGGAACTGTTATGATTAATAATGTTCCAATGGTAAATGAGTACCTTTATGTTTTTCTTGATGAGATTCTGGGTATAATACCTAATTGAAAAGTTGAATTTACTGTTGACTTAGTTCCTGATGCTAATCCAATTTCAAAACCCCCTTCTCAAATGGCTGAAATAGAACATTTAGGGTGCATGACACAGTTACAGGAGTTATTATATAAAGGTTTCATTTGACCTAGCACATCACCATGGGGTGCTACTATCTTGTTTGTTAAAAAGAAAGATGGTTCATTGAGACATTGCATTGATTATAGAGCATTGAATAACATTACTATTAAGAAAAAGTATCTTTTTCCTCATATCAATGATTTGTTTAATCAGCTCTAGGGAGCTCAGTATTTTTTGAAGATTGAATTGAGGTCGGGGTATGGTCAGTTGAATGTAATTGAAGAAGACATTCTAAAGACCACGTTTCGTGCTAGATATGGCCAATATGAATTTTTAGTTATGCCTTTTGGGTTAACCAATGTACCTTATGTGTTCATGGATCTTATGAATATAATTTTCCCTGAGTTTTTGGATAGGTTTGTGGTTGTCTTCATGAATGATATTTTGGTTTTCTCCAAATATATGGAGGAACATGGAAGTCATTTAAGGGTTTTATTGAAAACCTTAAAAGAAAAAAAACTATTTGGGAAATTCAGGAATTTTAATTTTTAGATGCTAAACATTTCTTTCCCTGGTCAGTTTTTTTCAAAAAATTGAATAATTGTTGATCCTTCTAAAATGAAAGTTGTTGAAGAATGGCCAAGAGCCACAAATATAACCGAGATTCGTAGTTTTTTTTGGTTTGGTAGGTTATTACAAGAGCTTTGTTGAAATTTTTTCCCGGTTATCTAGTCCAATGACAAAGTTAACTCGAAATGGTTTTAAGTTTATATGGACAAAAGAGTGCGATGATTGTTTTTAGGAATTTAAAATAAAATTGGTGAATGATCCAGTTTTGGCACTACCATCAAAAAATGGTGAGTTTGTTATCTACAGTGATGCTTTGTTGAAAGGACTTGGTTGTGTCCTAATGTAGAATGATCAGGTAATTTATTATGCTTTGCATCAGTTGAAACCACATGAGTTAAATTACCGTACACATGATTTGGAATTAGGTGCTATTGTTTTTGCTTTAAAAATTTGGAGGCATCATTTGTATGGAGGGAAATGTGAAAAATATACTGATCACAAAAGTTTGAAGTATATATTCACTCAGAAATAATTTAACATGAGACAGAGGAGATGGTTGGAATTAATCAAGGATTATGATTGCACGATCCATTATCATCTGGGAAAAGAATATAAAGTGGCTGATGCTTTGAGTCGAAAAATAAATACTTCATTAACCATGTTACGTTTAGAATGAGATCCTTAAATTTTTTATTTGATGAACTTTCAAATAGATGTTGTTGGTGCAAGAAATTCTTATTTTTTTTAGGAGTCAGTGAAATCATCTCTATCAGACAGAATAAAGCAAGCACAAAAATAAGATAGGGAGTTGAAGAAAAAGGTAGTATTGGTTCAGATGGGTAAATTACCTGATTTTAACATTGATAATGATTTTGTTTTGAGATTTAGAAAGATAATATGTGTTCCTTGTGATTCATAGTTGAAGAATAAGTTGTTATGTGAAGCTCATAGTTCCCCATTTTCAGTTTATCTTGGTATTACTAATATTTACGGAGATCTTCGAGAGTATTTCTGGTGGGATGGAATTAAAAGAGATATTGCTGATTTTACTCTGATGTGTTAGACTTGTCAGCCGGTTAAAGCGGAGCGGCGGTTACCGAAAGGGATTCTTCAGCCTCTACCAGTTCCATAGTGCAAATGGGAAAATATATCAATGGACTTTTTTGTGGGAATACTAAAGACATCTCGAGGTAATAATGAAATCTGGGTTATTGTTGATTTATTGACTAAATCTGCTCATTTTCTTCATATTCGAGATACATTGCCTCTAGATCAAATTGCTTGGTTGTATGTTAAAGAGATAGTCATGTTTCATAGAGTTCCCCTCTCCATTGTATCTGATCATGATCCCAGGTTTACTTCTATATTTTGAAAAGGCCTTCAAAAGTCATTGGGTACTGAATTAAAATTTTGTACAACTTTTCACCCTCAGTTAGATGGGAAATCAGAATGACCAATTCAGAAATTGGAGGATATGATACGTTCTTGCTCGATGGATTATCAAGGAAGATGGGACCAACATCGTTATTTCGTTGAATTTTCTTATAATAATAGTTTTCATTCCAGTATACTGATGGATCCATTTGAGGAATTATATGGAAAAGCGTTGTTTAACTCTAGATTTTTTGGGATGAATTAGGTGAAAGGAAGATTATGGGACAAGAATTTGTAAAGAGATGGAAGAGAATGTTCAGTTGATTCAGAAGCACATGTGAACAGCTCAGAGATGACAAAAACGTTATGCAGATGACCGGAGGAAGGATCTTTCTTTTGAGGTAGGTGATCATTTCTTTCTCAAAGTTTATCCATGGAAAAGTGTGATGTGTTTTGGTAAGTAGGGAAATTTGAGTCCGAGTTTCATTGGACCTTATGAAATTCTTGATAAAGATGGATCAATTGCATACAGAGTGGCTTTATATCCATGTTTATCCCTGATACACATTTTTTTTCATTTTTTGATGTTGAGAAATCATATTCTAGATCCATCTCATGTTTTGAGCCCAAAGGTAGTTCAGTAGGAAGAGAATATCTTTAATGAAGAATAACCAGTCCAGATTCTTGACCGTAGAGGGATGGTGTTGCGGAATAAGGTTATTCACCAGGTAGAGGTTTTTTGGAAAAACCATATGGTTGAAGAGGCAATATGGGAATCTGAAAATGCTATGAGGGATAAATACCCCCACTTATTTTGATAAGTGAATAAAAATCAAGAGACACAATTTTCAAAAGGGGGGGAAGGATGTAACATCCTAGGTAAATGAATAATAATAGTATTTAATATTTATTAATATTTGTGAATTAAATGATAATTTTACTTTAAAAGGGTTTCTATGTTCTATAGCGTACCTGATACGCAACAACATGTTTCTTTAAAATATTACATTGCACACTAAAAATATAATATTATTATTTTAAATGGTAGTTAACTCCTTACCATTGTATTGGATGGAATTAAAAAAACTAACTAAAATATTATTATACATGTTTGTTAAATGTATTCACATTTATCCAATAAAAGGTTATAGGCTTAAAATATGAATGAATCTAATTTTAAGCATAATTTATATTAAAAATATGATTTACCAACTTTTAATGGAGAACCCTCTTTAAATATATTTTTGGTAACTTTAATAAATTATAATGAACAAATTAAATCCTTTTTTAGAATGGGGACATCATATTTTACTTTGGATAATTTTTTGGTATTTTTCTGATAAAGATCATTTTTAATGAATAGTGAAAAATATTGTATTTTAAATCAAAAGTGCCTTTTAATGTAATTTATTTATATGGTTAGATTATATTTTTAATTGGTTTTAAATTTAAGTTAAAATATATTTTTACCATTTAATACAATGTTGGTCATTGGAATTAATTTCACATTGAAATTGGATATAAAGAAGTATCAATCTTTTGATAGTTATTTTTTCTAAAAAACACAGTATTTGTTTTGATAACAGGAATTAATTTTAAAATTAATTAATGTCACGTCTATGTTTTGAATTTGGAAAAATATACATCATTTCTGTATTTGGAATATCAAATATAGTTTAGGCTGAAGTGTTGGTATTTTTCTGAAAAACATCAATTTTTGATGAATAGTGAAACCACTTAGTGGTAGTTAAAAAAACTGACTTTATCATTTAAATGGAATTTTACCACTGCTGTGAATTGAATTCTGAAAATAAACATACATGGTTGTTATTAATAAGTAAAATTTGGTTCATTAAGATGAAAATAATTTTTGGTGAATTGTAACTTTTTGCTTTTATTTACCACAGTTAAAGGTAAATAAGTTGATTCAAGGTTAAGAGAATATTATAATAATTCAAAATTACAATTAAACTTGTCAAAACATTATTCGTTGAGTCATTAATGACCATGGTCATCTTTGGGTCTATTTTGGGACCCCATTGATCCACTTGTGAATGATAATGACAATTTAGATTAATTAACTTAAAGTAAAGGAAAAATTGACAAAAGAAAATATCTTTTAGTAAATTAATTTTTATATGGTGTTATATAAGTTAAATTTTAGACTATAAATATTAATTGTAAAGATAAAAAGATTTAATACATTAAAGTATTTTTTTTGTAATTTCTAGACATCAAATAAATTAAATTATTTATGAAACAATAATGATGCAGTATTTACCTCATTAATAAATGATTTAAATAAATTAGATTATAGTGATTAAAATATTATCCAAAACCTGTCCAATTACTATTAGAGGATTTTATTTAGACCTAAATTCATCTTATCTTTGACTATAATGATTTTTGGACCATTATAAACCGAATATAATTATATAATAAAATAATGTTTTCACACTGTCCTAAAGAGCCCCTCCTCCCCCTTATAAAAAGGAGACCATTGCTAACCAATTCCTCACACCTCTCAAGCCTTTTGGCACATCCAAAATCTTCCCAATTAATCTCCCTACATCACTATCCTCTTTCTATAAACCTTACTATATTCAGAAGGTACTTCAAGAAGTCCATTGGATAAAACCAAAGGGCTTACCCAAAATAATGGTAACAGTTTCTCTTAAATTTATTTCTTTTATTTTACTTATACAAACCCTTAAATATTTTTATTACATTAATTTGTGACAACACTAGTATCCTCAGTATTCATGGATATTGTTATAAGATTTATTTGAACTACACTTACAGACACCTCCATCTAATGGATGAAGAATATAATGTTTCAGTGGATGGAAAACTAATATATCACGAAACGATGATTGTTCAAATATCTCCAACTGCCTCTCATGGGGGCCATTATGATGTAGTTTTATTTATATATGATATATATTATGTTTATGATTTTCTTAGGCTTCTGTAATTCCCATTTATATCATGACATTATGGTTTCCATAGTGGGTAAATACGATAATCTCATTTGAGGAAGTGTGGACTACCACCCCTCAAAGTGATGTGATTCATTTATCCCTTATGTCGGATGTATAAAGGATGGAGTTAGTGATATTATATATTATATTATACTGTAATTATAATATACATATGTATCATTATGTTTTAATTATACTAAAATAATAAATATAAATGGAAGTGGCGTTCATGTGTACATACTATATACCGTATACATGAATGGTGATTTACATTTCTTACCTCCAAATATTATGTACAATTATAAATACATGTATATAATGGATATATATGATATATATGATATCTAAATCATGAATACCATTCTGGATATAATGGACTATTGACCACATAGACAAATTGTAAATATAAGGTGTTCATTTTTGACTCAAGTACCAAATATCAAAAAAATGAACATTGTTAAATCAAATGATTAAATAATGTTTATAACATGGTAATAAGTGATATAAAAGGAATAATAATCATGAAAAATGTTCTTAAGAAAGTACAAATTAACTTTTGTTTATTATTCAGGATATTAATGAATGAATGGGTCAAGTTGGAAACGAGTTTAGGGACTTCGTCTCAATCTCCTATCACTGTGTCATATTTTATTTCAATACACGACGATATTTTATATGCTGTATAAACATACTTGACATTTCAAAGGAAATATTTTTCTATGATGTTTTTTACTAAACTAAAAAAAGGAATGATTCTTTTAATGTAAGTGGTGACAATGACCTTTTCCGCTACCGTGAGTATTATTTGATCTTTATCTTCCTCAACAAGCCATAATGTTTTAAAAAAAACTAAATAACTTGTACTCTTTTACATATTTTTTAGTGTTGAAAATGATTTTGAAAATGGATTTGATATGTCAATATATTTAAGTGATATATTGTGATTGAAATGTGGAAATGTTTTCTTTCCATTATTTTTCAATATTTTATGTGTTATGATTTTATAATGGTACTTGGACATTTGATGGGTGGTTACGTGATAAAATAAATGACGGGTGGTGCCGTGAATACCAGGATGGGTGGTTACATAATAACCTCGAATGCATTGGGAATGTAATTTGGCTGTATGGCTATTCCGTTTAGTGATATGTGTGGAAGTCGACTGTATAGTTATTCCATTGAAGTATGTTTATGTCCCAATTTACCTAAATATGTTATGTGTTCTTTATATGTGTTTTGTGGTAATCTTTTGGTTACAAAAGTGTAAGAAATAATCTAATATTCAGGGAAGAATATTTTCTACTTCATAAATGTGAATAGTGTTACTTATGTTAAAGTATTCATGGTTTACTTGTTATTATGAAAAACTAACAGTTTTCCTTCTTTGTGTATCCCTTACTGAGCTTTTTATGCTCATCCCATGTTTTTGAAATGTTTTTCACTGGACATAATGTGGAATAGGGTAAAGGATGGGATCATGGAAAACTCATGATGTCTTAAACATAGAAGTAGACATGAATATTTTTTCAGGAGTTCATGTTTTGTAAAAAAATGGAAACTATGTAGAAATGTCTACTTTGTAAATATTTTGAGATGTAAATGTTATGTCTTAATTCTCCATAAATCTAAAACTGAAAAGATCCTCAATGTGAATTATTCACTTAATTCAAGTTTATGTATGTTTAATGGCTGGGTCCTTAAACATTTACATCCTATTTTATGTTAATTATACATGAAATGTCACGAACCAAGCCAGGATTCCATTCAACCCAACATATAACCCGGTCCAAGACAAGTACCAAAGGGCATTCCTGATTTCCACAGGTTGGTAACTAGTGTCAGGAATTAATGTATTAACTATTGGAATGATTTAGCCCAATAAACCAGGATCAAATATACAAATAGAAAAAATGGAAAGACTAAAAATAATTGAATCTTAAATTAATATATAAAACTTATTCAGTTATAATAGCGAAGAAAAATTGAAAAATAAAAAAAATGTTGTCACCGAACCACAGTACCATGATCTCCATGTGACCACTTGGTCACATCCAAACACAACAAAAACTCCACTCCAGCAATGAGAACATGAACCAGAAACATAAAACTGCAAAACATCTTAGTTCTACTGACACCAAATGGCACAAGTAAGCTATTTTCTTAACAGCTCAGTACACAACCTATAGACAATCCATACATTTATTTCATGATAATAGTAAAAAATAAATAGTTTTAAAATACATATAAAAAAGGTTTTTCACATTTTATTATACCAATACATACTCTCTGTTTTTAAAACAATAACTTCCATATAAGTAGTTTGGAAATGTATTAGAATCCTAAAAAACAAATACAAAACTATAATCCAAGAAAAATGATATCCCACTATACTGAAAAAAAATAAAAAGGAAAAGTAAACATGAAAACAAATATCATAAAAGGTAAACAAGAAGATATAGATAGTAACAATGAGAGTCCCTAAAACATCCCTAGAATATTACATAATATATGGGAGTCGGACTAACCTTTTGGAATATGGTGCATCTCCATAATCAATAACCAACCAGCTTCTCTAAACTAGTCTCACTAGTGGCACACCCCACTAGGCCTCTATGAAATCTAAGGGGTACCAAATCATCTTGTCATGCTTTATAAGAAACTATCACTAGATCCTCTAGAAGTCTCATAGGAAACCCATGGTTGTATTATATTGTGTATGTAAGAGGCCCTCGCACATGGGACTCACCTTACCTGATGTCACCACACTTACCTACCCCAAAAACTAACACCACATATATGATAAACCATATATGGAAATACCACTTTAGGGGATAACGTCATATAACAAGTCATTCATAATTTCTAACCAGGAAGTCAGCTCATTAATTTTTTTATAAATTTTATCAAAACACACTAAGATTCTAACTTGGAATTTCTATTTTCAATCCACAATTCATTTAAAAACATCATAATGTTCCAATAGGGCCTTCCACTATATTAAAGGAAATATATCCCAAAACTATCTAAAATATTTCAAACAAAACATTAAATATCACTTTTATATTCACAATTATAAAGGGACCTTTATGTTCCAAATACAAATTCAAATTATTTTCCCATTTCAAAACCATGATGAAAAACCCATAAGATAAACAAAAATTCCAAAAGACATTTTGAACGGTCTAATATTAAACTTTTATCATGTTCTATATGGGATATAATTGCTAGTACAATTTTAAAAACCACTTTCATGTCATTGAGGACCATGGGGCCATTAGTAAAGGAATCAAGGGTTTGAATAAGATGTGAGACGGAGGGAAAAGATATTTTAACATCTAGGTTTTTTTAATTTGAGAAAATGTATCCCAAACCATCAAAACTTGTGTTTCCATCCATGTATGAATCCAAATCAAACATGGATGTTCCAAAATCAAATGGTACAAGTCATGTGTTTATGAAATCACCCGAAACTATATTGAAAGAAACTCCACATATAATAATCACAAACGAAATCTACTAATTTCTAAAAAAACATCATTAAATTTTCCATTTATCAATTATATCATAACATTAAAAAATTAAAAACTTATCAAAACACAAAATTTCACATTAAAATGGAAAGGGGTGTTTTAACAAACACTTTGAGTGAATACAGACATGGGCATATTTAAATAATCACATTGAAAATCATTTTTGTCAAATCCTACCAACATTACAACATCACGATAAACTATTTAAATTCATCAAAAGAATATGTAAAATATTTATTAATTAATTTAAAGAACCCAAGTATAAATGGAATTAATTAGAAATAAAGAGTATGGTAACACCTACGTCAAGGGGGCGAGAATGAAACAAAACTCTCGGAGAAGGTAGATTTTGACCCCAAGAATGATACACACACCATAGATCTAATTTAAATCATATCACACACAAAACATAACGACTAGTCTTCAAAAAATAGGGACATACCCCAATGAAACCCATGGAAAAAATATTGGAAGATATATAGGATAAGGAAATTTTCAAAAAACCCTACAAACTCACCATAGAACATTGAGGATGAATCCAAAGAGGAGGAGGAGCCAAATAGAAGGGGATATTGGGACCCATTCATACACCAAAATCAACTAATAGGAGTGGGCCAGAATTAGGGATAAAAAGAGGGGAGAGAAAAATAACGATATAAAAATTTAAAATTTCTAGATAGCTCAAACAATTTGGTTGCACGGTTTTCCAAACTACACATCCACCATGTTCCAATCACATTTTATATAAAACACCACGAATTACTTGGTTTCATATCGTACAATACATGTTCCCCCAATGACTAATTCCACTTCTTGAAAATGGAACCATGCCTCATGGTTTCTTGGGCAAGGAACATGGTTTACTATAATTGTGTACAAACCAGGCAGATACCAAAAAATAACCCAAAACAAAAAAACATCAAAAACTTCATTAGGGGTTCACCCAAAACCTCAACCAAAAAAATCCAAATCAACGAAAATGATAAAATGATTGAATTCAAATGTTCAAGGTGTGACAACACAATTGGTGGAAGATGGGGAGAAATAAAAAAACATGGTGAATGTTGAAATTAATATTTTGAGTTTCTTTTTTTCATATTTATTAATTCATCAATTATTCAATACTGAGTATTTAACTCACATTAAAAACATGTTTTTATGGGATTACTATTGAATTTTTTAATTTTATACATCACAAGAAAACCTTATCACTCAAAAATGTAATTTGGATTATCCATTCAAGTGATCAAATAAATCAAGTAATAGATAAGAATAACTGTAAAACTATACTAAATAAACATTGATGATTTTTTGGGAATTATAATAAACTATTAAAAAAATTCAATATCCCCGAGTATTCTTATCTATAAGATTTAGTTTAACATGTCAGTATACCTCGACATGGATCATATTGAGTGATGAGAAAGGTTAAAATGGATCTAAAATACTGTGAAGTCGATGATGATATAGTTCGATGAATTGGAATAGATTAAATGACATTGTGATGATAATATAAGGATTTATATGCAGTAATAAAATTAGTATCCAAATTAATGATTTCCCCATTGAAACATTAAACAAAAAAACAAGGAAATCATTTTTAACACATTTGAAATTATTTCCATGGAAATTAATGTAAGGCTAGATATGACCCTTCATAGGGATAAAAACATATCCCCATTGACATAAATAGATTCAAAACAAGTTTAAAAACTTCATAATGGTATAATAAAAAATGATAGACCCACAAATTAAAAATAATAATTAATGGTTATTTTGATTTCTAAAATGTTATATTATAAAATAATGTTACAGAAAAATATTTATTAAAAATGAAGTTATAAATTTTAGAAAACCTAGGAACATCACAAAAAAACATAAAAATATGTGTTTTATTTTGGTATTTTTTTGGATTCTTCATCATGATAGAAAACATTGTAAAGCATCCCAACATGAAAACTGGATAAGTCCTACAATCTAAATTATATTCACTATTAATATAATTAGTGAAAGTATGTGGTGAAATTAAATTAAATATAGACGGAGTGTTAAAATAGTACTTTTAGAAGGAAAGAAACAATTGTGTAGTGGTACATGCCCAATAATGTAGTTACCATGACAGATTACCCATGGAGAATGGAAATACCTTCCCTAATATGACAATACTAATTTCCCAATCAATTTTTCCATGATCATCTACATCGTAGGGTGTCATTACAATATGGTGAGATCCCGGAGCACGTTTTCAATGGGATAGAACACACTAATTCCAATCATATATAGACTATTACACTTATAAAATATTTAACCTTTACATTATCACATTTCAAAAAACCTATTGTGTCCACCACTAGCACCATTATCAAATTTTATTTCCCATACAATAGTTAAATAATTCCAAAAAAATGCACCATATCACAAATACTTGAAACCGTGGATTATAACAATTTTTCACAAAAAAACACATTCACCACATCATTGTCCAAAATATCATCCAATTATGAAAACAAATACAAACAATTGTTGAATGGTCATACCCATTTTCTTACCCATTTTAATCTAGCCAAACCAAAAATCCATTACTCTAGAACTTCAGCATTTAAGATAGTTATTTTAAAATTATTTTACCATTTCCACCATCCTATATAAGGATAACCCTACAAAAAGATATATTAATCTTGTATATTAATTCAACTATAATTGTTTTCACATCAATGGATTTCACCATGACTAAATAAATTACCATTTTCACTTGAATTTGGCGGACACAGATGTTTCCCAACACTATTACAACAATTTCTTCATGATAGTCCCCTTGATTTATATATAATATAATGATCAAGCATCAAATACATAACCACATGTACTGTAACATAGTCCATTACCTAAATAAAAATCCAATAAATGTATACTTTAACCCGTGCCTACCCAAGACCCACTATGGGGTCACCAAAAACCCTGTTTCCCCCTACAATATTTTCTCCAATCCTAAAATGAAAAATAGAACTAATTATCACAATACCCACTAAAAATGGGCTATGTTCATATGAAATTACTATTTTAAACCAATATCACATAAAATAATTAATCTCATCATATACTCAATCTCATTACTCACATGTTTGTACCAAATATATTTATTTTAATATTACTTTCCAATCCTTGTGTCTATATAAACCAGTTGACATTAATCCGAAAAATATATTTTAAATTTCATAAAATAGTTTATCTATAACCCATTATGAAATCAATTGTCCTTGAATTCTGTTACCGACCATGGAGATGATGAATGAATTGTAGGTCACCAAAAAAATAGAGCTCAAAATCATGTTACAATTACAAATAGTCCAATTGAGATTGTATCTAATGATATGATGATAATAGGTAAATAATATAATAAAAAATATGCAAAAAGGATATTTACAAGGATCCCTCATGCTTATAATTTTGTTCCTAATAAATTCTGCACAATGATTACATTCCCATTGTCAATATTCTTGTCATATTATCATTATTATTTAGTAATAGAGAAGGAACATAACACTGTTCTCCATGTATATGAATTATATATATGATCATAAATAAGTAAAACAATCATCACTTCACACATCCTATTTATATGGATATAGATCATGTGTGAACCCTTGTTTCTCATTTTAATCTATGCTGAAAATCATCATAATCATCATTGGAATAAAATACTTATCATAGTCTTTCATCACTCGTGTTGTTTCTAATATATGGGGAGCTGCCTCATATTTATAGAGTTATTATGTATCATGATTTTTGATCTATAATAGAGAATTATAATTAAATACAAAATATATAGATTTTACCTCCTTCTAAATTCTAAAATATATCCATCAAAATCACATCACCATTATGGCATAAGCGTTGAGATTAGACGTGGAATTTTATATCCTAATTATAGTGGAATAAAAATTCTCATAAACTATATCCCCATAGAATGTACAAAGACCAAGAATATTTAAAAATGTATTACTTGATTTTAAATCATAATATTAAAATAATATCATACCTAATATTTTGAGGCATAGTGACTTTGGGAGACTACATTCATTATACATCAAAATAAGGCCAAAATAGGACATCCTTATTTTATTGTCCCTCATGAGATTTTAAATCCACTTCAGCTCCTTAAATTTTATAGGAGAACCTTGAGAATACATAAATGAAAGGGGTGAGGTAAAAATAATAATAAGGTGATAAATGTTATAATTTAACATAACATGTGAGTAAATGGTAATACATAATATCATAAAAGAGGAAGCTCAAGAGTAATCACATGGGATCAAAACATAAAAAACATGGTATCAGAAGATAATGGTAACATAGGTAATATGATATAAACATGAAACATGACCTAAACATGATTCGAGGGAAACTTCCTAGACAATATCACATGGATGAAAAATTCCTATAAAAGATTTTGTTTACTATTTAATCATATACATTATCTCTTGGTAGAATAAAACATTACCCAATGAATTAGAGTGCAATCTAAGAACACCCATTAAAAAATCTATTTTTTATATGTGTAATGAAAATGAAATCATTTATAATCCATAACATAATATATTCCCTAGGAAAAAAATGGGCCTCATAATCATAAAACGTATCATAATTTAAGGAAATTTCAAACAGATGGAGTTCTACAAATGAATGCAATGATTAAGTTACCCATAAAATAAAAGTATAATTATATAGGTGTATATGTGAGAGAAATATATAAATAATTTATAACATTCAATAACTATATATAGAGAGATAAAGTGAGTTATAGGGAGAATGGTCATAACCCAATCGAAATGGTTGTTGAGGGGGATCCCTTACCTTAATCCCATTTCATCATGAGTTTTCTTTATATTCATAATAATAATATTACCTTTTTTATATTAATTACTTATGATAATTTTCATATTTTATATTAAGTATATTTTATTCATTATCATGTTATATTACCTAATCAGGTTGGTTCAAGTCGGATATTTTGACCATGTGTGTCTTATATATCCAAAATCATCTTGGAAAATTGAAAATGGTCAAATATAATTTTATTTTTTCAAAAAAATAATAATATTTATAAAATAATTATCAATATTATACATAAAATACACTTTTATGAATCAACCATGTGGTATAGTTATGAAAAATTAACTCCACTATAATAATATAGTTGATAGGTCGTACATACACATATGTATAATTTTCATTTTCTAATGATCATTATTGATAAGAAGGTAATAGTTATTTTATCATTACACAATTGTTATTAATTAGTATTAATTATTTTATTTCTATAAATATGATTACATATTACATCAATGTAATAATTTAACAAAGAATGAATGACATTGCTTAGCAGGGCGGATGTCATCTATACACACAAAAGATGTTATCACTCTATTAATGGATTATAATGTATGATGGTATGAGATTTGGTTATTTTATATAATTATTTTTAAGTAATTAATATCACATAAAATCAATAAATTTTTCATCACTAATATCAGTGATAGGATATAATGGAAAACAAGATACATCAGTTCACGAGGCTGTGGTCCACTGTATACATGAAAAATGGTTCCAGTTTCAATTTTTTGGAAGTGGATGTGGATTTAAGTTATACTATTAATATAATAAAATATTATTATACAAAAGATACATAATTAATTATATCATCATTGTTTTTTCGTTTTTAATGATGTAGAGGAATAATTGTTACAATTATGCTCAGTTAAGTACAATACATCTTCTTTGGACAACCTATTTAGGATTATTGTAAATTCATTAATAGATTAGTATTATAATTATAAATATGGTTGTAAGATGTGGATAGGGACATGATTAAGGTATTTATCAATATATTTTATTAAATAGAAGGATTTATAAGTGTAAATATGAGAGGATAGGGGATCCGTTTTATAATTGAGGCAGTGGAAACACTTGGAATTTTTTAAAAGAAAAATTTATACCCCCATAATATCATTAAAAATTGATAAAAGAAATAGATCAATTAAAAAATTTAGATGATATAATTTTCATATCTAGCCTAATAATAGGCATTGGAAAAACATTTCAGGTCATTTTTACCCATATAATGTTTATTTAACTGCTTGGTAAACCCACTTTAACGATAACAGTGGTAAAAAATTACTAAATATATATCAATTAATTATGAAAAAAATAATTTGAAAGAATTATGTAATAATTATTAATTTTATTCCAATTATGGAATTTTTTTTAATCCAAATTCAATATATATATGTGGATACATTTTATTTATAATTATACAAGCATACATATTGTTGAAAATGTTTTCTAATGAAAAACTGTTCATAAGTATTAAAATTATATATATATATGGTAATAATGTAATTCACTAATATGTAATAAATTATATTATTAATAACATTAATAAACTAATTTTCTTTTGAAAACATTTTTAAACAAAAAATGAATTTTTTAAATTATTGACATGATAAAAAAAAATCCATAAAAACTAGTATTTTTTCATTTTCCATTAAATATTTAATCTTTTAAAAAACCCCAAAAAATCATTCTAATCCAAATTTAACAGGTTAATTAAAAAAACAATGATAATTTTTAATATGAATTTCAAAAAATTTGTAGAAATTAATTTTTTTTCAAAAATAAATAAATAATATTTTCATTAAAAAAAATATTTTCGACGCCAATAAATACATTACAAAAAAATATGTACTTGATTATAAAAATATTTTCCTTGTACATATTTTAAATTTAAAATATTTTTTCATTCATATTATTAAAACCAAATTTAATATCATGGTTATAATAATCTTGTCAAGATAATAATATTAATAGTATATTGAGGTTCATTAAAACTCATTAGTGAGTTTTGCATACACTATCAAACATACAATTCCTTTTTTTAAAACTAATGGTATAAAATTATTACCAAAATAAATAATCATTCTATAAAAATTTCATATTATAGATCAAGGTGAAAATAGTTGAGGGTACTTTTACATAATTTCATCATATAATTCCAATGTTTCCTCATCGTATTTATGGCCACACCATATCACTTTGACAAGGTCAGTCATTTAATTGAATAGAACCTTATCACTGTGTTTCAAGATCTTCACCAGATACTCCTCATATGAGAAATAATTTTCTAGTTGTACAAAATCTAAATTTTTTTACATGTTAATGATATTATATTTACATCATCAAGAATGATACATGGAATACATCATCAACTTCAGAAAGGGTTGGGGAAATTTTATTCAAAAATCCACAACTACGATGCAATAAATATTCACAAAAGGGTTGATATACATAGAGTTTAGCCTTAACTTCTTCCAAAATCGCATAAATATCTACCATTGAGTTATCTATGAAATCACTATATCCCTAACATTAAACTGCATGTCTCATCATTAATTATCAACATAGCATTTTTTGACATAATAAAGTCCAGATGGGATGTTGAATGGTGAATTGATAAGAATATTTTTAAACTCATTAAAGATCAGTTAACAATTACTAGTCCAAAAAATATTACACACATTAATGATAACATTATTAGTTGGAATAAAAATAATAAGAAGTTTGTCATAAAAAAATTTCAATACCATTGTAGTCCATGGAAACTATATATCTCTATTATAGATGATAGTATAGGCCAATGTACTTACACATGAATCTCATATGTATATATTAAATAATTTCTTTTCAAAATTTATTACATTAAAAAAACTCATGAGGATAATAATAGTTTAGTGCCTTTGGAAATATAGAAAATAATTCTCAAAATTCTTTAAAGATCTTTATTATTTCACTAAATGGTCTTCAAATTGGAAATACTAAGTGAAATAACAAATATAAAACCTTTATTCATAACTAGGGGAAGAGAATCACAAGATATTGTGAACTCAGATTCTCAGTAAGGATTAAAAAAAAAGAAACATAATAATAACAAGAAAATAATATTTTGATAACATGGGCATAAATTTTTAAAACCATTCAATACATATCAATGATTATAATATCGAGTCATGGAATAAATATTTTTTTTATTTGAGGTGAATCGTAAGTATATTAGGGAACATTAGTCATTCAATAATAACATTTCTATAAGACACATATTTGTGGAATACACATAAGCAATGAATATCATGTCCATGTTAGTCGTGGATCACTACCAATGCAATCATATTGGAATAGGTTCACTCCACAATACATCATAGTAAAAAAGGTTAACTCAAAATACAATCATAGTGGAAAAAGTTCTTATGGAACTAACTTCACTCCTCCTTAATTTCTTGATTTATTGAATAGGGTTCACTCTATATTTAAGTCTAATCTAAATTAATCTGTTTCACTCCCCATTACAGTACATTTTTATTTAATTAGGTTCACTTCATGTTCTAGTCCATTATATCTCATTAGGTGAAAATAAATGCCCAATCCATTTGACAGGGATATTGGTCCCACCAAAAATTGAATATAAAATAACCACCATATTTGGTTATAACAAAATCACCAACAAATAATTAAAATGATACATATCTTTAACACAAGATCATAATACATTAATCATATCATAAAGCATAACTAGAAATGGTTTTTATAAACATTTCATCATTATATAACCTAGTTTCATAATCATTTCATCATTTCATCAAAGGATAACATGTGAATAAATAAGAGGGTTTCATAAGAATTTTATCATGTTATATCCCATGTAAGAGAAATGAATTTTATAATCATCTTGTCATCATAAACACAATCCATTCATAAAAGAATAAAAATTTATTCCTAAGATCTTAACCCTAGTAAAACACAATTATCCTCTAAATATTTCATCATATATTAAAAATAATTATGAATGTCCATTTAGGCATTTATTGAGTGAAATTTCTTTTGTATGAAAATCAATTTTTAAAATATAGAAAAATATAAAAGTAAGTTTATTTGAAATAAACTATGGAAATATATATAGTAATAATTTAAATATCATTTATCAAATTTCATGATTAATTTATCATTTAAAAAAAAAATTGAACACATTTTTAGAAAACGTGCTTTTGGAAGAAAAAGTATTTTTGACTAAAAAATGGTTTTTCATAAAAAAACATATCTTCAAATCTTTGCTAAATTAAGAGATTGAGGTGAATGAAAAACATGTATTCTCTGTATATAACTCTAGGATATAAAAAATAATGAGTTTTTTGATAGATATATCATAAAATTTTATCATTATAAGCATTATCTTAAACCCTCTTGAAAACTGATGACATTGTAACCTAAAAATCTTACCACCTTGCTAACATTGAATATCAAACCCAATTAAACAATGAGATTAAATGAGAAAAAAAAATTCATTAAGAGAAAGGTATTTTTGATATAACATGTTAATTAGAATGTATATACATGTCATATAATAAGATAGATTGATAAAATAATTTGTTATCCAAAGGTGGAAAATTGAGACCTAATCCCTTTTCAATGTGATCACTTATTAACTGTAAAACCATGAAATAGAGATACTCCTATGGATATAAAAATTCAAAAAACATTTTAGGAAAAGAATCATAAAATAAATTCATGGCAAATAGATACAACACATAAAATAAATATTTAGAGAATATGGTGCGGGTCTTACAAAATTAAAATGTGAGACATAAATATCTTACCCTATGTCATGACTTTTTTCGTATCATTCAAACCACATCTTCTTTCAGTTTTATAATTTGTTTTAATATATATAATTTCTAGGATATAATTATTCCTAAATTAATCTTATAGTATGAGGGGAGGTAATTTGGGATTTGATTTGTGTAGGTATTGGCTAAACCAAGGAGGTTTCAATGTGTGAGGAATGGCAGAGAGTGGGTTCCCATTTATGGTTGAGGAGGAGTTACATTTTTTTAAATAAACCAAATTATTAGCTTTTGGGACGTAAACCATACCATATATGGATCCATAATTTATTATAAATGGAATATATGGATTATTTGTCCGATCCACACCCCCACTGTAGTACCCCCGATTTGAGTTATGTGAACCTTTTTTCGGTTCATTTGTGCTATTTGAATTTGTAGGATGATGTTTGGAAAATTCTAGGAAAAACGTTTAAAGTTGTGGAGATTGTGCAGGGGTGCACTGTTGGCGAACGGTCTCAACAAACCATGTGGCTAACCCAAGAAATCATGCACCCTTTATAGTGGGCTCTACATAGTCAGTGCACAGTTTTTCAGACTCTGCGGGAATGTCATGCGATGTCCCTGGGTAAGACAGTGGAAACTGCATGGTTGGCGCTCGGTTTTCCAAACCATGCAGGGTAACTGTGTGACCACATAAAGATTCAGTTTTTATGTCTCAGGCCACTCAAGATTTACCATTTTCCCATCATTCTTCTTCCTAATCATATCTCATGCGGGTGTTCTGGTTTTCAGATGTTGGGGAGCTCCTTAGCTCATTTTGGAGGCAAATATAAGGGGTTTCTTGTTGGATCAAATGCGGTTATCCATGGGTAAGTCCGTATTTTGGTTCTCTGAGGTTTTGGTTAGGGTTATCCCACTAATTCTCTTAGTTTCCAAGATCTACCAGGTTTGCATGTAGATCTAGGGTTGTGTTGCCTTTTTGTTTTAAAGTATGAGCTTGTTGATATTAGGGAAGGGTTTTAGTGGTGGTTTTGAGGAGGTGTTCACCCGGTTTGGAGTGAATTTGGGGGAAGGCTCAATTTCTCCAAACCCTAAGATGTAGGTGGCTTCTCCCTTGACTAAACATTACAAGAAATTAAAGATTGGTTACAATTAATTTGTGTTACATAAATTTAATTTTGTTTTTAGGTTCGAAATTGATTTGAAATTCCTTTGGTGATGTTTTTTGGATTATTGGGAAGAAAGGTGTTTTTGGGTAAAATGATCTTATTGTGATTTTAAAATGGATATTTTAAAACTGGTTGTTTTTTTGAATTAAATCAGATGGCTTTTGAAAATGGTTTTCAATAAAGGTGTTATATTTTTAATGTGAATTGGTGTGTAAAAAGTGTGGAAGGGTGTTTTAAATAAATTTTTGATTTATTGAAGTGGTTCGACATGTAATTGAAAAGGTTAATTGCCTTTTTTATGACCTTGGTGGGTTATATGGTTGATTATGGATTGTTCTAATGTTGAGTGGAAGTGGTCAAGAAATAGCACTATAATAAGGGGATAGGCAGTGGACGGAAGGGTCACCATCAATGGTAAGTGGACGTGAAGTGCGACTAAATTTGGGAATGAAAAAAGAGGTTGGATGGAAGTGCCTCCTTGATTGTTATACCAATATAGAGTTGTGGAACCATGTGTGGTGCATTGCTTTTCTAGATGAAAATTGTTGTGATCTTTTGAAATGATTAAATGTCTTGTGGAATGTTTGTTTATCCCTTGGTTTGTATGGATTGGTAAGGGTATGTTTGGATTATAGTAATGGTTTCACTTGTGATTATTTTATATAAACGTCTTTATTTAAATTTGCTTATGGTTTTATCCAAGTGGTGTGTGTAGGGAATTCATTTATGGAAATCCTACTGTGTCATAGTACTCACCCCTTCTTTGGAACATTTGTGCTTTTTCAGAGGTCATTTTTTTAGACATAGGTAAAGGTAAGGAATCTCATTTATAGTGGATCATGGTGATGCTTGGGATATGTGGTTGTGCTTGTAGTATGGTGGATGGGGTTGAGTCATTGAGTTTGTATTGATTTATTTTCAGCCACTTGTTTAGTCTTCAGTATAGTTCTCTTATATCTTGTTGTATTGTATTGTTTTTCTGTTTTATTGTGGATCTACTAGGTTGTCTTTTAGGAATACATGCTTGGATAGTTTTTTTGAGATGCATCATATAGTGGTTATTAGTGGATGGTTTGGTTGTTGTTTTTCATAAGGGTAAATCAATTCTCAATTTGTTCTCAAAGCCCTCGATATATATTGCAAGCCATTGGTGCCATGGGAACGTCGCTTAATTCCATGTAACATTCCCCCGAAATCTCCATCCAATGGGATGGGGTGGGATGTTACAAGTGGTATCAACTTGTTCAGTGCTTTGAAGATGATTCTCGGATTTGGAGTTGACATTTTTGTGGTATATTCCATTAGTTAAGATGGTAGAAAGGCGTAGAAATATCAAAACTTGGAATTTATAGCAAAAGGATGTAGCTAAACTTTTTATGCCAAACATCAAGTTACCAGGGAGTTGGGTACGTAAGTGTTTTGTAGACACTTATAGGCATTGTCAATCTCATTGTCGTGGGTGTAGCCAATGATATGTGCATGACATATATGGTAGAAATGAATTCCCTCTAATATGCATATTTCATTGGGAATAATGATTTAAGGGATGATTTGAGAAATGGTTTTTCAAATGTGTGAAATTGAAATGTGAAAAATTTTGTATTTTGAAAATGGTTTGGTTTAAAAAATTGTTGAAACAAGGAAAACATGGAAAGGTGGAAGGCCTCATTGTGATAGGGTTGTGTAATGCAATTTGAAATGGTAATTAATGATGTCTACAAAACTGAGATTCATGGTTGTTTGTTTTCTATTTATAGAAATGGCATCAAGTACGCATCGTAGAGTCCAACCAGAAGTGGCCGATGAGAATGTGGTTGCACCTGAGCCCCAGGTGAACCAGCAGTTTGTCCAAAGCATAGTGAAAGATTTCGAAGATGTGAGAAGTGTGAATAAAGCAGAAGAGACAAAGCATGTTGATTATGATGCTTAATTTCAAAATAAGGATTCACCTATCGTTAGGGGTGATTCAGGCCCATAGAGGGCATAGGCGTGGCTGTCCAGAATGAAGAGTATTTTTGAATTCTTGGGAATGCTGGTAGAGATGAAAGTAAACAAAGCAACATATAAGCTATATAATCTTTCTCTACGTGGTGGGAGTTGGTAGTCTAAGCGTGAGCGGACCAGGGTATGACATAGGAAGGCTTTGTGAAATTTTTTAATAAAAAATTATACCAAAAAACGTTCAGAATTCAGCGCACAACTAATTTATTCAATATGAAGTAAGAGCATTTGTATGTGACAAAGTATGTGGCTAAGTTTATGAGGTTAGTATGGTTTGCACCTGAGGATGCGGGTAGCACGTCATTGAAGGAGATTATCTTCGAATTGGGTTTAAGGAATAGATACAATCAAAAATTGTAGTGATGTGTATTGTTGATTACACAGAGATGGTGAATGAAGCATCGGTGGAGGAGTGGGATCTGTTGGGAGCTCCAGGACGAGGAAGCATGATGGTACCCATGGAGAATAGTGGGTAATCTAATGCTGGGTTCAATCGGGGGAGGGAAACTTATTCCCATGGTGAAAGAATGACACATATTCCGATGACAAGATCAGTAAATCTTCCTCCGAAGCCCCAAAGAAAACCAGGTTGATTTCAATGTGGCTCTATAGCACACATCAAGAGGGACTGTACGACACAACCTCAATCATGTCAAAATTTCAAGCAGATGGGGAATCTAAAGCTCTATTTTAGGAATGATCTGAGTTCGGGTACATGTGACACTCCCCAGGGAATGCAGATGTCGTATGCTTCGACGAGACGGGGATAGGGACAGAAGCTTACCCCTCGTCATCAGAGAAACGTTAGTCACGGTGATTCTCAGAACACTACAACTCCATTGCAGGGAAATGAAGAGTATAGTGTGTCAACCAAGGCGTTGTTCAAGGCCAAGCAGGTAGTGGTGGATGGTCAGTCGGGACTATCCATGGTGTGACATACTATTCTTTTAAATTCCACCTTGATGCAATTATTGTTTGATACGGGTGCTTCAAACTCTTTTATTGTTGAACATTTGGTTGAGTTGCTGAGTTTATGGGTTGAAATGATGCCTTTGGTTTTGAAATATCAAACTCTTCTGGGTCAAAGAGAGTGTCAAGCCTTATTGTGTTGATTATATTGTATCTTTGTGTGCGTGGTTGAGATAATGTGGAATTTCTCAGTGCTTGGGGTGGATGGCTATGATATAATCCTGGGAATGGATTGGATGCTGGAATATAAAGCCCAGATTGACAATAATGTGCGAACAATGACTTTTATGACAAATGATGGTGTTATAAATCTCATTAGATGAGAGAAGCATAAAATGTAGGGTTCAACGAGTTTTTTGGAACCAGGAGTGGTCACATTATCATATCATTTGGTGGTGTTTTGTTGGAATTGGTAGATAGTGTTGAAAAAAGTGGTCTTTCGACAAAGGTGGATCTATTAATGGATGTTCTTCCTAATGAATTCTTTGGGTTACCTCTCATAAGAGAAGTGGAGTTTACAATTGATCTCTTTCTGGGGACTAGTCCGATCTCACATACATCTTACCAAATGGAACCTACTAAATTGTGGGAAGTGAATGTTTAGTTTTAAGAGTCAGAAAACAAAGGGTTTATCCAGCTTAGAAGGTCTCTATGGGCAGTTCCAGTGTTTTTTGTGAAAAAGGAGGATAGAACTTTGAGTCTATGTGTTGATTATCACAAACATAACCATGTTACGATAAAGAGCATATATCCACATCTACTAATTGATGATTTGTTTGACCAGTTGAGGGGAGCCCAACGGTTCTCCAAGATCGAACTAGGGTGAGGATATCATCAATTGTGGGTGAGGAAGAACGATATTCCTAAAACAACTTTTAGAAGTAGATATGGCCATTATCAATACGTGGCTATGCCCTTTGGTCTAACGAATGCACCAGTTGTGTTCATGTAATTGATGAATCTGATATTTCAAAGATATCTGGATTCATTTGTGGTAGTGTTTGTAGATGAAATTCTAGTGTATTCAAAGACAAGGGTGGATCATGAGCAGCACTTGGAGACAATTCTGGGGATCTTGAGGGCTCGTCGGTAGTATTCCAAATTGTCAAAGTGTGACTCTTAGATACAATAAGATTGTTTTCATGGCCATGTGATTTATGAATGGTGTATTTCAGTGTATCTAAAAAAGATAGAGGTTGTTTTATAGTGATGTATGGGTTCTAGAAGCCACCCAGAGGTTCCCTATACTCGTTTGGTCACATGGCCTCAAGCGCATTTCCCCAAATGCCAGAGGCTGCCGACTAGCAGCAAGGTCCTTGGGTGTGATAGTAGGGAAACTATGCCATCATGGGAAGAGTACACAGTGGAAGAAAAACAAATGAAATAGTGGGAGAAGTAAACATCCAACAATAATAAATAGTAGAATACATTAATAATAAACAACCGAATCACACACACACACACATATAATTATTCATGATATATATGTCTTGGAAAGTAGCCAAACAAGTCACAATACTAAAAATACAAACATTGATAAAATAAAGTACAATAGAAAAAGATAAAAATATCCTCAGCATCGCATGCCTAATCTTGGTCCCATGCTCCCTAGCTCCACAACAAGTCATGTGCCTAATGTAGTAGGGTGCTTTCCCATATCTATGCCTGCTACAATATAATCATTTTGGGACCAAAAGCAAGTACCGAACATGGTGTGAGGATAAAACCTAGTAGGTAACAAGCTGAGGATCGGTGCCAAACAATCAGTGAATATATGGATGATAAAAGTATAGAAACCATAAACCGGAAATTACTCATCAGTAAACATTCCACAATTACAATATCAAGCAATCAGCAAAACAAACAGCTCAACACAAACAGGTAACCCTCTAGGAAGTACTCACAGCCAACCCCTCTAGTCCAACCTAACAAGTACCAACAACCATCTTGGATGTGAACTCAGCCTTACCCCTATGGTTTAGTTATATACAAAGACTCTCTAAGGAAGCGCTCATAGTCAGTTAACATTATAGTCAAAGGTAAAGCGAGAATATCTAAGGAATCTCACATATTAAATTCACCTTATAATCTAAGGTAGTCAAGGACTCTATGAGGAAGCTCACACGGTCAATTTCATTTATTTCCCCAAAGTCTAGGTCTCTCTGAGGAAGCTCACTTGTTCAATTCCCCTTATATCCCAGGTCGTTAAATTCAAACCAATACCCTCTGAGGAAGCTTAATCGGTAAATTCTTCTTATATTCAAATCAAATCAAGGACTCAATGAGGAATCTCACTCTGTTTATTCCCCTTATAGCCACATGTGGTTCTAGGATCTCTGAGGATGCTCACTTAGTCATTTCCCTTTATATTCTACTAAACCAGGTTCTCACGGCTCTATGTCGGTCAACGATCATTTATGTTCAATAATTCCAAAGTAAACCTACAAGATTTCTTGGATAATTATTCTAAATGTTATAAAAAATGTCAGAACACAAAATCCCCATCCTATAACAACAAGCATGGAAAAAAGGTAATGTACCCAAAGGCACAATAGGACCAAATAGTCATAAATAGAACATGCATGGGAAAAACACATCCAAAGAATATAAATCAACCCTAATCAAATCCAAATTACCTCTACAACAACATAAAAACATGGAAGGAAATAAACAGTGATAAAATGGTAAACATACAATACCCCGTTCAAGGGTATTGGTTGGATTTGCATATAATACTCAAAGAACTAGAACATAAATGCACAAACCACCTACCTCTGTTTTTTAAGAATGATATGCATGAACCTCAAAGCATGAGTCACCCAAGAACGTCATAGATCTTCAAAAATAACTAAAACACTCATCCCAAGATATCTCACTAGAGAATATAAATCCCGAAATGAGGATCAAGAAGAAGAGAGAACTCACTGATGCAATTCCAACATAGCCAATGGTGTTCGATTTAGATGACAAACAGATACTTTGGGGGTTCATCGATGATCTGCTACTATATGGAGCTCTCAGTTGAATGAGTCCTAAAAGAAGAGTATTTTGGTAATTAGTGGAGGCCCTGGTTCATTTAATGAAAACAATGAAAGTACATGGAGTGTACTTTGATGCACATAGAGTGTACTCACCTTTTCCTTATTCTGCTTTATGAGGCCACCAAATCACCCCCATAGGGTTGTGTGTGTGGCCACTATACGGCTAGCAGACAGCCTCCTGCAGCAAGGCAGTACTCGGCGTGTACTCATATAGTCCACGATGTGTACATAGAAAATTTCTAGAATTTCATTTTTCCTCAAAAATGACCAGAAAAGGAAAGTCATACACGAAAAGAAGATCTGGGTTCTAACATATCTTCTAGAAATAGTGAAAGAATGTGTTTGAGGTATGGATTTTCCTTGGTTTAGCTGGGTTTTATCATGGTTTTGTTCGTGATTTTTCCTATTTGGCTTCGACGATGATATCTTTGATAAGAGATAATGTTCTATTCCCGTGGAATGAACACTGTAAACCGTGTTTCTAAGAGATAAAAGGAAACCTTAAATCAACACAAATCTTGGTTTTTCACAAACTAGAAAAAGGGTACATGGAGTATTACGATGGACCAAGGTCTGGATTGGTGTGCGTTCTCATGAAAGGGAATCATGTGGTTTCATATGGATCATGGATGTTCAGGGTGAATGAGATGAGCTACCCAACTCATTATTTGGAATTGGCATCATTTTTCCATGCTTTGAATGTGTGTTGTCATTATTTCTTCTATGAGAAATTCATTTTATATTCAGATCATAACATCTTGAAGCACATTTTTTCACAAAAGGATTTTAACATGATGCAAAGGAGATGGATGGAATATCTACAGATGTTGGATTTTGACTTGATGTACACACTGGGTAAGGTAAATATGGTGGCATATGCTTTATGTAGAAAATAATATGGTCATATGGCGAAACATGCATCAGACCAGTGACAATTGATGTCAGTTATAGATAACATGTGGTTGGAATGTGAGGAATAGGGCGATAGAGCAGTCTTCTTTCTGGTTTTTTTATTCCTGACTCGGTTGTCCTAGTTAAAGAGGCACAAATATCTGATTCTAAGTGTTTGACCATGAGGTCAAAACTCAATGGTGGGGAGACCATGGAGGGTTGGCAACATAATGGGGATTCAATTTTGTGTTTTTGGAATCATATAGTTGTACCAATTGCTTTTCAGGTGGATCTTCTTCGAGCGTATCATCATTCCCTGTGTGCTTTTCATCCTGGAATTCAAAAAATGTATACAGTGTTGAATGTGAAGTACTGGTGGGTTGGTATTAAATAATTAGTGGATATGTTTGTTTCAAGATGCTTGACTTGCCAGAATGTCAAGGTAGAGCATCAAAGGCTAGTGGGAATGTTGCCATCTTTACCAATCATTGTTTGGTAGTGGGAGAAAATAGGTATAGATTTTTTCAAAGGTCTCCCAAGAAAGGTCAGAAAGAATGATTCCATTTGGGTGATAGTGGATTGGCTAACGTAGTTGGACCATTTAATTCTAATTGTTGAATCTCATACGGTTGAGGATCTGTCTATAATTTATATCCAGGAGGTGGTAAAGGGGAATGGTGTTCCGGTTTTGATCGTATCCGAAAGATATCCGAGGATTGCATCTCATTTCTAGAAATCCTTACAAAAATCCCTTGGAACTAAGTTGACCATGAGTATGGTGTATCACCCTCAGATGGATGGTCAATCCGAGATGATGATACAAATATTGGAGGACATGTTGTGGGATTGTTTCATGTATTTTTGGGGCTCGTAGGGGGAGCACTTTTCATTGGTTTATTTCTCGTACAATAATAGTTATCCTTCATCCATACATAAGGATCTGTTTGAAGCATTGTATGGGAGGTCATATCATTCTCCACTATGATTGGTGGAAATGGGTGAGTCCTTGATGGTTGGACTAAGACTTGTCTTGGAGAGAATGGAGAAGATCATGTTAATTAGAAAGAGAATGGAGATGACTCAGAGTTGTTAGAAAATGTATGCATATCATCGTCGACATTCATTGTCGTTCGAGGTGAGTGATCATGTTTTCTTGAGGATCCCTCCTAGGATTGCACATTCTCAGTTTGGAAAGTAGGGAATGTTATATCTAATGTATATTTGACCTTTTTATATTGTTGAGAGGATTGGTGAGGTGTCTTATCATATGGATTTTCCACCTTGGTTCAGTGTGGTGCACAATGTGTTTCTCGTGTCACAGTTGAAAATGTATCAGCTGGATCTGGGCCTTATTAATCTATGAGATCATGTTGAGATTGAGCAGGATGCTTTGGTGGTGCTTGTGCTAGTGCAGGTTTTTGAAAGGAAATAGAATGTCTTGCATGGTAAAATAATTGATCTAGTTTGGTTTTTGTGGTAGCATGTCCAAATCCAAATGGAGACTTGGTAGCGGGAGAAAGTGAGGGTCGAGCAATGGCCAGGGCTCTTTCAGCAAAGGTTGGGTTCAATACCTTCCATGGTTGGAATTTCCAATGGAGGGTAAAATGTAGTAGCCACAGTTTGAGGTATGTGAACCTTATTTTGGTTCTTTTGTGCTTTTTGAAGTGGTTGGTTCATGTTTGGAAAATTCCTGGAAAAACATTAAATGTTGTGGAGGTTGTGCAGGGGCGCGCAGTTGGCGCACGTTCTGAACAAACCATGTGGCCAACCCAGGAAGCCGTGCTCCCATGACAGTGGGTTTCACATAGGTGGCGCACTGTTTTTCAGACAGTGTGGGAAAGTCATGCGATGTCTCTAGGTGAGATAGTGGCAACCGCACAGTTGGCACACGGTTTGACAAACCTTGCGGGGTAACCGTGTGACTACATACTGTTTGGGGTATTAAGTCCCAATCCACACAGGATTTCCCATTTTATCCCTCATTCTATCTCCTACTCATGGCTAATGTGTGAGTTCTAGTTTTCAGAGGTTGGGAGAGATCATTATATCGTTTTGGAAGAAAATTGAAGGGGTTTCTTGGTGGATCGAAGGTGGTTCTCCATGGGTAAGTCCCTCTTTTGTTTCTTTGAGGTTGTGGTAAAGGTTATCCCTCTCCCACTATTAGTTTCCTTGATCTACAAGTGTTGAATGTAGATATATGGTTGTGTTGCCTTTGTGTGTTAAATGTTTATCTTGTTGATATTAGGTAAGGGTTTTTGAGGTGGTTTTGAGGAGGCGTTCACCTGGTTTGAAGTGCATTTTGGCGAAGGGTCGATTTCACCATACCCTAAATGGTAGGTGGCTTCTCTCTCAAATACAATTTTCTAGATCATGATTCTTGGTTACAAATATTTTGTGTTTCTTAAAATTAATTGTGTTTCTGATGTGCAAAATGGATTGGAAATCCCTGTAGTTGTGTTTTGGGGACTTTTGGGAAGAAAGGGATTTTTCGGTAAAATGAAATTGTTGTGATTTTAAAATGGATATTTTAAAATGTGTTTTTGTTGTTAAATTAATTAAAATGGATTGTGAAATAGTGTTTCAATTAAGGGGTTATTTAATTGAAATGGGAACTCGCATGTTAAACGGGTGGAAGGGTGTTTTCAAAAAATGTTTGACTAATTGAGGTGGATCACATTGTAATTGAAATTTTTAATTTCATATTTTGGTAACCACAGTGGGTTATATGCTTGGTTATGGATTGTTTGAATGTTTTTTGGATGTGGATGTGAAGTACCACTATTATAAGTGGATGGGTAGTGGACGGAAGATCCACCATCAGTTAAATGTGGATAGAAAGTACCACTAAATTTGGGGAAGAAAAAATGGGTTGGATAGAAGTGTCACCATTATTGTTATACAAATATTGGGTTATGGAACCTATTGTGGTGAATTGCATTGGTAGATGGAAATATTTGTGCTAATTTGAAATGATTATATGTCTAGTGGCCTGTTTTTTGGATTTCCCTAGGTTTTCTTGCTTTGGTTAGGGTATGTTTTTCTTATAGTAATTGTTTCACTTGTAATTATTTTATATAAACTAGTTTATATAAATGTCATAATGATTTTATCCTAGTGTCTTGTGTAGGGAAGTCATTTGGGTAAAACAATAATGAGTATTAGTACTCACCCCCTTCTTTGGAACATTAGGGCCTCTGCAGATGTTGTATTCTGAGACACAGGTAAAGGTAAGGCATCTCATTGCAATTGGTTCATGATGATGCTTGGGAGATAAGGTGGTTCTTGGAGAACAGAGATTGGGGTGGAGCTGTGAAGTGTGTCATGGTTTATTTTAAGACTCTTGTTTATTCTTCTATATATTACTCAGATATCGTGTTGGATTCAATTAGTTTTGGGTTGTATTGTAGATGAACATGGTTGTCTTTTGAGAATACATGTTTGAATGTTTTAATGACACGCATTATATAGTGGCTATTAGGGGATGGTTTGGTTGGTCTTTTTCTTAAGAAAAAATCATTCCCCAATTTGTTTTCGAAGCCCTCAAAATTTATTGGCAGCCTTTGGCACCTTGCGAACATCGCTTAAATCCAAGTAAAATTTCCAGCCCTCTCAATTCAATGGGATGGGGTAGGATGTTACACCCATCATAAAAAAGATCACATGTTTCCAACATATTGTTCCAAAATTTATATATTTCCTTATTTATACAATTTTTGATTTTCACTGTTGTAACTAGTATTTTTAAATTATATAATTAAAATTTCAATTAGCATATAATATTTACCCACATATTATTTATTATAAAACCAATATATGAAATACAAATACTATGTGTGATGAAAATTATTTTTTATACTGCCACTTGTAACGTGTAAAAACACTATTTTAACATTAGACGTGCGGAAATAGATGTTACTATTTATCAGCCAATAAAGTCATTATAAAATAAAAAATGGTTCATGAATGGAAATTATTTTATCTTTATTATCATTTATAATTCACTTGGTTGAATATATCATTTTTAGTAACTGAAAATAAAAAGATAAAATATCAATTATTATAAAATTATATTAAGGTCTATTTTTAAATTAATCATTTATTTTGAATTTTAAAAATAATGAAAATGATAGAAGTAAAATATGTTCTATTAGATCCTATGTAACATGATATAATCTTATAAATAATCATGGAGCACTATAATTTATTCAATTTACATCACTTTTAAAAAAAGTAGTCTCATTTTATAATTATTAGCTAAATAATTCATGTGTTAGTGTTTCATAATCTATTAATGTAAATATTCCATATATAAAAAATTGAAATAAATTACCATGATAAAAAAACTAATTTAGCATTCCAAATAATATCAATAACTTATAATAAAATGTATTTTCTCTATCCCAAGGCATTATTGATATTAAATTTAATGAATGATCCTTTATTATTTTCTTTACTCAACTTAATATATAGGTCACATTAATGGAAATATGCCCCAAAAATCTTAAAAATAGAACCTAGTTTTAAATTGATCTAGCATGGGATATCCAATTAGTTTTTGACAAATGTTTAGTTCATTTTTACACCATATATTTTTAGTTTATCCATCTTGGTAAACTCATTCTAACCATAACCACAATATTTAATTATTACTGCATTAACTATTGATTTTGGTCAAACATTGAGTTAAACATATAAGAAATTTAAAAATATTATGATTAAAAATATGGAATATATTTCTCAAAATTCAATTTACATATATGAAAAAATTTAATTTAAATCTAATAGGACCAATGTTTTGAGAATGGGGGTTTTTGAATTTAAAATGTTCAAAAGTTTATTATATTTTTATATGTAAATTCATTATGAAATTGATTCAAAAAAACTAAATTGGATTAATATACATGTAATGAAAAAAATTATATATTCCAAATCATTTAAAATATTATTTAAATTTATAAATAAATTAAATTAAATGGTCGTATTATATTAAAATCTGTTATTTTTCTCTATTCATCAAATATTAAAATATTTCTTAATAACCACTAAATTCAGACTAATATATTTCTTAGATTATGAATTAAAAAATGAAGTATGTTTTAGGAAAATAATTGTTTAAATGTTTAAACAATTTTTTTTTATAGTCCACAAAAAATCAATTTTCATGAAAATAGTCTTTTTAAAACATATAAATAATTTACCAATAATTCTGGATTTTATTATCAATATGTATCTTTACATAAAACTGCAATAAATAATATTTGAAAAGTAATAATATATATTAATATTACAATGTTTATTGGATACGTTATAATGGTTGAGTTAGTTATATATAATTTTTTTAGACATAGTGTTGTGTGTAGCACAATATAATCCAATGTTTCTTATAGCGCAATATTAATTTTTAGTTGTGAATAATGAAATCCATAATAGAAATTTAATTTATTTGAAAAAAATAATTGAAGAATACATAGAATTTCAAAGCCTGCCATTAATTTCCACTCATAGAAGGGTCCAAAGATACATCGTCCACGATGAAATGTTCCCCACAAGAATGATGCTTTATTTATTAGGAACAAAAATTTTCTATAATTTTCATATAGCTTTTCATTTATAAATGAATTAATAATAGTATTTAAATACTCCTCATGATCTTCCTCTCTTTTGTAGTAAATCTTAATATCATATAAACCAAAAATATAAATTTATTTAGGTATTTACATACTCTATTCATCACGTCCATAAAAATTATCGGAGTATTTTTTTTGTCAGAAAAGAGTCATTATGAACTCAATGTGCCTATAAAATGTTGAAAAGGTATTTTTGAAAATATTTCCCTTCTTTACCATTAACTAGTGATATAACGATTTAAGGTCCACCATAGAGAAATTATAGGGTCTATGTATTTGATCAAACAATTCATCTATCCATGGTAAGGGATACTTTATCATTATCATGGTTTAGATGAGTTCATGATAACAAATGAAGAGGCGCATTGACCCATCCTTCTTATTGAAGAAGAGGACCGGTGCACCGCATGGTAAAGGACTCAATCATATGACACATATTTTCAAAATATCTTGTAACTTAATCATCCAACCGTTCATCTCAATGGTGGTGGTCTTATAGAGATTCCTCAATATGGGAAGATATCTAGGTATAAGTTTATTTTATTACTCAACCTCTTGGTTTAGAGGATGACCCAAAAACACATCAGGGAATAAATTAGTGTAATCTATCACAATGGGAATTTCATCATCCATGATTCTATCTTATTTTCTCAATAATTTATTCTAGAAATACTTATATTTATATAAACATTCCATACTGGAATAGATAATTCTAGTAGAGATTCATCATTCTCCTCATAGTTTCATAGAGTCATAGGTTAACTTACTACACCGATAGTGATCTTGGTCTCTTGACATTTGATTTTATGTTTAAATTAGGATATCTAATCCATTCCCAATATATATTAAAACATAATTAATGTAAGTAATAAGTGAATTTAATGAATATTTAGTTATGAATAATTAAATAGGGATGAATTATATTTTTGGGATAAAACATTCAATCCTGTTTTTTCTAATAGATAGCTCAATACTTTATTTTTAGGAAGTTCTTAAACAATTATATTAATTATAAAAAATATAAAAGAATATGAATATTCAGAATAGAATAATACATATTTTGTTCATGAATGAATTACTTTTATACCTATCAACACATTGTTTTTAGGATCCACCTTAGTAGTAGTGATAATATATCCTCATCCATTATTTCTATTACTTGTATGTTTTTTGTTGATTATGTCTGAGAAACGAGAGATTATGGAATCAGAATGAATATTACTCATGTTCATTATTGTAACACTACACTAAATGGTGAGTGTTGATTTAAACATTCTTCTATTCTACAACATTATAGTTTTTCTTCATTTCCCTCTGGTACTAGTTAACCTGATACCCATATTCCTCACATTTGAACCTTCTCTCTGTCCCCAAGAAATTAGTTCCTGGATGATTCACCCATAGTTTTAAAAAGTTGGATTATGAGTTTTCTTTCCTCTATGTTTTTATCTATTTATACCCTAGAAGAAAACAAATTTTTTGGTTTTTTTGTCTCCAATCCCACAAGAACATTGAGAGATAGTAATCTCTATAATAAATTTGATGTTAATATAGACAATCTATTAATAATTATCAAAGTCTTAAGTCAAAAAATGTATTCATATACTTGGATTTAATTACTATAAAATATGACCACCATACTTTTAGTATTGGTTAAAATGTTGATGTCTTGTCATGAAATTCTTGTAATTTTTTTTGTTATATGACTTGATATAACCATATTCAATTTATTTCTAAGCAAGTAACTCTATAAATATTTTAAAATTGAGAGTTCAAGAAATATTTTTTAAAATAATATTTTCTTTATGTCTTCTCATTACAAATATTCAACATCATCTTCATACTTTATGTTGGTAATCCGTTCCCACCGGTGATTATATTCCCCCACAATGTGATAAACTATGAATAAAATATTTTATTTATAAGGGTTTTCAAATAAATAAAATAAATTCAAAATGCTGTTAATCCAATTTCCTTGATAATGGGATCATAATATACACTAGAGTTTGAATTCCTTTGACACATAAAAAACTTGACAACTAATTGGTCTTTCTTATGAGGAGTAGGGAATTTCTTATAATTCATTTTACGATAAAAAATGTTGGTGGGTTGAGATACTACAACAATATAGTTATAAAATCCCACTTTGATTAGATAAGAAATACCTTAGGGGAAAATATAACTTTTACAATCATGTTTTTTGTTTTCATGGATTCTTATAATTCAAACTGTTAACTCAAATTACAAAAAGATGATGAGAATACATTAAATAGTAAACATTTAAATGTGAAACATAAAAACATGATATGAATAAATTATAAATGATAAGTATATCCTAACATATAATTCACTATGTTTCAATATAGTTCATCCATACTATTTTACATTTTATGTTTTCTTATGAAATAATTTTTTAATTTCATCATATTGGTTCCTAAAGAGTTAGTGAATTTCCAAAACATATCCATTGAATATGTAAAACCATGTGTGTAGCATGTCCCATTACCATGCACTAGTTTCTGGTTTTTTCTTGATTAAATAACCCTTTTCAGTGGTATTTTCCTTAATTACAATAGTTCTAGAGAGACATTCTTTTATAGTATCCAGAAATCGATTTAATTTTTTAGAACCCACTCTCCCTATACATAAAAAATATTTTAGGATATTTACATAGTCGTATCCTAATAATTTTCGATATAATTATACATTTTGTGATTCATAATTTTTTTATCCTATTAGAATACAAAAAATAAATAAGACATTCTATGATAGAATCTATAGTTTCCAAAAACATTTACACAGACTATTTCATGATTTTTTTACATATGTATCCAAAATGGACATCCCAAAGATGATGAGGCTGAGAGTGTTTGGAATGAGAGGTTAATAATAAATAAATAAGAAACAATAACATGAAATCATGAAATCATTATTATATCCTCATTATTGACCTAATAAATTAAATTTTTGTCCTAATTCATAATAGGATATCAAAGTGCATACAAAAAAGAAATGGGTGTGCTAAAAATCTTAGTAAGTGAATACAAATTATAAGGACACATAACATGGTAGTCAAAGGTATAATATGATATAATAAAAGATTAATCCCATGAGTAATCATATGGAATAATAAAATAATTAAAACGGTATTGTAATATCATGGTAACATAACAAATGTGGTATCAACACAAAACATGTCATAAACATGAGTGAAGGTTAACTATACAAACAATATCACATGATGAAAAAAGTCCGAAAATGGAATAGGTTTACTCCCTAATACCAAAATTTAGGTGTTAGGATAAAAAATTACTAAATTGATTAGAGATCAATCTGGGCGCCCCCATCATAAAAATTTCATGGTGAATTTGTATAGAAAAAGGAAAGAAATCATAATGTGTAACATAAGAATTACCCATGGAAATAAAATTAATTGCATAATCATGCCTCGTTTCATAATCAGATTAAATTTCAAAATTATAACATTTGATAAATGAATATAAGGAATATATAAGGGCACTAGAAGAAGGGATAATATGATAGTTTCATTTGCGAGGGAAATATATTCATAATATATAGGCATTCAATTAGTTTATATAGAGATATAATGTTAGTTATATTTAGAGTAATCATAATCTAAATGAAAATATTGGTTTAGATAAATCTCGTAATTTGATTTCAATTAATCATGATTTAGATTTATATTAATAAATTAAAATGAATATTTAAATTATTATCATGATTATGAACCTTTTTCATGTTTTTTTTTCATTTTGTTTTTTTTCATTGTCATGTTATAATACTTATTCATTAAGGAACGAGTCAGATGTATTGATGTTGTTCATATCATATGTTCGAAATCACCTTAGAAATTTGACTAAGGTAAAAAATATTATAATAATATGATATGTAAAATAATAGTGATGAAAATTTATAAAATTTATAAATATATTACACTTTAAAAAAATTAAGCATGTATTACAGTTATGAAAAATGAACTATATTACAATTATTGGGACGGTAGTCCATGCCTCTACATGTGTAACATTTCAATTATTAAATGATAAAGATGAAAATAGGGTGAGTTATATTTTACCTCTAAGAAATTATAAATATATTATTATGGTTATATTATTTTTTTTTAATTCACTTATATATACCTTCCATGTGAAGTGATAATAAAAAAACAGCTCACATCGCTTTGTGTGGTGGTATTCCATCGTACACACAAATGCAGTTATCAATATATTAATTGATGGGATGTAAGAAGGTATTTGATTTATTAATTTTATAAAATTATAAATATATACTTTATAATATATATAACCATTAAATCCATTATAATTTCTATTAGTGAGAGAAGAATATAGAAAATGAATTTCATCGGTTGGTGTGGATGTAGTCCACTATAGATAGGAATGATGGTTTTGTTTCCCATTTTATAGAAGTGTAGATATATTTAATTTGTTGAATTAAAATAATAAAATAATTTTTTATGATAGATACTATTGATATTATATAATACTTATCAAGTAATATTTTTAGGAGGTTCATGTAGAAATAAATCGAATTTCTTGGTTAACTACGATACCTTTTCTTTGGCCAACCTCTTCAAGATTATACCTAATGCCATCCTAGATTAGATTTAAGATAAAAAAGGATAAGAGGATGTGGGATATGAGTTAAAAAAATATATGGGACACTATTGGGTGATAAAAAATAATTTATATATGTAAATAGAAGATTATATGGGGTTCTTTTCTATATGTGGGTCAGAGGACACACGTAGAATATTTGAATTGAAAAAAGTTATAATCAGGCATTTCACAAGATAAAAGGATCCAAAAATATAATTTTCAAAACTTATAATATGGATGCTCAAAATATTTCCATCAAAAAGGACTTTTAATATTATTTAGGTAATTATAACCATTATATTTTTTTGAAAACTCAATGGTATACCCATTTTAACGTTAACCAGGATAATTAATTTCTACTGTTTTCACAAAGCATTATAAAAACAATTAAGTTAACATAATTATATATTATTAGTTGTTAGGATTTAAAATATTTAGTTGATTTTACTAAATTAAATTCACATAATTGATAGAATTTAACTTAAAATAATAATCGTAGAAGCATACAAAATAATGTTTTATTAAAAAAATTATTAATAAGTATAATATGTTTATATATAAAAATTAAATACGAAATTGATTCCAATGACCCAAATTGGAATAATCATAAAAAATTATATAAATTTAATTTTATTCCCTTTTAATAAAATATTTCATTGTAAATGATTTATTGGAAAAGGATGTTTTCAATAAAAATTATTATTTTCACTATTCATTATCAAAATATTCTTTTTACAAAAACTCCATGAAATTCGAACAAAGATAATATTAAAATGTTTATTCAAAAAAATGATCTCTTTATTCAAATGAATTTTATAACAGAAGATAAAATCATTTGTTTACAAGAAGAAACCAAAATCAATTTTTCGAAATATGTATTCTTGAAACCTAAAATGTGTTCACTAAAATTTATTTGAATATTTTTCTCTATATTTTATTAATATTTCATATATAATTGTAAACATGCATTTATTACCATATATACCAAAAAATTAAAATTTATTGTTTTAAATTTAATTTTGGAATGATAATATTAATAGTATATTGGTTTTAGATAAAACATTATGATGCATCTTGCATGCGGCATAGAATATAAATTTTCATTACAAAACTCAATGTGTTACAAAATGGAAAACCCTTATTACTATTTGGGAATCCTCAATATAGTTTAATTGGATTATACTCTTTAGAAAAACCGACACCAAAAAATTACATCCTCTCTTTATGGTTAATCATAAACATGGTGGTTCCTCAGAAGAATCAACAGAGTGAAATAAATTTAGTTTTTTGACATTTTTATTGGTTATGAATAAATTATCCTAAAATTCATCTAATCCTGATGAAATATATTCCACAAAATTTGAATTTACTTAAATATATTAATTCTTTATTTATTTTGATCCCAATACACACCAATAACCTTACAACACATCCATGATCTTGTTGGAAATAAATAAAATACAAAAATGAATTCATGGACTGTGTATTAGAGTTTTTAAGTAAAAAATTTATAATATAATTTTAATTTTTAATTTATATAAACAATAAATAAAATGATATAATGGTATTTCTGATAATTCTACAAATCATTATATAATGATAAAAAATATATTTACCATGACTCAATCATGATCACCTTATAGATCTACATTTATCATTTCACCTGACTAGGGCTTCTCCAACTCCAATAATCATCAACAACCTAAATCACCAGATGAGATTCAATTTTACCTAAAATATCTTTAATCTCCTAAAAAAAATTGTAATATATTTAATAACATTTTACCACATACTTAATATTTACATAACAAATCCTCATATTTAACATATAATGAAATATATTTTGTTATCCATTTTAATCATTTCCAGTAAAAAAAATTACTTCTTCAATATTTTTAATAAGATATTTGTTATATTACATAAATTTATCATTGAAGGAAATGGAATAAAATTGTGGAAACAAATCATTAAACATACAAATATTTTAGAGAGGGATGTCACTATATAAAGCACTATCATGTGTATTGAATGATTCCATATTAAAGGGATTTATTAAGAAATATTCTACTTACACCTTAGTTGAAACATAATCCAATAATATATCCTAATATTCCACCATCTCATAGATGAAAAATTGCTTATATCAAATTTTTTCTAACATTAATGTTGTACCATACTCTTTGAAAAGTTGATTTCACAAAAATTATTACTCCCAATCACCAATAAACATGAGGTATTCACACTCATGTATTCATGTTTTTTTCATAATCTAAATTATCTTTTATATAAAATGTTATTCTATAATATACTCAAAATTTATTGTTACTAAAGTGACATCATTCATATACATATAGTTCCATGAAACCCTCCCACGTCTATTTAATAATAAACCCCCCATAAGTGGACTTATGGTCATTAATATTATATTCATAATTCATACAAGAATATCTATGATTCTAAATATATATTTCCTTTGAAGATCATAATTATTTCTCAATAGTACCATTAACATAACATAATTCATATTTAATTTCAATAAGATTAAAATATTTTACATTTCATCGAATCATGTAAAAATATTTATTGTAAACAATATATAGTCATGATGTTTCTAAGTGGAGTAGGCTACCAATAAACATTAATATCATGGTTTGATCAACATTTTACATTTTATTTCCAATTAAAATTAGTCCAAATAATAGTAAGAGTAGTGACCTATCTCTATTATTCCATTCATAACTTCATTAGTTACTCATGAGCATACATTTTTTATGAGCGATAAATAATTTTATATATATTTTGGACCTGTAAATTCAAAACAATATATTATATCCTTTATCATTTATATCACAATATGATTCCTTATTTTGGTTTAAAGTTCCCATAGGGTTATTACTTGTTTAATGAAATGGTTATGTGATCAATATACATGATCGTAATGAGTCAGTATGTTTCTTCTTCCTTGACATGGATATTATTATATACATTTCTTTTCATTATATTTTTATTCATTATGTTAGAATCCATTTATGAATATAATTCCATGGGTAATGTTTTTATCCTGTAAATTGAATGTATTTTTTATAACATCATTAATAATTATAGTCAAGAAAATTGCCTTTTTTGTTCAATAAATAACATTTCCTCATGTTTACCATTCAGTAACACTGAATTCATGTTCACTAGGAAAACCTCGAAATTATATTAAAAATATAAAATTCATAAAACAATTATTTTATCATTTTATATCAATGGATAAATAGCTTTATAGCAATAAACACCATAATTTTGTGAGTATCAATTGAATGAAATAATATTTTCTTATACTTTCACCTTTTCATTGATATTATTTTGAAAACACACATTATACATAAAAATTATCAAAATAAAAATAATAACATATAATGTTGGGGGGATCATTCTTCTCCCTTATAAGAGTATCGTTAACAGCTCCCTAATGACATTATCTAAGGTATTTAGTCAAAGTGTCTAAAAAATTCATGTAGGTCATGTGATTGTAGGTGATGGCAGTTTTCACTATGTGGAAATTAGCATGCCATCTACTGTTTGAATTTATAAGTCTTATTTGAGGTATTGAATTTTGACGATAGGGTTTTTGTGTTTATAGTAACGTATTAGGTACGCCGATGATGTCATCTAGGCCAAGTATGCGATTTATAGTAGGAATGTTATTCGGTCAAGGAGATGGATAGTATATGATGAAGACCCTCTCATAGGTTATTTAATTTATGTTGATTTGAATTGTGTCTAGTATTTGAAATTATAATATCAAATCTATCATATTTGGTTTTATATAATTATTTTGATTCATAGGTGGTTGTAGTGGGGTGGGGTGTCTTAGACACAAGAATATGTTAGGGTCTCCTTTTCGGTAAATTTGGGCTATTATGTGCCTAATCACGTGAACTCTATATTGGATATGGTGGAACCCTATCCTAGTACACATTAGTGGAAGTTTATTGGTGGCCACATTGGTGCTTTCAATAGTATGGTATTTGGTATAATACTATTAATGATGTGATTGTAAGGGTTTAAATGAATCAAATGATGATTCTAACATGGTTGAGCATCGTTGTTGAATCCCTCTTCCACTCCCACTCTTCTCTAGATTCCATGTTCTATCTCACCCTCATGTATTGTATGGAGTAGTGGATCTGGAACATATTTAGTGATGTCCATCTCATGAGGTTTATAGTGGTCTAAGAGGCATAAATGGTCAGCCTTTATTGTGTGTCATGTTTCATTTTTTTTATTTCAAATAGTTTCTCAATAGTGTATCCTTCTCAATGTTGGTCATTATAATAGTAAATTTGACCTAGTATAAAATGGTGGTTCTGAAAGTGTAGGGGATTATAATAGTGATGTTTTTTGATTTTTTTGTAATCAACGATTTTATAGAATGATTCTAAATAAGGTGATGTGACCATTTAAAATATATAATTTATAAGAATAAGAGTGTAACATAGTATTCAATCCTTATTAGAAAATTTTATTTTTGAAACATTCATGATTGTGTTTTATTTTTTACATTTTAGTGTTTTATGTGGTTAGAATGTTTTAGGATGTGGGGTCTTATTTGGCTCAAACATAACAATAAATTGGGCATTAAAATATAAAAAATATGAATTTTTCCATACATATGATTTTATTTATATCTGGAAAAGTTATTCAATTGAAATTTATTTTATTTAGTTTCCACCATTGTTCCATCATCTCTATCTAATCGTATTTTTGTAGTACCTTTTTAAAACATATTTGTTTAACAAGTAAAAAATATTGATATTCCTATAAATTCAAAGACATCTCGTGGTTTTCATTCCCTTTCAACTATCATCAGTGATGCTTTTGGGATCAATATTTTTTCCATGTATTTTAGAATTACACTATCAATTATTTTGGCCATCATAATCACTATAAATTGTAACATGAGAACTCTGAATTTATAATTTAACATTCAATTCCATCACAAACAATCGAAAACAGTCCCACAAATTACATAAATCTCCCCATCAATAGTAACTGATGTTTTTAATGGGAATTGATTTTCTAACACAATGAAAATATTTATTTCAATTATCCTCTCCAAATTATTATTATAACATTTGAATATGATACTAATATGTGTATATGAATGTAATATTCCATTATAGACTATCTGTAAAATGTTCCACTTGTCATCCATTGTTTTTTACCGAAAATGTACAATTGAATACCTTAGAAATTTGGAAACTCGGTTCCTCCGAAAACCACATATCGTAAGACACGCTCATTGAATTGAGATAAATGAATAACTTTTTGATGAATTAGGTAACTATTATTTTTTTTATTTTCTCCAAATTTATTTTGAGGTTCATTGTTAAAATACCACAGTTCAACCCACTTTCACCAAAAATTATTTCCATCTCTAAGATAAACTTTTTTTAAGGTGTGTATGATGAAAAATATTCATTTCATATTCCATGATTTTTATCCTATTCATAAATTTATCATCTATTATAATTCGATCAAATATGAGACTGAATTTTTTTCATCGAAAATCATGTTTTATTTTTATTATATTGTAAAATGTTCTTAAATAACTTGAGTGTTTGTGATATAAATGATATTAAATTGAAATTACTCATATTAGTAAATGAATAAACAAAATTCACTAAATACTTATCTCTATTGTTTAACTTCAACCTCATCAGATGACACAAAACTAAATATATCTACTCAATAGGTTTCGTTGTTTTAATTTCTACATACTTATTACATATTTTCTTCATTTTTAATTTGTTACAACATCCATTAGTGTTTAATGATAAATGATAAAAAAATAATTTTTACAATGCAATAATACATGATTAAAATAGAAAAATCATTCTTAACTTAATAATAAATTAAAATTTACCAAAAATTATTTTCCACATTCATTCTCATGAAATTGCCATATTTATTATTATAAATTTGAATATTATTATCAATTGTTCTCAATAACAAAATAATTACTTTTTTATCATTTATTTTCATTATAAAACATTTATTCTTGTGAAATATCACCTTATTCCCATTATCAAAATCCTAAATTACACTCATTAGAATATTCCTTAACCCATCATCCATGTAAAATTCATAAGATTCATGTTAATAATCATAAATTTTTGAAATTAAAACTCTTTTGGTGATTAGTCCTCATCATTTCTGAAAGTGTTAACTCCAATTTTATGCATTTTGGTATCATTCCAATGTTTTTTAGTAATGATCTTTTCTGATGAGAAACCTTATTCATGTATGTGAAACACATTGAGTAACATGTATGGTATTTTTTTTAGATTATAAATATTAATGATATAATGGATTTTATGAGATGAAGGCTCAAGAATTGGGAGTTTTATAATAAAATTAGATGCACATAGTTTGTATATGATTTGTAGTAGCTTTATTATATTCATTTGAAATTAATTTATTGGTTATAGATGATATTTTCATTGTTGGAGCATGTTTTTTCTAACTATTAGTGTTATTATAGGAACCAAGTGGGTGGTTGGGTTTGGGTCCATAGGTGGTTGTATAAATTCCACATGATTTTTCTTACCATGATGATTGTCCTATGTGACTGTGTAGTTTGATTTTTAGGAGACAGTAGGAATATCATGGTTTATAATGTCCCCAAATATAGACCCACTAATATTTTTCCATGATTCAGGTCACCACATGTCCCCAAGTGCATCTCTCAATATTATAGATGTTTTCAACTAGTACTGAGGGTCAAATAAGTCATGTGTGGAGACTATAACCTCATTACTAATGTAATTCAGAGCTGATAACTTATAAAACAAGGGATGAAATATATAATAAATTATAATTATACATTACCAACAATTTTTAGTAGCGTAAAAACTTTAAAAAAACAATAAATATGTTGTCTCATGTTAATAATGACAAAAAGTGAAGAAAAATATTGAAAAACAAACTATTGAATCCCCAAAATGGGTTAGCACTCCATGTTCGGATCCTCATCCCCTCACATCCCAAGAACTTCAGAAATCTCTAGAATAGGATATTTACCCTTATCTAAACCTGAATCCTTGAAATATACATAGATTCTAAATGATATCCAGAGCAGTGTGTGAGTACAACTCAATAGGCCACCACTAAGAGTGTCTAAAAAATATCCAGTCTAAACAGGAAGTGCTAGAAAGTACTAAATAATTGACACGGTAATCAAATAAAAAAACATGTGTGATTGTTTAACAATATTGACTTTAACAATTTCTATTATTATTTATATTTATCTTACATATATCAACTTCATTACTAAATTCATTTTCATCACTTGATGACATGTGTTAAGCATTTTTATCTTTTTAAAAATATCCTATGTTAATGAACTCTCATGAATAAGAGAATAAATAAAGTATCCAACCACACTAGAAATAAATGTTTTGTTAAAAATAAATAAAACCTACCTTGAATCCCAATTCCATGAAAACTCGTCAAATAAAATAGGAAGATGTATAATGCCTCAGTCCCATTTCCTAAGCGATGCATTATAGGTGGTCTAGAGGCTTCGTTTAACCCGAACATTGGGCATAGATCCTCATGTCCAATTACCCAAAATATTTAATCCATGTTCGCATTATTACTTACACATTTACTATGTATACCTAATCACAAACCATAGACAATCTATATACATAAAATTCACAATCCACATTTCATTTATCAAGTAATTCATCTTTATTCTTTAACACATTAACACATTTACCTAGCTTATCCCATTTAACCACTATCCAATTTCATACTTTGACCTATGTAGGATAATAAAAAATTACCATACTTTATCCCATTTATTATATGCATCTATATTGCTGCATTAATCCATTTACATATTATTCAATTCACATGCCTTACTTGACATATGCATTAACATACAAATTTCTTAATCCATTGGACACATTCACATTAATCCATTTTACTCCATTTTTTAAATTATTTTAAGCAATAAGTTATTTCATTACCAAAAACAATGCATATACCCTATTACTGACATTTATAATTCAAATAATCATATCAACATATTTATCATGGGATCCATTTTGACAAAAGTCAACTATATTGCAAACATTAAATTTTTCCATGGTCGGGAGTATTAGCACACACCATTGGTGGATCTAAATGGTATAATAAACAAATATACATCTCAATAGGATCACGAGGCCTAAAAATAGTAATTTATCGATCCATTTTACCAAATCCAACTAAAGGCATAGAATTTTCATCAATAGGATTGAAATATCACAACTACACATGCCCAAATCGACAATAAAACTATGCGGTATAACTAATAGACCACCTAACAAGAATCTAATGATGAACACACCATTAGAATTATCCTTAGGTATAGATAAATGATCCCATTAAACCCCAAATATAATATCCATTGGAAAATTTAGTTTATTGGGCCTTAGAATGAGATGAAAAAATACACAAGATTTAATCACGAAAAGAGAAGCAAGATGGGAATTAGAATTACTCTGAACATTGATCCACAACCAACGACACTCCAAACAACCAAGAATCGATGGAGATCCATCCTTGAAAATATTATTTATAAATGATTCATCAATAGTGATATAAGAAGAGGAACTGTGGAGGTAATAGTGAAGACAACATAAAATAATGAGGGTAGGGATAATATATTCTCACTTTTTAATCCGGTCCACTATTTGGATACATAGTTTTCCAAGCTATGCGAAAACTATGTGCTCACCACACTCTAATAAGGGAATAAGTCACATAGGTTCCTAGGAATCCTACATAGTTTGAATATCTATTTTCCTAGTGTGGGTAGTACCTCTCTCTAATGCAGCACTATTTGGCATCCCCTATCAAACGGATTGCGCAAACCGTGGGATAACTGTAAATCATTCACAGAAATCCTCGATTCCCCATTTTTTCATGATACAAACCCATAAAAACCCCCATTATTCCTCATGCATAGGGTAAACATTTATTTATCGAACATTAATGGATTAAAACCAAAATTTAATGAGAATCTACTTCCACAATTTCTTGTATTTTACAACATCATTGCCTTATAATGGATCATTATCAATCCTCTCTTCCAAAGTATCATTGAACATAAAAGGTAAAAATATTATGCACCTAGGCATGATTTTCCATCTCTCTCTCTACCCTATTTATTCCTAAATATTTCTATGATTGCAACAAACAAAATCCATGGGTATAATCTTTCCCCAAAACAATTTCTCACTACGATCCACAAAATTAACCTAATTCTCCTCAAATGAAGAATCAACATCAACATAAGCATCCTCAATATCAATCACCTAAGATGTGTGAGGATGATACTTCTGGAGCAGGGAGATGGGAAAAATCCTCCATACTACTATAGGGATGTGGTAGATCCGATCAATATTCAACCGATATAATCCCCTCTACAATTGCAAACGACCCCACGTACATGGGTGATAACTTTCACAATTTCCACATTCTATGGTGACCAAACCTTGGTGACACCCTAAGTAACATGATATCACCCACCAAATACTCAAAAGGGGTCTTCAAAATCAATATGCATACAACTTTTTCATATTTTGAGATGTTTCCATATGTTTCGGAATCAACTGAGCATGTTATGACATCTCCTATCCTATAATTTTTACCAAAAACTCTAATTCCCCAACCAATAAACAAAAAAATATAGATCTATAAGGAATACTTTAAAGAACATCAACTTGTTTTACCTAAATTTTAGTTGTTTAACTAATGTTGTAGGCAAACTCGAAAATAAAAAATAACTTTTACCTTGATTCACCCATGTCCAGGACACAAATCCTCGACAAGTCCTCTACAACCTAAATGATATTGTCCAACATCCCATCTGTATATGGGTGAAAATAATTTGTCAAATATACCAAGGTACCATAATAACTCTTCAATCCATATCATAAGCACGATGTAAAATTCAGATCATAATCTAAAAATATTATTTGCAGCACCCAATCTAATAGAAATAACATTCAAATATACAACCCAGCCAACTGATCCATGGATAAATTATCCATAAATGGATCAAGGAGATAAAACTTAGAAAAATGATCATCAACTACCTATATAAATTCATTATTATAAGGATTACTCAAGACACTAAACACTTATTCTATTATCACATCATCCCATTTCAATTCTGGAATAGGACATGGATGTAAAAATACACTTTTTCACTATTTATCAAACATCACCTACTGAAAGTCAAGGAATCATGCCACAAAACAACAAACCTATGTCTTTATCCATGTCCAGTAATACATCCTATAAAGATAACAATACAATTCGTTCAATCTAGGATAGTCTACCCTCTTTGATTCATGAAGTATGTGCATCATATCTTATCGCATAAATTTCGGAACAAAAAAACAACCACATACATAAATGATTCTATCATCACTAGCATTCCAACTGAATGGTGACTCCCAACCTTCATAGATTTACCTTAGAGCTAAAGATTCTGGATCCACACATTTTTATCCTTGATCCATGTAACATCCCAGGTAAATGAAGAATTAGATACTTTCATATTTATTAACAATTGAAAATTAAATATTAATTTTACTTTAATGGGGTTTCTATGTTCGATAGCGTACCCGATACGCAACAACGATTTTCTTTGACATCTTACATTGCACATTAATAATATAATATTATTATTTTAAATGGTAGTTAACTCCTAGATATTGTACTGAAGGTAATGAACAATACTAACTATAATATGATTATATATGTATTTACATTTATCCAATAAAATTTAGAGGATTAAAATGTGAATGAATCTAATTTTAAGCACAATTTACATTAAAAGGTCAATTTACCAACTTTTAATGGAGAACCCTATTTAAATATAAGTTTGGACACATAAATACATTATAATTGGCCAAATAAAATCCTTCTTAAGAATGGGGACATCAAAATTTACTTTGTGTAAATTTTGGGAATTTTTCCGATAAAGTTCATTTTTTAATGAATAGTGAAAATGTTGTATTTTAATTCAATACTAAATTTTAATAAAATTTATTTATTTGGTTATATTATCTTATTAATTTATTTTAAATTTTAATTGGAATATATTTTTAACATTTAATCCTATTTTGGTCATTGGAATTAATTTACTTTGAAATTGGACATAAACAAGTGTCAATCTTTCGATAGTTATTGTTTCTTAAAAACATGCTATTTATTTTAACAACTAGAAATAATATTAAATTAATTAATGAAAATTCTATGTTTATAATTTGGTAAAATAGTAATCATTTTTGAATTTTTAATATCAAATATAGCTTAGGTTGATCTTATGGTAATTTTCTGAAAAACATCAATTTTTGATGAATTTTGAAACCACTTAGTAGTTGATAAAAAACTGAATTTTTCATTTAAATAAAATTTTACCAATTTTTTGAATTAAATTTTTACAATCCGACATACATGGTTTTTATTAGTTAGTAAAATTTGGTTCAATAAGATGATGATAATTTTTGGTGAATAGTAACTTTTCACTTTTATTTACCGCAATTAAAGGTAAATAAGGTAATTCAGGGTAAAAAGAATATTATAATAACTCCATGTTACCTTAACACTTGTCCTATCCTTATTGGATGGGTAATTTACTAACATGGTCATCCATTAGTCAATTTTGGGACCCCATGGAGCCACTTATGAATGAAAATGACACATTAGAATAATAAATTTAATGTAAAGTCAAAAATGACATAAACCAAAGTCTTTTAGTAAATTAATTTTTATATTTTGTTATATTGGTCATTTTATTGACTATAAATATTATTTAGAAAGATAAAACTATTTCCTACATGATAGTATTTTTTTATAATTTTTATACATTGAATAAATTAAATTATTTATGACACAATAATGATGCAGGATTTACCTCATAAATAAATGATATAAATAAATAATAATGTAATTATTAAAATATTATTCAAAACCTCTAAAATTATTATTGGATAATATAATTTTTACCATTAGAAATATTTTATTTGAATCTAATTATTTTTGGACCTTTTGAAACCAAATATACGTTTATAATAAAATAATATTTTCACACCTTCCTAAAGAGCCCCTCCTCCCCCTAATAAAAGAAGACAACTTATAACCAATTCCTCACACCTCTCAAGCCATTAGGCTCATCCAAACTCTGCCCAATTAAGCTCCATACACCTTTTGATCCTCCTAGAAGCCTTAACTTAGTCATAATGCACTTCAAGAAGTCCTTTTGGTTCAAACCAAAGGAAGCAACCCAAATTAAAGGTAATCGTTTCTGTAAAATTATTTTGTTTTATTTTCATTTATTTTACTTCTCCAACCCCTAAAATATTCTTATTCATTATTTCATAACAACAAAAATATCGTAAATATTCTAGTATGTTGTTATGAGAGGGATTCTATCCACACTTACACTCACCTTTATCTAATGGGTGAAGAGCATAATGTTTCTGTGGATAGAAAACTAACATCTCACGAAACGATGATTGTTCAATTACATATTACCGCCTCTTATGGTGGCCATTATGATGGAACTGTATTTATATATGATATATATTATGTTTATATTTTCATTATTATTCTGTACTTTCTATTTATATCACGCCCTTATGGTTTCCATAGTGGGTAAAAACGATAACCTAATTTGAGGAAGTGCGGACTATCGCCCCCTCAAAGTGATATGAATCATTAATTCCATATGTGGGAACTATAATGGATAGAGTTAATGATATTATATATGAAAATATAATAAAATTATAATATATGTAGGTTTCATTATGCTTTAATTCCATTAAAATAAGAAATATAAATGAAAGTAGCGTTCATACGTACGTACGGCTTACCGTCTCCATGAACGATGCAATTCATTTCGTACCTCCCAATGTTATGTACTATTATAAATACATGTATATACTGGATATGTGTGATATATATGATATATTAATCATGACTATCATTCTGGATATAATGGACTGTTGACCACATGGACAACTTGTAAATATAAGGTGTTCATTTTTTACTCTAGTACCAAATATCGACAAAATGAATGTTATTAACTTAAATGATTACATAATGTTTATAACCTGGTAACAAGTGATGTAAAAGGAATAATAAACTTGAAAAAGTTTATTAAGAATGTATAAATTAAATTTAGTTTATTATTTAGGAGATTCAAGAATGATCGAGTCAAGTCGGACACGAGGTAAGGTACTTCTTCTTAATCTCCCTTCATTCAGGAATATTTTATTTTAATACACGATTTTACTTTATATGATGTATAAACACCTTTGACATTTCATTTCATTCAAAGGGAATCTTTTTTTATGAAGTGTTTTACTAAATGACAAAAATGAATGTTTTTTTACGTAAGCGGTGACAAAGACCTTTCCACTGCTATGAGTATTCTTTGATCATTGGCTTCTATAACAAGACGGAATGTTTTTAAAACGAAAAATTAAAAACATCTACTGTTTTTATGTATTTTGGTTTTGAAAATAATTTTATGTATTGATTTATTATTTGAATATATCAAAATGATATTTTTTTATTGAAATGTGGAAATGTTATCTTTCCTTTATGCTTATGTTATGGGTTATGATAATGTTATTGTTATAGGGAATTATTTACATATACATGTGGTTCTGTGATAAACCTAGAGTGGGTGAGCCTAAGATAGCTCTCCAATGCATTGCATAATGTGACGGAGGTAAACGTGAATGTTTCTCCTAAGAGATTTAGAGAATATACCGTGATGAGTATTCCAAAGTCACTCCCTACGTAGCTATTATGGCTACAATGTTAGTATGATATGGATTCCATAAGATACAATTTTTATTTACGATTTCTATGTGGTATTCATAAAATCTTATGATTTCATGAGGTATGTAAAAGTGTTCATGTTTTGTATGTATTTATGAACAAATGTTTTCTTTCATTGTTTTATAACCATTACTATGATTTTTATGCTCATCCCAAGTTTTGAAATGTTTTCACATGACCGAAATATGAATAGGGTCAAGGATGGGATCAAAGAAAAGTCATGATGTCTAAAACATGGAACTAGACATGACACTTTATTTAAGAGTTTTTATTTTATGAAATAAGTGGAAACTGTGTAGAAGTGTATACATTGTAATCTTTTGAGATGTAATAGTTATGTACTAATTATCTAAAACTCTAACCCTAAAAAAAATGTCATTATGAATTATTAATTTAATTCAATATTATGTAATGTTTACGGTCGGTTCCTTATAGATTGTATCAAAGGTCGGTTTAGATAACATTGGGAGTTAATGTATTGTTAAATAAGTGTCCATAAATTAATTTATAGTAATATTGAAATAATATAAAATTTACAGATTATCATGATGCTTCACCTATTATATTTCTCTGTTCAAAAAGGTTTTCCGTAGAGGAAACATAGAAGCTATATTTGAATGAAATCAGGAGGAAGACAACCTTACAAATCAGCAACCTGAGGTGGTCAGATTTGAAACTGAACAATTTGTTGCAGTGATGGCATAGTTGAATCAGGCTATAAATGGTGATGGTATCCATGTACGTGATCTGCCATATCAACCACAAATGAACATGTTAGTAGTGGAGCATTTCATGAGGTGACATCCCCCATCATTGAGAGGATCATCTGATCCTGTGCTAGTAGAAGGGTGGATTAAAGAGCTGGAAATGATTATCGATGTCAGGGGTTGTTCATAAATTCAAATGTTTAGTCTTGTTGTTTACTGCTTTGAAGGTGAAACTGATTAGTGGTGGTCGATGGGGAAAAATATCAGGGATATTGAGGAGATTGATTCTCCTAGTTGGGATGAATTCAAAGGTATGTTTCTTGAGAAATACTTTCCTAAGGTAGTTCATCTTAGGATGGAAAAAGAATTCCTACAATTATGGATGGAGGATGACTCAATGGCTTCTTATAAAGAAAAATTTACTCAACTGGAAAGGTATGATCCAAATTTCATATGAGATATTTATATTAAAATCAACCGTTTTTACTCAAGATTAAAGCCAATGTATGGAAGTGCTTTAGATTCTCACGAGTTAAAAAGTTATGGAAAACTTCTTCGTTGTGCGGAGAAGGTGTAAATGGATTTTTTTGATGAGAAGGTATTCTTTTATAAACAACAGAATAAGAGGTCGATGTGGTAGGTGAAAGGGAATAAGTCCTCAAAAAATTATGATGGTAAGAAACATAAGTTTACAATTTGTGAAAATTGTGGTAAAAAGCTTGCTGGGGAATGTATTTTGAATTCGGGTAAGTGCTATATATGTAGTAAAATGGGATATATGGCTCGTAATTTAACTGAAAAGATCAGGGTAATGGTAAGACAAAATCTAATTTACAGTCACTAGAATGTTTTAAGTGCAATGAAATGGGCCTTTATGCAAATGAGTGTCCTACAAAGAACTCAATCGAAAGAAAGCATCCTAACTACAAAATGAATGGGCTTGTAAAATCCTTTGTAACTACATCATTGGATGTTGTTCCATCAAATGAAGTGGTATCAGGTACACAGTTTGTTTGTTCAGATTATGAAAATGTGTTGTTTGATTCAGGGTCTACACACTCTTTCAGTTCTGAGAAGTTTTCAAGTAAATTGGGAATTCCATCTCCAGATATGAATACAAACCTTACTGTAAAAACACCATGAGGAAATGTTGATAAAAAAAGAAAAAATAAGAACAATAATGTTCTTATGTGTGGAAAAAATCTATCTAAAACCTTATTATTTTTCCTATAATAGATTTTGATGGTATTTTTGGGCATGGATTGGATTTTTTTTATCATTCTAAGATTGAATGCAGAGCTAAAGGGGTTTTTTTAGAATTATTTTCAGTTCTTATACAAAAATGAACCCTTTCATTTGATAAGATATCAAGAAGATGGGAAACTAGTACAAGATGGAAATGAATGTTATCTTTCACATATTATTGAAAATAATGGAACTGTTCATATTAATGATGTTCTAGTGGTATACGAGTATGTTTACGTTTTTCCTGATGAGTTTCCTTGTATTATACCTAAGCGGGATGTTGATTTTACTTTTCACTTAGTTCCTGATGCTAAGAAAAATTCAAAACCCACTTATCAAATGGCTCAAATTGAACTTTTAGAGGTAAAGAAGCAATTTTCGAAGTTATTAGATAAAGGTTTCATCCCACCTAGAACATCACCATGGGGTGATCCTATCTTGTTTGTTAAAATGAAATATGGTTCAATAAGACTTTTCATTGATTATAGGGAATTGAATAACATCACTGTTATGAATAAGTATCATTTGACTCATATCGATGATTTGTTTGATCTGCTCCATGGAGCTCAGTCATTTTCAAATATTGACTTGATATCGGGGTAACATCAGTTGAAAGTAAAAGAAGAAGATATTTTGAAGACCACATTTTTTACTAGATATGGCCTTTATGAATTTGTAGTTATGCATTCTGGTTTAACCAATGCACTTGCAGTATTCATGGATACCATGAATAGAATATTCCGTGAGTTCTTGGATTAGTTTTTGGTTCTGTTCATTGATGATATTTTGGATTATTCTAAATGTAAAGAGGAGCATGGAATTCATTTAAGGGTTATCTTGCAAACCTTAAAAAAATAAACTATTTGGTAAATTCAGCAAGTGTGAGTTTTGGATACAAAATATTCCATTCCTTGGTCACATTATTTCCAAAAATAGCATATCTATTGATCCATCTAAAATAAAAGATTGTTGAAGAATGGCCAAGACCCACAAATATTATTGAGATCCATAGTTTTCTTGGTTTATTAGGTTACTACTGGAGGTTTGTTGAAAATTTTTCATGGTTATCTAGTCCAATGACTAGGTTAACTCAAAAATGTATTAAGATCATTTGGAAAAAAGAATGTGATGATTGTTTTCAGGAATTGAAAAATAGATTGGAGAATTCCCTAGTTTTGGCACTACCATCAAGAAATGGTGATATTTTTATCTACAGTGATGCTTCCTTGAAAGGACTTGGATGTGTACTTATGTAGAATGATCAGGTAATAGCATTTGCTTCACGTCAATTGAAACCTCTTGAGTTTAATTACCCTACACATGATTTGGAATTAGCTATGATTGTTTTTGCATAAAAATATGAGGCATCATTTGTATATAGTAAAATGTGAAATATATACTGACCAAAAAAGTTTAAAGTATATATTCACTAAAAAATAATTGAACATGAGACAGAGGAGATGGCATGAATTAATCAAGTATTCTGATTGCACGACCCATTACCATCCTAGAAAAGCAAATAAAGTGGACAATGAATTAAGTTGAAAAAGTAATGTGTCATTAGCCATGCTATGTTTGGAACAAGATCCTTTTGTTTTTTATTTAATGAACATTGGCATAGAAGTTGTTGGTGCATGAAATTATTATATATTTTTCATGTGTTAGTAAAATCATCTCTATCAGAAAGAATAAAGAAAGAACAGAAAGAAGATAATGAGTTGCAAAAAAAGGTAGTGTTGGTTCAGATGGGTATGTTGTCTGATATTAACATTCATAATGATTTTGTTTTATGATTTTGAAAGAGATTATGTGTTCCATGTGATTACTGGTGGGATGGGATGAGAAGAGATATAACTAATTTTACTATGATGTGTTTGACTTTTCAGTATGTTAAAGCATAGTGGCAGTTACCAAAAGGGATTCTTCAGCCTCTAACAGTGCCAGAGTGGAAATAGGAAAATAAATACATGGACTTTGTTGTTGGATTACCAAAGACATCTTGAGGTAATAATGCAGTCTGGGTTATTTTTTGATCGATTAACTAAATATTCTCATTTCCTTCATATTCGAGATACATTGTCACTAGATCAACTTTATTTGTTTTATGTTAAAGAGATTGTCAGGTTTCATGGAATTCCGCTCTCCATTGAATCTAATCTTGATCCCAGGTTTACTTCTAGCTTTTGGAAGGGACTTCAGATTTCATTAGGTACTGAATTAAATTTTAGTTTATATTTTCACCCTCAATCAGATGGGAAATCAAAATGAAAAATTCAGACTGTGGAGGATATTCTATGTGCTTGTTCGATGGATTATCAGTGAAGTATGGACCAACATATTTCTTTAGGTTGAATTTTCATATAACAACAGTTTTTATTCCAGTATACAGATGGCTGAATTTGAGTCATTATATGGAAATCATTGTCAAACTCCAGGTTTTTGGGATGAAGTTGGTGAAAGGAAACTGATGGGACTAGAATTGGTAGAGGAGATGGAAGAAAAATTTTAGTTGATTCCGAAGCACATGATAACAGCTCAGAGCACACAGAAAAGTTATGCAGATAACCGGAGGAAGGATCATTCTGTAGAGGTAGGTGATCATGAATTTCTCAATGTTTTTCCATGGAAAATAGTGATGCATTTTGGTAAGAAGTGAAAGTTGATTCGGAGGTTCATTGGACCTTATGAAGTTCTGGAGAAAGATAGATCAGTGGCGTACATAATGGCTTTACCTCCAAGTTTGTCCCAGGTACACAATTTTTTTCATGTTTCGATGTTGAGAATGTATGTGCCAGATCCTTCTCAAGTTTTCAACCGAGAGGTAGTTTAGTTTTAAGAGAATATCTCTTATGAAGAACAACCAATTCAGATTCATGAATTTAGAGAGAAATTGTTACAGAATAAGATAATTCACCAGGTAAAGGTTTTGTGGAAAGTACATATTATTGAATAAGAAACTGGAGAATATGAAAATTCTATTATGATAAATACCCCAACTTATTTTGATAAGGGACTAAAAATTATGAGGACACAATTTCCAAAAGGGGGGAACGATGTAACATCCTAGGTAAATGAGGAATAATAGATTTTTATATTTATTATTATTTTTAAATTAAATATTAATTTTACTTTAAAGGGGTTTTTGTGTTTGACAGCATACCCGATATGCAACAATGTGTTTTTTTAAATCAAACGTTGCACACTAATAATATAATATTATTATTTTAAATGGTAGATAACACTTAGCCATTTTATTGGTTGGAATGAACAAAACTAACTAAAATATGATTATACATGTATTTACATTTATCCAATGAAAGTTAGAGGCTTAAAATGTTAATTAATCTAATTTTAAGCATAATTTACATTTAGAGGTAAATATACCAACTTTTAAGGGAGAAAACTCTTTAAATATAGTTTTGGTCACATTAATACTTTCTATTTTACCACATAAAATCTTTTTTTACAATGGGGAAATCAAAATTCACATTGTGTTATTTTTTGGAATGTTTCGGATAAAGTTCATTTTTAATGAATAGTGAAAATGTTGTATTTTAATTCAAAAATACATTTTAATATAATTGATTTATATGGTTAGATTATCTTTTTAATTGGTTATAATGTGCAATTAAAATCTATTTTTACCATTTAATTTGATTTCAGTCATTGGAATTAATTTCACTTTGAAATTTGAGATAAAAAAGTGTCAATCTTTTGATAGTTATTGTTTCTTTAAAACACGCTTTTTGTTTTAACAACAAGAATTAATTTTAAATTAATTCATGAAACTTCTATGTTTAGAATTTGGTAAAATAGGCATAATTTCTTAATTTGTAATATCAAATATAGTTTACGCTGATTTATTTGTATTTTTCTGAAAAACATCAATTTTTGATGAATAGTGAAACCACCTAGTAGTAGTTAAAAAAACTGATTTTTTCCTTTAAATGAAATTTTACCTATTTTGTGAATTGAATTTCGAAAATACAACATACATGGTTGTTATTTTTTTGTAAAATTTGGTTCAATAAGATGAAGATAATTTTTGGTGAATAGTAACTTGTGCTTTTATTTACCGCGGTTAAAGGTAAATAAGGTAATTCAAGGTAAAAAGAATATTATAATAAATTCATATTACCTTAACACCTGTCCTAACCTTATTTTATGAGTAATTCACGAGCAATGGCATCCTTGGGTCTATTTTGGGACCCCATGGAGCCACTTATGAAAGAAAATGTCACTTTAGATAAATTAATTTAATGTAATTCCAAAAATGAAAAAACCATGTGTTTTACTAAATTAATTTTTTTCTGGTGTTATATAAGTCCTTTTTTAAACTATAAACATTATTTAAAAATATAAAAAGATTTACAACATGATAGTATTATTTATAATTTTTATAAATCTAGTAAATTATATTATTTATGACAGAATAATGATGCAGTATTTACCTCATTAGTAAATGATTTAAATAAATAAGATTATATTGATTAAAATATGATCCAAAACCTATCCAATTCGAAGTGGATGATTTTATTTAGACCATGAGTCATCATAGCATTGAAAGAAAATATTTTTGGACCTTTTGAAACTGAATATATTTTTATAATAAAATAATATTTTCACACTTTCGAAAAGAGCTCCACCTCCCCCTTATAAAAGGAGACATCTTTTAACCAATTACTCACACCTCCCAAGCCTTTAGGCATGTCCATACTCTGCCCAATTAAGATCCCAACATCCCTATATTCATCCTATAAGCATTATATTAGGTAGAAAGTACTTGAAGATGTTATTTTGGTTCAATCCAAACAAAGTTACCCAAATTAAACGTAATAGTTTGTCTTAAATTATGTTGTTATATTTTCATTTATGTTACTTCTCCAACTGCTAAAATCTTTTTTTCATCAATTTTATAACCACAAAAGTATACTAAATATACTAGGATGTTTTTATGGTAAGGATTAGAACTACACTTACACACACCTCCATTTAATGGGTGAAGAACATAATTTTTTTTATGGATGGCAAACTAACGACTCACATAACGATGATTGTTCAATTACCTCTTAACACCTCTCATGGTGGCAATTATGATGGAAATGTATTTATATTTGATATATATTATGTTTATGTTATCTTTAATCTTATCTACTTTCCATTTATATCAATCCTTTATAGTTTCCACAGTGGGTAAATATGATAATCTCATTTGAGGAAGTGTGGACCACCACCCCCTCAAAGTGATATGACTCATTAATGCCATATTTGGGACGTATAAAGGATGGAGTTAATGATATTATATATTATATTATATGTTAAATTATACATGAATTATAATATACCTATGTTTCATTATGTTTTATATCCATTAAAATATGAAATAGAAATGAAAGTATCGTTCATTGTACATACGGCTTACCGTCTCCATGAATGGTGCATTTCATTTCGTACCTCCAAATGATATGTATGGTTATAATTATATATATATAATGGATATATAGGACATATATTATATGTAAATAATGAATTTCATTCTGGATATAATGGAGTGTTGATCACATGAACAACTTGTAACTATTAGGTGTTCATTTTTGACTCAAGTGCCAAATATCGAAAAAATCAACGTTATTAACTTAAATGATTACATAATGTTTATAACATGGTAACAAGTGATATAATGGAAATATAAAACTTGAAAAAGGTTCTTATGAAATTATACATTAACTTTAGTTTATTATTAGGAGATTAAAGAATGATAGAGTCAAGTCGGAAATGAGGTAAGAGAGATCGTCTTAATCCCCTTTAATTGATGAATAATTTGTTTTAATACACGATTTTTCTTTATACACTGTATAAAAACCATTGAAATTTCATTATATTCAGAGGGAATATTTTAATATGAAGCATTTTACTAAATGAAAAAATGGGATATTTTTTTACATATGCGGTGACAACGGCCTTTCCGCCGTTGCAGGAATTATTTGATCTTTCGCTTCCTTAACAAGAATGAATGTTTTTGCAAGGAAAAAAAATACCATATACTATTTTTACGTATATTGATATTAAAAATTATTTTGATAATGTATTTATTATGTCAATATCTTGAAATACTATTTTTTTATTTCAATGTGGAACTTTTATCTTTATTTTATGCTTATGTTATGTGTTATGATCATGTGATGGTTCTTGGGCATTATTTACGTATACGGGTGGTTCCATGATAATCCTAGGGCAGGTGAGCCCGAGATAGATCTCCAATGCCTTGGGTAACTTGAATGAGGTAAATGAAAATTTTTCTCCTAAGAGTTTTAGGGAATATACTATGATGGGTATTCCAAAGTAACTCCCTATCTAGCTGTGATAGATACAATGTAAATATGATATAAATACCAAAGGTTACCTTTATGATTGATGACTTCTATGTGTTATTCATAAAATCTTATGATTTCATGAGTTAAGTAAAAGAGTTCATGTTTTTTATTTATTTATGACCAAATGTTTTCTTTCATTGTGTTATGACACATACAGAGCTTTTTATGATCATCCGAATTATTGAAATGTTTTCACATGACCTAAATATGAATAGGGTCAAGAATGGGATAAAGGAAAAGTTATGATGTCTAAAACCTGGAACTAGACATGACTCATTTTTAAGAGTTTTTATTTTATAAAAAAATATTGAAACTGTGTAAAAGTGTCTACTTTGTAATATTTTGAGATTTAATAGTTATGTTATAATTCCCTAAAACTATAAACCTAAAATGAGCGTCATTGTGAATTATTCATTTAATTCAATATTATGTAATGTTTAAGGCCAGGTCCATATAATACATCTCAGTGGCACATAATCAAAGTCCAAAGATGAAAGATCCATCATTATTTAGCCTTCTTGAACCTCTTGATGTATCTCAGGAAAAAACAAAATCATACACCACTAGAAATTAGATTCCAGAACTTCCTGATTTTGATTCTACTTACTCAAAGCATATGTAATACTATTCCTCTATCCTGGTGTGTACACCAATTCAAATTCAAAATACTTCCTTCATCCAACTAAACTTTTCTTATATATATTAAAATCATACTGGGAGAATATTTACTTCAGGATTGAATGGTATGTATACACCATAAATTGTTCTCCTGATTACTAATTACACCCACATTTTTAAGCATGGACCACCATTACAAACTGATGATCATGAATAGAGTAATTTCTATCATGAGTAATCTACCACAATGATTCATATGATAGAACCTGATTATCCAGAACTAGCACTACCCTAATCCCAACAACAGACACATCATAATACATGGAATATTTATTACCTAGCACAAGTAAAATCATAATTCTTATAGTTTTCAACCACCTATTTAATTTCTGAAAAATAATTCTCAAATGTCCGGAACCACTCAATCTTGATTCAATTCGTTGTCATTCTCAGACGTGGTGATTCTAAATGATAAAATTATTTGACGAACCTCTGTTATTAGCCAACCAAATCCACAAAACTCTTTGCATTTAAACATTCATGGATAGATCTCAAGATATTACTAAATACGCCTTCTTCGGGTCCATAGACACACCTCCCTATGTGATTGTGTTCCCTAATAAATGAATCTTGTCCATGCAAAAATAAAATCTGGATAGCTTGGTGTATATTGTATGCTCTCTTATTGTACTCAAAATGATGTCAATATTATTGGAATGATCATCAATAGTTTTAGAGTACACAGAGATGGAATCAAAAAATAAAAGTATAATCCAATATAGGTAAGAATGAAATACTAGGATTATTAGGTCCATATACATTGTGACAACATTTTTCAAACTGAACAACATATAGAAAAAATCATTAAACTCGCACCTACTCCTGAATGAAATTTTCAGTACATTAGATGGCCTCATCCTCAGTTGTGATACCCCAGTCTCAGTTCAATATTTTAAAACACTAAACCACCTATCAGATAGTCAAAAAAAACATCTATTTGATGAAAATGGTATCAGTTATTAACGATAATCTGATTTGGTTTCATGTAATCAACACATAATCAAAATTCCCATCAGATTTTTTTTTGAAAATAACAGTAGAGATCCAAAAGGTGATATACTAGGATAAATAAACCCTTTATACTCAAATTCCTATAACTCGGTTCTAGGATCCCATAGTTCTATTGGTGTCATTCTATCTAGTGGAATGTAAACGTTTTTTCCTCCCGAAAATAACTCAATTGTGAACACAACACCTCTCTCAGGTGGCAACCCCATAATTTCCTCCGGAGACACATCCTAAAACTAATACCCCGTTTGAGGAATTATAGGCTCCTCCACTCCTACATCATCATGAATGGGACAATCCACTTGGGATATGAGTTCACCTAACTAATGAAAAACTGGCCGTGCATGGCCTGCCCAGACATCCCATTCCACACGATGGATATACTTATCTCCCTCAAAAGAATTTAACACCTCTATGTGCTATTAATACTCAATATGGGATTTCTACAACACTAAAAATCCATACAAAAAATCAATCAAAAACATGAGAACTCAATAAGAAACAATTCCCATAAGAAATGGAACCCACCAACCTTGAGAGTACACTGTTTACATAGTCTAATATTTTATGTTCATGGCCCTAATGATGTGTTAAAAGACAGAACCCCACAAAAATGTTCCACTGCTAAACCAAACGCAAATAAAAACTATAATGAAATAAACAATGTGAGGCACCATTATTAAATAAATCAGATACAAGGGTAGAATCTATAAGGATCATAGATTGAATTGTCATTGGTCAAGCCATGCCAACTCTAGGTGTAGGAAGAACTACATGAGGTGGGCCTACTCTTCTACCCTGGGCTCCAATCTAAGATCCTGTTACTGTACTACCCTGTTGTTATAGACACTCTCTCACTATGGTACCTTGCCTTCCACCTCGACCAGTATAGTCAGTCGATCTCCTACTGCCTGCCTAGTATGGGGTAACCAACCCCCTACTTGTACTTAGTATCACCCTAAATCATCTATATGAGCATATGGGAAAAGGTTTCATACAGAACCTATGCACCTGCCCCATTCTTTTTCTTGCTTGACACTCAACTGTTGGTCGAGGTAACTTAGCACACATGTTTCCCTACATTCCACATTAATAGATTAACACATGAACACCACTTTAATAGGATCTTCCTTTCTTTGGACCAATCTATGAACTTCCAACCTATTAGATACTTCTAAAATGTTTCTTCCTTCCATCATAAGTCACACTATTGGTTCATACAACTATATCTTTAAACCCACTTTTTAAATCTTACATTAAATTTTTTCCAGAAATGAGGGTCGGATCCTCTACCCTTTCAAACCTTTTTAAATGGAATATTTTCACTTAGTACTTAATCTCATGTCTATTTACACCCTAAAACTATCTTGATGTATCGGCCTCATCCCAGACAAATGCTAGAAAAAATAATTCAAGTATATCAAATGGCATGTATAATCCATCGCTGACATGGTTTCATGGGTCAAACTCATATTCTTTGAGGCATTCTCTTATCTTAATGTATCCATGTAGAATTTACCCAAAAAACAACTTCTGGATGACTTTCCACAACATACCATCTCCCTGTTGTGTATGAACAATGATATCCCACCAGTGCTTCACTAGTCCATACATTATATATAATGCCAACAAGACTCTCTTCTCTGTAAAAGTCTCTAAGTGATCCAAATATTATGGATAGACACTATAAATTTCTTTACAGCCTCTGGTCAACCATCTCCAGAAAACATTGGAGGGGGCTACATCTAAAACTCCATATTCATATCAATCATACATAACATGACCCAGTCTCTGTGTTGTTTCATCATCTTCGTAAAATGAGAATAATTATAATAGAACATCTCCTCTCCACTATTATCATGGACTAATAGGTTTTTCTTCTTTTCTACTATTGCAACGGTTTTGAAAATATTCTCTTGTTTCTGAACTGGCACATGTAATCAAGGTGGAATATCTCTATAATTCCAACCATGAATATTAGAACACATAACGTCAGTCTTACATTATTTTCATAAAATAAATCCCTCTACTATCCATAAAAACCATTTTGAATAATATAACCCAATGGACATTGCTACATTTAGAACACTACCATTGAGGATACCTACTATCCATCATAGATAACAATGTTGTAATCCAACTCACGTTATCACATGTATTTCAATAGATCCCATTTTGAAACCATTTCCAAATTCACAACATCAATCCTTCATATCCATAAAATTTCTATTTTAAAATACTTTTACAACACACACTTTAAATCATTTACAACCCTTCATTTTACAAAATTCCTTAACCATTATTTAACATTATTAATATTTATCCATTTACATCATCTTTATTATAACCCAATTTACTCAAAATATTCAATAATGTAATGTGAATTATTTCCTTCATGCCCCAAAATCCCATCCCATGTGGCCTATCATGATTCATTCTACCTATATCACTAGGAGCCTAAAATGATTCATGAATGAAAAAATTCATACAATCTCATCCATGAGAAAAAAATCATCAATTTGTCACATCACACAACAAGTGAATCACAAAATATTGAAATTTCATTCAATTATCAAGACCCATATTAGGAAAAAAATCACTCCCTATATATTTCGGTTTCCCCTCGATCAAGAGTATGTTACCCCCACGCATGAGCTCATTCCCACGTCCCAAAACATCATAATTTCTCATGTACCATCCCAAAATTATAAGACAACATAATATAACTTCCCTGATACCACTTTTTAATCTACCCATCCTAGGTGCCAATAAATCGGTTCCCTGAACCAGGTCTCTACATGGTCTCATCGTCTCCTCTTTGTTGGACAGATTATGTCTATTGGCAGAGGGGGTCTAATAAGTCATTCAGGGAGACTATAACCTCTTTACACGAGTAATTCATAATAGATAACTTATGAAATAAAGGAATAAATAAAAAATAATCCATAAGAAATAATTACCTATAATTTTCTAACAGGTTAAAGACAACAACCATACAATAAATATACCATGTCTTGATAATAGTTCCAAATGTGAAGAAAAAACCCCAAAAAACATATGATTCCCCAAATGGTTCCTTAATTCATTTATGGATACTCATCCACACACATCCCAAGCCCAAATAAACTCCCTATCATAGGGCCTTCTCCCTTATCCAAACCTACAACCCTGAAATCATCTCGAGTACCCAACTGCGGCCCGAGTAGGGTGTTTGTACAACTCAGTTGGCCACCACCAATGGTTTCTACAAAATATCAAATCTAAATAGATAGTTAAATAAATAACTAAATAAATTAAATTGTAAAAAAGAATGAAAAATCATGATACATTGGTTAAAATTATTAACTTTAAAAACTAACATTATGATTTCCATTTCAATCAATTATATCATCTTAATTACTGAATTCATTTTCATCACTTGTTTCGATGGGTTATGAATTTTCATCATTTACACACTGGAATAAGCTGGTCAATTATCATTCAAAGGAGAATAAATCAAGTTACCAAACTCACTAAAAATAAACATTTAATAAAAAATATATCACACAAACATTGGATCCTCAGTCCAGGATGTCTCATCAAATGTAACTGTTAGAGGTATAGAGCCACATTTACATTCCCGAATCCTTATATTATTGGGTTCTATTTGGAGCCTTAGTCTAACCCAACCAATAGTAAAAAATCCTCAAGTCCAATACACCCCAAGAAAGAGCCCCATTAAAATGATTATTTATCTATTTACAACACATATAGAATCACTAACCATACATAACCAACACACATAGCATTAAAAATTAACATTCCATTTAACACATATTCCATATTTATTCCTTAACCCATTATCAAATTTACCATTTACTTAGAACAGCCAATTTAATCCATATTTAATTTCGTACATTAACCCTTTTAGAATAATACACAATTCCCATACATTACCCCATTTAAAATACTCAGAAATACCCATGAATTTATCCATTTATACATTACGTGAATTCATTTTCCTTAATAAACTTCAGCATTTAAATTCCAATTTCATAATCAATTTGACACATTCACATTAATCCAATTAACTCTATTTTTACAATATTATAATAATTTCCTTATGCCATTACAAATATCTAGTCACAACCACTATTGGATCCATTTTTATATCTGATATTCATATCAATATATTTTCAATGGATTATTTTCTACATAAGGCTTCTCTATGACTATAATTACAATTTTCCATGTTTAGTAGTACTGGCGGACTCCATGGGTGGCCATAAACAGTATAATAAACCTCAATTCATCCCAAAAGGATCATGAGGGGTACAAATAAATATATAACTATCTATTTTTTCAGATAATACTAATATAATCAAATCCACATCAAGAGGGAATCAACATCAAAACCACACATGCTGAAATCGAAAATAAATCTATGGGATATAAAATATAGACTACCAACCACGAACCCAAAAATGAATGCACCCTTATCCTTTTACATAGGCCCAGATTCAAGAACCCTTTGAGCCCCAAACCTATAATCCAATAGAAAAATAGCGATTTAGATATCTAGATGAAGACCACAAAATCTACAATCCGTAATACATAAAATAGAATTAGGAGGAGTGATAGAATTAACTGGTGCTTTGATCTACAAATAATAACAATAAAAATAGCATACTATCAAAGGGGATCCACCATTGGGAATTATAGATCAAAATGGTTCATCACTAGAGATAGATAAATAATAAATGGGGTGAAAATCTGCTGGATAACATAAAATCCTTAGGGGAGAAATTTTAAATTGCAACTTCTTTTTGGGGTACACGGTTTGGAGGCACGATTTTCCAATCCATGGGAAAACCATGTTCTAGAATCATTCCAAGAGTGGTCGAAGACATATGGATTCTTTTGAATCCCACTTTGTTTGAAAAATGATGCAATCACCACATAAAATTCATCTATCCATGGTTACATTGTTTTTCATCCACCCTCAAATGGTTTTCACTAAAATTGCGCTAACAGTGCAACATGTACAAAACTGCTAGATTCAACATTATTTCTAGTCCAAAACCCCCAAAAAACCAAAAACAACATCATTCACCCAATAAACATTTATGTAGACATATTTAATGGATACAAACCAATAATTAGTGATAACATAATTCCATGATTTCAAGAATATTAAATGTTTAGAACATGTATTCTCTCACTATGCATCTTTATTTTAGTACCCATTTAGATTTCATAAAATGAAAATTTTCATTATACCATTTCTTGAATTTTATCAGAAAACCCACTCTAATGTTTTATTATATTAAACCAACCTTTTTCTACACTCTATAGGGATCTACCTTGGTTCAAGTGGGATTATAATTTATTCTTGGAGTATGTCTTTGAGGTATGTCAGGATTTACACACATTTTTAATCCTATTAAAATATATACATTATGTCACTTCTCTATTAGGAGATAGAACTTTTAATATATATATAATAGAAGAATATATAAGGGTTAATGGGGAATTAATTTAATTTCATATGGATCTAAGATTCATAGTAAATAATCCCTTTGTTTTAAATCACAATTTCTTAAGGCAACTATATTTTATATATTAGAGAGGTAGGTGTTTCTATACAATGATTATTTTTCATAAAATATATCAATTTTTTTATTTCTTTTTTTCTTCTGAAATTTTTTGATTTAAATTATGCGAGGTCAATTTTTTGAAATTGAATCGTTTTTGGCATAGAAAATGACTTAAACAGAATTTGATTGAAATTTTTACACACTTCAAGTGTCGGATAAAATCAATAATAAGTTGTATTAAATCTAAATGGATTTTCAAGGATAGGATCTGTATTTAATTTATTATGGAATGGTTTCATTAAATATTTTCCATGGGGTTCCTTAATATTGTGAGAGAACCTTTCACTTTGGGAACCCTAGGTGCATCTAGTAATTGGGAAATTAAGAATATAGAGAATATGGTGCCACAAGGGGTTATGCTTAATATATTATTAGAATGTTTAAGGGCTTAATATTATAGGATCCATTTAATGAAATATTTTCACCTTTTCTTATCTATGAAATTCCATGGTCATGTTCCCATTTTTTAATTGTACATGGTTAAACTCTTGATGTTAATTTTTTAGGTTCTTATTCCTCACCTATTGATCTTTTAAAATATAAATTCATTTTATTAATATCTTATATGTTATTAATCTTGTTGATTTTCATATTATTGTTGATTTGGATATGGTTTTTTTATATAAAAATATAAAAGAATTTTTTATGTACAAAAATATCAAATGAAATATATTTTTTAATTAAAATTTATTTTAAATAAGAACTAATGATTTATAGGGAATATATATTGTACCGATTAATGGTAATATCATATTGGGTGTTTTGATAATATAATAAATATATATTTAGTAATATGAGGCTTTGGTTTTTCAAGATGCATGTGAAGGGAAGGGGTTAATATAGCCTAAAATATCATCTTTGTTAATGATTCATTCATAGTGGGTTGTGATGGTGGTGATAAATGGTTACATGGATACATGGTTGGGGTTTGGATTTTTTTCCATCGAAGATTGGCCATTTTGATTAATACTTTATATCTCATTGTGGCATACTTTTTTATTCTACATTGTACACTTATTGTTTAAATGTATCTTGTTATACATGAGAAAAGTTGGGTTATTATCATTGTGAAAATAATTTTCATGGATATTTATGTTTATAATTGAGTGTTTATAATCATCCAAGGGTGATCGGTAGTGCACTCTAGGAATCTTTTATGCCATCATGGCTGACATGTCAGGTCATCCTGGGGTGGTTCATTACAAAATTGTATTATAGTTCTGGGGTGGAAGATATACTATATTTAGAATCATTTTTATTCAGGTAGTAAGTGATTAATAGTACTAGGAATATCACTTTCAAAATTGAGCTCATGTTTCCATGGGTTGTCGAGGATTTTTCTATCAAACTTTGAGCTTGATTTTGGGGGTTATTAAGATAAAAGATTTCATGTCCCTCTATCCATTATTGATATTTTCACCTCCCATTCAATTAATATATTTTAGAAATAAATAATGATTTATATAGGATTTAATATAGATTCATAAAGGTCATTTTTTGGATAGATATGTGTCTCTAAGGTGTTTAGAAAGAATATTTTTTTTATAATATATTATACCTCCAAAATTATATATCTTTGAATTGAATGAAGGATTTCTTGGGCATGTCCATTAGAAAAATAATCTAGTCCAACATGTTATATAGAAAATATAAATCGACACTATTCAATCCATGAGTCAACTTGATGATGGAAAATGAAAACATATGATGGACCATGTCATGAATATTACAAAAAAAAATAGACTAGTAATAAGTGGTGTTAAAGGAACCAAAATAACATAAGGAATTGATTGATATAATATTGAGGATTTTTAAATTTTTAATTAATCCATAAGATTCTAATGTATTCATAACTACTTATATTCTTGAATGAGTTATTACGAAATAATGGGATATAAGAAATCATTCTATATTACATAAGGACCTCACCGAGACCACTTTCAAGAATTATTGAAATAAGAAGTTATACACATAAAATGTTGGAGGTAAAAAATGATAAATATTTAATGAATATGGATCAATGAGATCACTCTATGATAGAGTATGGTTCTCATTTTTTCAATATATATTCAATTATTAAAATAAGGCCACATAATTTTAGATGGATCTAAATCCAATGATTGGATCAATGATTATTCTCTTCTACCATTAAACCTTAGTTGAAGTAGATGATAAAGGTGAAATTGTTGAGACACACATTTCTAGGATTATAGGACTTAGTGTATCATCATTGGAAGTAATATATATCTAGGGTTTTGAATAGCAGTAAAATAATGATAGATTTGGGTAATTAGATTACTTTTGGATTATCTTTATCGGATTATTCATGTCAAAACCAGGTTGTTTTTACTAGTGTGGAATTAATGGATATAACAAGGATAATTGAATGGTAGCACGTAGTATTTATCATTATTATAGAAAATCTGGTCATCTTAAGGGATTTTGTGGATAGGTACCCTATAAAAATAGAGAAAGATCCACCATCACCAAATTCAACGTATTTGTTACTAACACTGGAAATGGATGTGGATTTTATTATAAATAAATGGTTGATACAAATATATTTATGAAAGATTGAGGAGTATTTGAGACCATAATATTTTATGTGGTGAATTATTCATACATTGTATCCAATGTTGGATCAACTACTATGAGTTGTCTAGTTTTAATTTTCTGCTCTATAGTTTTGGTTTTGATTGATATAGTGGGATCTCATTATATTATGTTATCTAAGTTGAATGATGTGTTAGGTATACACTAAAATATTATTACATTTATGATATATCATTTTATTTATTTTGGATAATGGAAGGAATAATTTTTTAAATGTTTTTAATATACAATTATAATCACTGACCATGAGGTCATGGGAGATTTCCATGTTATTATTTTTAATATATTTTACATTGTCATTAGATTATACTAGATGATTAGTTTTAAAGACTATATCTTTTTTTATCATTATTGGGTTTATTTTCTATCTATGGATGGGGTAATAATTTATTTTAGTGTATGTCTATTTTTATATTGAGAAGATCAGGGCATATTGTACCTGAGGTAGAAATGTTATCATTCCATTTGTCACTAATATTTCTTGATGACATTAACCAATATTTAAGCAGACATATTCCTATAATGGTGGATGGGATCCATGATGATCTTCTTCATGTGATGCTTGGTTCACTTCCCCATAATAAGGTTGATTTCTCAATTGACATACTGCTAGGGATGGGTTATACCTCCATGGAATCTTATACTATAAAACCTTCTAGAAAAAAGGAGCTCAATTTTTAGCTTGAGGATCTTGAGTATATTTGATTCGTTTCATCTACATGTCTCATTGTTGGATTAAATGGTTCTTCTATCAATTAAGGATGATAGAATACACAATCTTTTTGTTGATTATTAAAGGCTAAAATAGGTATTTATTATGAATATATATGATTTTCCATCTAAAGTTAACCTTTTTATCAACTAAAGGGATTACAATGTTTTTTATGATTCATCATCGATCGGTTTATCATAATTTAATATATTTATAGTATGATATTATGAAGAATACATTTGGGATCAGATATGGTCATTATGATTATTTAATTGTAAAATTGGGTCTTAATAATTCCCATGTGATGTTTCGGTAATTGTGGAATCCAATTTTTCATTAGTTATTATCCTCATTCATGATTTCATTCAAGGATAAAATATTTTTTTCATCCAATTTAATGTAAGAACACTATGATCATATATATATTGTTATAAAAATATTTAATGAAGATCATTTATATTTCATTCTTTATAAATTAAAGATATAGATCCATGATGGGATGTTTATGATCATTGTTATTTATTTCAAAGGCATATGGGTGATTCTTTATATCATCCAAGTATTGATATCTTGGAAGAAACCAATTAATGTGTTTGATATTTAGATATTTTTAGGATTGGAAGGTTATTATAGGTTTTTTGTTTAGTATTTTAAAATGATTAAATATCATAATATAGAGGTAACCCAAATTATTTTAATAACAAATAGATTTAAAAATGTTAATGATAATTTGAGGAACTAATGGTACTATTGACTTATACTCTAGTTTCTATTCCTATAATACTATGTATATGATATGATTTATTTTTTAAATCTTTTTTATGGGATTTGGATGTGTTATTATACAAGGGATGAAGATATTGAACTATGTCTCTCACCAATTGTGTCATCATTAAAAGAATTATATTACCCATGATTTCATGTTTGATGTAGTGTCTAATACTCTTAAGACATGGTAACACTATCATCTCATTGAGAGTATTATTAAGTATTTGGATCACATGATCCAAAAGTATATTTATACCCTGAGTTATCTGATCTTTTTTTAGATATTCAATGTTGATTATCTCCAAATTATGATTTTGATGTTTCAAATAAATATATAATAGAGAATATGTTCAGTGATGTGATGAGAAATAAATTACCAATTCCATCCATAAATGGATCAATGGATGAGTGGTCTTTGATGAGTCTATTCACAAATATGATCTTGAATGTGGAAGAATATAATGAAAAGGTGTTCATATATTCTATTAAATGTGATTCTTAATTTTTCTATAGATTTTTTATAGGAAATAAAAACTAATTTTAATTGTTTAGTACAATAATTTATGGTGGGGATGCCATTGGTGACTAGTAATTTTCTTATGATGGTGTCTTGTATATTCGTGGAAGATTGGTCATTATGATAACATTGAGTTAAGAGTTTATGGATAGTGAAAATAATTCTAGATGATTCTTACACCATGGGATTAACAATATGTATGGAGATTTGAGATGTCAGTATTATTTTCCATTGATGACAGAGTTAATAAAAAACATTATTCCAAGGTGTCATACCTTCCATAAGATTAAGGTAGGTCACTAGAGATCTATCTATTTGTTACAGACATTACCCATTTTATGTGTAAGTGGGATGAAATATCAATGGAAATCATTTTTATTTTACCAGACTCATAGTGGGAAATATCGGATTATAGTGATCAATGGTCGACTAGTACAATCAGATGATTTCTTCCAAATTTAGGAGATGACTAAGGTGTTTGAACATGAGTGTCTATATGATTGAGATATTTTCAATCTCAATGGAGTTCCTTTTTATTATTTTACTTCTAATAGATTTCGCTGATTTACATTATAGTTTTAGAAATTTTTTGATTTGAAAATGGTTTCATAGTTTACATTAATCAATACATATAACCCTCAAATTGATGAACAAACAAAGAGGGAAATTTAAATGGTTTATTATTATTTTCATTTGTGCGCTCTTGATTTCTATGGTTCTTTGGAAAATAACCTATCTTTATTTTATTATTCTTCTATAAAAATCTATCATTAGAAACCTAGACCCATTATTTCTAGAGATTGTGTCATGCAAACGTTAATTTTGATTAAGATACATGTAAATCACCTTCCAAAGGATAAAACAATTTATTAGTCTTTGTAAACTATATACATACAAAAGTCTTGTCAAAAAATTTATACAAAAATTACAACATAAATGTTTTTGGATAATAAATATATTCTTTCTAGTGTATCCTTTCATATCTTTTTTATTACATTTTAAAGAATCATGGGGAATGTAAACATAATATTAGAGAGATCAAAATATCGGTAAGGGTTAATTATAGTGGAAGAAAGAATAAATCATTGATAATAGTAAATATGTAATGGTAAATAAATGAAAAAATATTCCCTGAAATAAGTAAACTAACAGTGGTTATATAAAAAATATGAAAAGGTAAATAACTAATCACACAACATAATAAATATTCAATGGTAAATAGCTGAATACCATGTCTTTTATTCAATGAACATCGATTAAAATCCATACATTAGTAATGTCAATGAAAAAATGACATGTATAATTATAACTGAATATAAATTAAGGAAATAAATAATTATTGGATGCCTTGATTCCTATGTCCATTGAACCTTTACCAGCATATCTTTTCAGAAAACAGTTTATAACGTGTCAGATGAAAACCTCATCGGCTTACTCTAACAAATCGATTAGTCCCATGAGACAATATATGCCCCATGGGGTTATATATAACAAGGTCCCACCCATGTCATACATATCTAAAGAATTACTCATATATCAAATAATTGATTTAGTTTATAAACAGTATTCCTTATCAATTATATTCAATTAGTAAAAGATGCACATTTTTCAATATTTACATACATATCAAATAACAATAAAAGTATACAATAATTTTAAAAATGGTATACATTTTAGGATATATTCATATACAAGAAAAATGATATATATAGTTTGCTAAAATTCAATGTTCAGTGATTATAAAAAATATAATATTTCAAGGGGAATAACAAAGAAATCAAGGTAGTGAAGTCCAATACTATGCATAATAAAAGGAATAATAAACCATATATAGGAATAATTTCGATGATATCAATACATCATATCCCAGGTGGACTAAAATAAATGATTATTTTTGTTGATGAATGGAAATATGATAAAAAATTATTTTAAAAAGGCATTCTTGAGGAAAATAGTGATTCAATTTTGAAAAAAAAAATTATTTTTCTTTGAAAACCACTATTATAATAATTTCATTAATAAAAAGACATTATAAACATATATCAGAAGATTCAATGATATAATTTTAGGTAATTTCATACATGTTATACAAGTTAAAATAAATTTTCTTTTATAAGGTAAAATGGTATGAATGTTCCTTGTTCGAAAAGAGACGAAAGATTCCATTAAAACATTTATAAAAGAAAAAAAGGGTAAAAATATTTATAATAAATCGTTTTAAAAGGTTAAAAAAATTTACAAATATTTTAATAAAATGCAATTTTGAAAAGAAAACATGTTTACAAACTAATGTGGGAAATGAAGTTTGGTTTTCCTAAATACATTTTCTAATACATTTTAATTATCAATGTTTGAAAAAAAAATATTATTACAGGTAAATTTTCATAAATAACAAGAGGGGAATAAAATTAATGGGTTAATTAGAAAATTATCCAATAATTTTCTTTAATGAGAATTCAATTGTAAACAGTCCCAAACAAAATGAAATTGTGAAGTAATCCCTTGAAAATACTGTAACATTGATGCGAGAATTAATCAATGATTAGATTATATATGTCAAATTTAAATCCACATAAAAAGTGGAAATACGAAAAAAATATATATTAAAACATTATTACACAAATAATCATAATATATTAATACAATTTACTAGTTAATCAAACCCAATGAAAAGGAATCAGGATATCAAATTCTTTACCACTTGGAAACATTTAACTGAAATACCTATAGAATAAATAATTCAAAATGAAACTTAAAAGAACATGGAGATAAAATAATTCATGTTATAATATTTCAATATGTAAATTAAATACCCCACAATAAATAATTATGTGGTGAATATGACTTTTATCTCATATATGTAAAAAGTTAGATGAAAATCCATTACCTTCCATTTCCTTTAGGGTGAACGTCCTTCAATATCATGTATAATAGTTTTAATATTGTTATAACTTATAAGAAAACCATATTAATCTTTATAATATGATATATTATCTTTTCAATATATTATTCCCCATTATTAAAAACCATTCATTTTTTTCACTATTTGAGGTGTTAATTTTCTACCTTTTTTAGTATGATTTGAATTGTAACTTTATGTTATTAGTAATTAGATCACAAATTAATAGTATAAATAATGTAAAATATGATTTAAATATAAAATATATCCCTGATACATTTATTTAGAATAATGTATAATATTTTGAGATAGGAAATGAAATGCACCGTCTAGGGAGACAATAAATCATACGTATACATAAACACTACTTTTATTTCATTTTCATATTCAAAATAATGAATATAAAATGTAATATATATTTATGTATATTTTATCTATAGTATTATAGTTTTATAATAAATATCACATATTTCACTTAAAACTATCGTCTAATACATTCCTTGTATAGCGTAAAGGATTCATATCGCTTTGAGGAGGCAGTAGTCCACACTTCTACAAATGATGTTATCATATTATCAAAAAATGGAAAACATAAAATTATGTGTTATATAAAAATTATAGAAGAATAAATAAATTAAAAATACTATATATATCAAATCGAAAAAAATTTCCCATCATAATCCCCCTTGAAATGCGATAAAGGATGAACAGACATTCATCAATTCACGAAGTGGTAGTCCATCATACACATGAATAGAATGATCGTTAATAATCAGATGGGACTATGTATAAGTATATTTCAAAAATGTTTAAAAATAGTATGTATATTAAGGATACTTATGTTCTTATTTAATCAAGGGATAATAACATTTTAGGGTGTGAATAATGAAATAAAATGAATGTGATCTCTAAATAATGTTACCTAATTTTTACAAAAACCATTTTGGAATATATGAAAAGAATTAATTGGATGAATTTATGCCCAATGTGAGGCTTATATGTTAATGGTCGATATTTTCAGAGCTTACATTGTCAATTTTTGTGTGACTTAAATGGCATATGATGAGTGAATATGTTAGAGGGGTGAGTTATATTGTATAATGGTGGTGGAGAGATATTCTTGTAAATATTTGAAAATGGAATTCCACTAACGTTTTTACCAAGTAATTATTCACCAATAATGAAATAAAATTGGATAAAATGGAGTATAGTGTCAATATATGAATATATATTGGGTTTTTGAAAAGATTCCGGGTCATTTTTTCACTATGTTTATGGTTTACTCTATTATTATGCTAGTTTTCTTCTTAATCGTTGTAATTAATTTTAATCACATTCACTAATATTTTTTCTGAAAATATAAATTCAAATTATTAGACATTATAAATTATTATTATTGAAAATATGCAATCCATTTTTCAAAAGTCTAATCACATAATTGGAATCAATTAATTTAAAATTAATCCCAAATATTGTACAATAATGTGGCTTCTTAATGAAATTTTTTTAAATGTTTGTAAGTTTTTTATACCTAATTTCAAATTTAAATTTATTAAAATTACATAATTTATATTAATTTATATAAAATATATCAAATTATAATTTAAAACTAAACAAAAAATTAAAATTTTTGTATAAATAAATTAGATGAAATATCAGTTTTGAATTAAAATTATGTTTTTTAACTATTTATCAAAAAATAAATCCTCACAAAAAATACCCGAAATTAACTCTAAGATATTTTATTTGAAATTTTATCAAAAACGTATTTTATTATAACGTATTATATTTATAGATGTTCTATAATTTTGATTCAAAATTTGTTGTCCATTAAATGTTGATAAATGTTCCTTTACAAAAATATTAACTTTTATGCGTAAAATTTGGATTGTTATTATTTTATGCATTTCCAATATAATGGGTGAATTTCAAAAATATTTTATTTAATATAATGTTTATTTATATATATTAATTAATATTATTCACTAATATTAATTAAATATATTTATTATAATAAAACAACTTTGGATGCATTAAATTTTTTTTATACTGAAGTAGTTTTTATATTCATTTTCAATTAATTGGTAAAGTATCGATTCATGTTATATATGTATAAAACATATATGTTAATAAGGTATTTAATCCTTTTAAAAACCACTAATTTAACAGATTTTTTTGTCTTATTATATTAGATAATATTATTTTAATAAAATATTGTTACTCGATTAAACACGGTCTTACTTGTAATGATATCTATTAAATAAAATCAAGGTTTTGTGTAACATAAGATAAATAAAAATTTCATTCATTGTAATCTATATCATGAATTTAATATCTTTACATTAGTAATTTTTATTTTAATGTATCATGATTTTATATTTCTTTATGTGCTTAGTGTTTCATGACTTACACGCTATCAGATACAATGTGATTTCTTTATAATTTCAGGGTGTTGCATTCTACACATCTTAATTAAATTTCATCATCACAATTTAAACTCAACCATGGTAATAGATTGTCTGATATTTCCTATTTTTAAATCCCACATTGGGATAAGGGTTCAAAAAACATCCTATAGAAAATAGAAAATGGGGAGTACAAAGGTCACATGGACTAACATATAACTATGTCACTATGTAAGTGAACATTAGTTGAAAGAAGAGATACATACATGGAGCAAATGTGGTAACATTTATAGGGAGTGATTAAGGTCATAAATCACCAACATGTTAATTATAAATGGACTTATAAGGGCCCAAATCTATATAATTACGATGTATAGACCATATCCTGGGAGCCACTAACCAATGCCCTAAGACAAGCTGCCACATGACCTCAGGTGTGCCTCTATGCACACCAGAAGATTCCTACTAGAAGTGACAATCAAAATAAGTCATTTGGGGAGACTATACACTCATTACCATATTAATTAATATAAATAATACAATATAAATATTTCAAACAAACTGAAATAACCAAATAACATGTATAAAAAACAACTCCCAAAACTAGGTACTATGTAGGTCTAATAATAAAAATGAAATGTCATGCTAATTATTTCCAAGTGAACAAAACAAAAAATAATGAAAATTATCCGAATTCCCAAAATGCTCATGACCCGTGTCACTAACCTCTCCCATAAACATCCCATGTCCGACTCAACTCCCAATCACAAGGACTTTTCTCCTTTCCAAACCTACAATCATAATGTCTACTAAGGTACCCCACAATGCCAGAACAGGGTGTGACTAGACTCTACAGGCCACCACCAATGGTGTCTACAAACTATCCTTCCAATATATAGTTTATTAAAGTTATAATTAAATACAAGGTAAATAATGACATATTGCTTTATATTAGTTAATAATTTTCTCTTGTTCAACTTATATCATTATACGTAGTTTCATTACTTATACCATCATCATTTCTAAATTCATTTCCACAACATGTTCAATTGGTTAGGTATACTCATAAATATCAATGAATAAGGGACAAAATTCAAGTTCACAATCAAACTATGGATAACACATATACAACACAATCACCTTAAATCCATAGTCTATGTGGTCTCGTCAAGTCCTACCACTAGGGGAATAGAACTTTATCCTCATCCCTAATCATTGAAAATAATTTGGGTGTTTAGAGATTTAGTCCAACGTGAACTGTTATCTTAGAACCTAATGTCAACACCCCACTCTACCAATCCATGTGTACATCTTTTTTGTACATTAACCACACATATACCATACCACAAAAAAATATCCAATTCCAATATAAATCACAATCCATAACAACAAACATGAGAAATAACAGTATGCCACAACCCATTATCACATTAACAATTTATTTTACAATGCAATTTACCGTAGTCCCCCTTTTTATTTCTAACTCACTAATCATATAAATTAGCTCCCCCAAATTCTTTCATTTATCATATCTGGCCATTTCCATATGTTAATTCACTTAACACATTTATCATTTCCCATGTATTATACCACTTGTTAATTTTATGTTTATATAACACTTAAATTCATACATAACCCTTAACCTCATTTAACCATTTTAATTTCAAGACATACAATACATTACCTAATATAAAAATATACACAAAACTACCCATATTACCTTATTAATTTTCACATTATTCAATTAACATGTTCATCTTGATACCACCTTAATCAGAACACAAATTAACACCTAACATTTTCATCAACCATGTTCAGGAGGGTCGGTACACCCCATGGGTGTCCCTATGTTGGTCAGGATAGTCCCATGCATCCCACAATGGTCATTAGATGTTCTATTAGTCATTGGGATACCCATTATATAAAATCTCACTAATGGTACCAAGAACACCACAATGGGAAAATAATAACAAACCTTTTCATGCACAAATATTTATAAAAACAATGGTATATAACCTGTAGACCCCATAACTCAAATAAATTGATGAATCCACTCTAAATAAAATACATTGATCATTATTAAACGTCCCTTTAAATAATTAATCTATATCTCAACTGAGAAATTGGTGTTTATATATTCGTATATAGATTAGAGAAAGACCCAATCCCTAAACCAAAAAGATAAGAAAGTGAGGGATTAGAGTCCCCTACTCTTCGATCTACAACCAACGACACTCCAAAATTATTATGATCAAAGTAGAATCACATATTATAATATTGTATCACTGGGGTTAGTCTCTATGGATTTGATTAGGATAAAAATTATTAATTTGGATGAGGTTCTTAAAAACCATAATGACAATTTAGTAATTTTTTCTAAATTTTACTATGTCAAATGATTTACTCACACATTTTTATAAACAGTGTTTAAACTTTGCAAAGGACACTATCAAATAGTGTTGGGTGACATGGTAAACTGTGTAGGACTAAACAATTAAAAAACCATCTATGAACCATGCAATATGCCACTATCCAAAATTGAATAATTTGGCCTCCAACCTCCGATGTTTTACATAAGTATGTGACATATATGTGCATTATACAAGTTGGATCAGTTTCCACCTCCATTCTTGTTATGAACCCTTGGAACAACCTTGAGTCCCATAAAACACCTAGGAAAACATCATTAACCAAAAAAAGTATATTTAAACCAACTGATAAAAAATTACATACATCCATGAATTCTGGGATCTTATTTGCTCTCCACATTATGAAAGATCATCCTCGAGCATCTCATGCCAAGCATCACTGAGTCCACAAAGAAAAGTGATTGGGAAACTAATCTTGCTTATCTAATTCTCACTCCCATGAATCTTCTTGAACTTTTCTATGTTTTTGAAGAACAATAACTAAAGAAACAACTTTTCCTTATAAAAATTTTGCACTATGAACCTCTATACGAACCAGGTGCACCTCAAAAGATGAATCAACATGAATCTCAACATACCTAATGTTAATCATATGAGATGGATCATGGTGATACTTCTGAAGATATTAAATTGAAATGCATCATGCATTCCACTATACCATAGTGGGAGAGACCATTAGTAATCCACCGATCTGATCCTCTCCACGATCACAAAAGGCCCAAGGAACCTGGGTGTCATCATCCCCTGTTTTGAAATTATATGGTGACCCACACATGGTGACACATGAATAAACAAACTATCAATCCATGTTAATCTGAAGAAGCCTATAAAGCGTATTTATATATGTCTTCTTCCAACTCACAGCCATTTCTATGTGATTCTGAATCAAAAGAACATTTTTTGACATCTTAGGCATGTGACTCGATACCAAGAACTCAGATTCTACAACTTCTAACCAATATAATGGTGATCTATAATCCCTTCCAAATAGTCCTTGAAATGGTGTACTATGAATTATATCCTGGAAAATATTTCAAATCGAAAAAACCATAAATAGATATGTGTTTTCCTAAAATCATCTAAAGCACAATACACAAGCCCATAACATATCCTCTAGAACATGGTTCATTCGCTTCAACTACCAATCCATTTATGGGTGAAAATATATATTAAAAAACACCTGATTACCATGTGACCCATTTAGACTCTTCTAGATGTGAGATTTATAACATGGATCACAATCTGAAACTATGATCAATGGTAATCCCTGAAACCAGACTATTTCATCAACATACAAGTCACTCAACTAATCAATGGTCGAAGTCTCTTGTATTGGATTGAAATGGTCCACCTTGGTCAACTGATCCACAACCACTCATATTGCATCATTCATCTAAGGAGTCCTCATAAGGCCTATAGAAAATTTAATCTTTACATTATCCCACTTCTATTCGAAAATGGGAAAATTATTTAACCACCCACTTGGGCACTGTTACTCAACCTTCACCTGATGAAATGTAAGGAATCACGCAACAAAAATCGAAACCTTCTTCTTCAGACCCATCCACCAATATTTCCTCTAAATATCACGATGCATCATAGTCAAACCATGAAATATATCTCACCTATATACATGAAAATGACTCATAAACCCTTCCTACACACCAACTGGAACCACGAAACGAACATGAAAGCAATCAATTTCATCAACACAAACTGACCAACCAAAAGGTGACTCCCAACTATTAAGGAATTCCTTCAAAACAAAAATATCTAAATCCTCATGCTGACTCTCATTGACCTAGTGAAAAATTGCAGAGTAAACTCTTTAGGATGAAAGATTCATTTGTCTGTTCCAACCCCACTCCTCCAAGTGCGTCAAATCAAATAAAGAAATCATTATCTATTCAGATCTTGATTCATAGACCACATTATTTTGAATCTTAGGAATTAGAGAATCTACTACACTATTCCCTTTTCTGTGTGTGTAATCCATCTTGAAGTCAAAATTAATCATATATTCAACCCATATTCGTTAATAATGATTCAAATCATGCATAGAGAAAAAATACAAAAGTCTTTTATGGATGGTAAAGAACTTGAATCACTCTCCCAAAATATAATGCCTCCAATTGATTAAAAAATAAACCAAAATGGACAACTAGAAAGCATGATTAGGGTAATTTATTTAATGACGCATCAACTGTATTGACCCATACCTACAAACTTTTTAGCCAACATCAACACTTCCCCAATTCCAATGTTAGAAGCAATGTAGAACAAGGTGTACCTATCACCTAACATTGGAATGATAAGGATCGTTGTAGTATACAACCACTTCTTCAACTCTTGAAAAAAATTCTAACATGCCTCAAACCATTCAAAACGAACACCCCACCTAGTTATGCTAAAAATTGGTGCTTTCAAGATAGATAAATCTTTAATGAACCTTTTATTATAACAATCAAAACCTAGAAAACTATGACCATCAGAAACACTCTTGGGGTGTTCCCAAGACACAACAACCTACACATTCTCTAGATCCACCATCACACCTACCTCAGAGCTACTATATTCGATTAGTTGCACTTTATCAATCCAAAAATAAAATTTTGATATCATGGAATAAATCCTATTACATCTTAGTTTACTCAAGATGATGTCCTGGTGTTTGGAATGATCGTCATGAGTGTTATAGTACACCAAGATGTAATCAATAAAGAAAAACATAAACATATCCAGAATAGGGTGAAATATTTGGTTCATTAAATCCATGAATATAGTTGTTGCATTATTTAACCATAAAATCATAACCAAAAACTCATGCAACCCCTCCCACTTTATAATGGGTTTCAACAAATATATTGGAAGGCATATCCCTAATTTGGTAATACCCCACATCACAAATTGATCTTAGAAAACCCAGATGCACATATTTTCGGGACAAAATGATCATCAATTCAAGAAATATGGTATATATTCACAATTTTCAACTACTTCATCTTCTTGTAATTGAAACATAACCTCAATGGTCCATTATCGTTTTTTGAAAAAAAAACATGGGAGACCCATTAAGAAACGACTAGAAGGGATAAACCCTTTATTCTATAATTAATGTAACTGATCTTTAAATTCATAGTGTTTAATTGGTTCCACTCAATACAATGAATTCAAAAAATGGATATGCTTTGGAAAACAACTCTATTATAAACACAATGTGCCTCTCATGTGGCATCCCCATGAAATCCTCTATAAAGACATTCGAAAACTAACCAACATTATGTGGATAGACATTCTACTAAACTCCTCCATCATTCAGAACATGATAAAAAACTTTGGCTTTGATTTCACCAATATTTTGGGAAATAGTCCATCCATGGATCGCTCAAAAATCCCACTGCACACGATTTACATATGTGTTTACCTCAAGAGAGTGAATGGTACTCGATGACAATAAACATCAATATGGGCCCGGTACAACACTATCAAATCCATGGCCAAAAGAAAGGTAGAACATGATATCTTGAGAATGAATAATTCCCACATCAAATGGTACCCCCAAACATCTATATCACAACCCTTACATTGTTTGATATCCTCATCTCACACCACCAATGTAGTGTCAAACAAGATAATCCCACACAAAAGTTCCACTGTTAGGCCCAACACAGCTACAAATTTTCCATAGAGAAATGAATGTATGGACAATGTGTCAAACAAAAAAACTAAATGGTTGATGAAACAAGAATAATACCTTGATCTGTAGATAGTCTAGCATCACTATCTCTAGGTGTAGACTGAACTGTGTGAAGTTGGCCTGCCCCTCTTCCCTAGGCTCAAACCTGAATCCCTGGAACTGCACAACTCTTCTGATAAGTATGTTCTCACCCTAGAATACCATTCCCCCTCCGTGTCCAGTACGTCCCGTCGATCCTCAACAAGAAACATGAAATTGGGTAACTGACCCCTTCCCACAATCAACATTTGCCTCAATACTCCATCTATTCACATTGGTGGAAGATTTCTACAAAACCTTGAAACATGTCCTAACATACCACATGACCGGAAATCAATTGTTGGGGTGGGACACAGAACACACATGTGTCTTGGAATACAACACTATTAAAGGAAAACATGATCTATACCATGATAGGATGACCCCATATTCTAACAACTTAGGAAACATTCACCCTGATAGAAGCTCGCAAAGAGATGATTCATTCCATCATAATCCACAACACTCACTCATCCAACTGTTACTAGAAGTCCACTACCTGAATTCCCTTTTAGGTTCCCTTTTGAGAAAAGATACTGATCCTCATGATCAATAATCCTTTTCAAATGTAATATGTTCACCTAAGACCTAATCTCATATTTCAACCTGTCTCTGAAATTTTTCAACATAACTACATTATCTCCTACCAATGCAGGAACAAAGCATCACACAATTGGTGAAATGGACCTTAATAATCCATAAATGACATTTCCACATAGTTCAATCTCATAAATCCACATTCTTATCCTTCCTCATGGTTTTTGGATAGAAATTATCCAAAAACATTTCATACAAATATTTCCATATCATTCCTTCATCTCATTCAGTATGCACTATGGTATGTCACCAACTCTTTGCAAGACCAGACAACATATAATTTGTCAACATGAATATAATTTATGATGGTGTCTATAAAGGATAATAAATCATTTAGGAGGAATCCTTTGAGAACTTAGATTTCACTTGTCCACCCTCTTCAATAATGGTTGGAGGGATTTGTAGATGAAATTCCATGGCCTGCACAAACATTCTCGGTACAACTGAACCTAGGTCACATTAAATCATTTGCATGAAGAATGCATGGTACTCATAGAACATAACTTATCTATTATCATGGTTCTACATGTTATCTTGTTCCACTATTTGATGATCTTTTTTTGCAATATCCTATTGTTTCCTGACTGACACATGTCATCATAGAAACATTTCTCTATAATTCCAAGCACATTATTTAGAATGAAAAAAACAAAGCATCCATAGTTTATATAAAAGAAGGCTCTACTATGGGAAAAAAAGTAATCATTTTAATTAGCCATATTAAAGAATATCATCACACATAGAACACTACCATCTACAATACCTACCATGGGTCGTGGTTGACATGGGGTAAACTGATTAACATCACCATGGTTCTTCACTAAACATCATTTTTAAAAACTATTTCTCACTCAAAACATAAATCCTTCATCATAAAAAGCTTTCCCATTTTTCAATTGGTTATAACCACAATTTATCATGATTAAATATTCATTATGAACAATTATTTAACCCTTTTCATACATTATATCCCTTTTCCCCATTAGAATCAACCTTATTAGAAACATTTTTCATTTAATGCCTTTAAGAATGTAAAATCAAATTCACCAATTATATCCCACACACGCATATCATGTGTTACAACATTGATATATATCATTTATATAATTAGGTTCCCATATTGATGAATGAAAGAACATCCTTTTTCCCATATGTCGATGAGAAAAATATTATTAAAAATATCACATCACACATTATATGCATTACCCAATGGTGAAATATCATCAATTGTAATAAATCATATTAATAAAAACAATTTCACCCCAAGGAAATTGGATTTTTCATCATACATGGGTTAGATACTCCTAATATTGATCTCATTTCCAAGGCCCGACACACTTCCAAATCCCTATATCATCATAAAAAATAGTAAGTCCATAGAAAAGAACTGTTTTGTTACAAAATTTTAATGTCCCCATCTTGGGAGCCAGTAAACTGTTCCCAAAGCCGAATCACCACATAATCTCAAGCACACATATCCATATCACAGAGGTTTAAATAAGTCTCTTGGGGAGACTATACATTCATTATCAGAGTAATCCATAACATAAAACAATATAAATAGTGGAAAAAATTGTAATTGCCAAATAACATACTTATGATACATCTCCTGAGACTGGGTACAAACTAGGACAATTAATAAAAATTCAACGTCAGTATAAGGAATTCTATGAGAACCAAAGCAAAAATATATACATACAGAATAATTCACCCAATGGTCCTGACCTATATCTGGAACCTCTTTCATGCACATCCCATTCTCTAATCAACTGTAAAGTATATATCCTTTTCCCCTTTCCTAACCTTCAATCATGAAGTTTGCTTGGGAACCCCATGTAACGTCCTCACCCCAGTTACCCAGAGTCTATGCATTATTACATAACATTTTCATGATCACAAAAGATCAATTCTCAAAATAACGATTAGTTTTGTATCTATGGAATCACTAGATACATTCATAAAGTTTAAATTACATAATAAAGTGAAAACTATAACAACATATTGTCTCCACACTCATATCCCCTTATACTACCCCTGCAGGTCATTCAAAAAATACTTCTTTACATCCTCATAAAATTAAACCATAGAAAAGGGTGAGCTCAAATTCCCAGTAAGGATAACAATATATCAAAAACTTTCATAAATAAGAATAAACATTTAAGGAAATGTATAAATAAAACAAAAGCCTTTTAAACTTGAACTTAAACATAATATGGAAGAAATAAAATGAAATAATTCCATTTACTTATTCACATGGATATTCTAATAGTTGAATAATCACAGAAAATATAAATAACCACTTTCATAATGATGGAATGCATAATTCCAGACTATCATAACCACATATTCAAGGCCTGGTGCTAACAATAGAAATAAGATTTTGTCAGGGACTTGTTCCAAGCCACTAGTTTGTCTAATGAGACCTACCGATTCATCGAGGAGCTATAGCGGGCTCCTCCCATCACCTATAAAGTCCAATTCATTCTTCATATGAACAGTTTTAAACATAACATAAACATTCATATAAAAACAAGAATATGAAATGTCAATAATTTCTCCATAAACCATGAATGGTATAAAAATAACACATCTATAATCAAACATATTACAAAATATTCAATATTATATGATAGTTTTGTATCACAATAAATCAACTTCAAAAAATCTTAAAATCAATCATAGGATGTTGACATAGATGAAAACAATACTATTTGAGAGAAATATCTCTTTTTTAAATCATTTAAAAGTCACATAATTATAAAAGGATACTTTTACTTTGAAAATATTCTTATAAGATTTGAAGGGAAGCTTCGATGATTTTATAATGGCAGAAAAAAGCCGCACCCGCCGTATAAGTAAAAAAAATACATTCTTACCTTAATTCTGTCGAAATGGTTAAAAAGGATCTTCTTTGAAATACGACCGAAAAATTACTTTATAAACATATTATAAAAATTCAACAAGGGTATAAATGACTTTAACCCACAGTGTAAAATTTTAAGGATGATTCTAAAAATATTTTTATGAAACATAGATGTGGATGAAAAAAAGGTCCCAGTAGATACTTACGTAAAAAAACCACGAATAATAATAAGATTGTGATATTAACCGTTACCTTGTAATTTTCCCTGGTTGAGGGTAGGTTAAGTTCTTTTATTATGGTGAAATAATTTTTTTTAATTATAAAAGAATAATATACATTAATATGGATGAGCTCAAATTCCCAGTAAGGATAACAATATATCAAAAACTTTCATAAATAAGAATAAACATTTAAGGAAATGTATAAATAAAACAAAAGCCTTTTAAACTTGAAATTAAACATAATATGGAAGAAATAAAATGAAATAATTCCATTTACTTATTCACATGGATATTCTAATAGTTGAATAATCATAGACAATATAAATAACCACTTTCATAATGATGGAATGCATAATTCCAGACTATCATAACCACATATTCAAGGCCTGGTGCTAACAATAGAAATAAGATTTTGTCAAGGACTTGTTCCAAGCCACTAGTTTGTCTAATGAGACCTACCGATGCATCGAGGAGCTATAGCGGGCTCCTCCCATCACCTATAAAGTTCAATTCATTCTTCATATGAACAGTTTTAAACATAACATAAACATTCATATAAAAACAAGCATATGAAATGTCAATAATTTCTCCATAAACCATGAATGGTATAAAAATAACACATCTATAATCAAACATATTACAAAATATTCAATATTATATGATAGTTTTGTATCATAATAAATCAAATTCAAAAAAGCTTAAAATCAATCATAGGATGTTGACATAGATGAAAACAATACTATTTGAGAGAAATATCTCTTTTTTAAATCATTTAAAAGTCACATAATTATAAAAGGATACTTTTACTTTGAAAATATTCTTATAAGATATTAAGGGAAGCTTCGATGATTTTATAATGGCAGAAAAAAGCCACACCCGCCGTATAAGTAAAAAAAATACATTCTTACCTTAATTCTGTCGAAATGGTTAAAAAGGTTCTTCTTTGAAATACGACCGAAAAATTAATTTATAAACATATTATAAAAATTCAACAAGGGTATAAATGACTTTAACCCACAGTGTATAAAATTTTAAGAATGATTCTAAAAACATTTTTATGAAACATAGATGTGGATGAAAAAAAGGTCCCAGTAGATACTTACGTAAAAAAACCACGAATAATAATGAGATTGTGATATTAACCGTTACCTTGTAATTTTCCCTGGTTGAGGGTAGGTTAAGTTCTTGTATTATGGTGAAATAATTTTTTTTAATTATAAAAGAATAATATACATTAATATGATATCATATATGATCTTTTGAAATTTCTTTGTTAATAATATCTTAGTATTATCGTCGTTTCGGGTGTTAACTTACTCATTTTATTTTATAAGTTTTGTTATATAAGTCTTGTTTGTTATGGATAGGTTGTATCATATTATTATATATAACGATATCAAGTCCTTTAACATTATTTTTAATCATAAAATGAGAATTTTACTTCCATGGATATAATGGGGAATGAATCTCATCGCGTTCGTGGATACAATAGTCCGTACATACGCACGAGCAATAATATCATTATTTTTATTTTAAAATAATATATAATTTGATTTTGTATCATATATAAAAAATCATTATCATGTTATATTTATTATTTACTTCAATTACACATCATTATCATACCGATCCAAATAATAATGTTTTGAGCAACAATTACACCACGACGTGGAGATGGTACGTCGTACGTACACACGTATGGTGACATGTCATTAAAAGGATGGATATAATACTGAATATGGTTGTACAGTATTAATAACAAAATCTAGTATTTAAAAGATATTGTAGTTGTTTTTTTAGAATGGAAATAACAACGAAAGGAGATGTTGACGAAGAAAGGAACTTGAAAGAGGGTGGTGAAAACATTAAATCTTCTTCGGGTTCTTCCTTTTGATTTGATCAAAAGGGCTCCATAGGATGGGTTTATGATCAAAATAAGGCCTCTAGGTTGATTTGAGGGAATTTTATAGAATATTCGGTCTGGGTTTGGCTGATCCAAAAGGCTTTGAAGGTGCTAATTAGAGGGAAGGTGAAGTGCCCTTTTATAAGAGGGGTGAGGGGCACCTTGGGAAAACCCAGAAATATTATTTTATAATAAATTCACATTCGATTTATAATGGCTCCAAAGTGAATTATTTAAATTTTAAGGTGATTTTAGGTAGAAAAAAATTCAACCAATTGGTTTTAGATATGTCTGGGTTACTATAATAACATTATCTTTTTTTAAATCTTAGTAAAATTGTTTGACATTTACCATTATTAATTGTATTTTAATATTATATAGTCAATAAACTAACTATAAAATTCCAAGATACCCCAATGTGGTCCATTAATAATACACCTATAATTATATAAGTCCATTTTCTGAACCTCATATTTTTAGGAATCAAATATCAATTAATAATATAATATTTTTTTAGAAACTCTTTTATGTCAATTTTGAAACTATTTAATACTTGAATTTTGTTAAATTCTTAACAAATTTAATAATTCAAACCAAATTAATATAATAAATCCTGAAATTTCATATTAACCAATAAATTTTCTTTATGTCATCAAAACTTTCAAAATATATTTACTTTAACCTTTATAATACGAATTGTTTGATTTTTAATTAATATGGAAAATACTACATCATTTTTATTTCATAAATATATTTAATTATTAAATATCTAAAAAATATAAATAAAATACTATTATTTAGGAAGTCTTTTTTACCTTTCTAATTAATATTTATAATCGAAAATATAATATATATAACCCTATGTAAATTTTTTTTTCTAAAAAATATATGCTTTTGTCATTCTTGTATTTACTTTAACTTAAATAATATAAAGTTTCAATATCACTTACAAGTAGATCCACGGGGTCCCAAAATCTTCCCAAATATTCCCACATTCGTAAATGTATCAACCAATAGATATAGGATATGATTTATGGTAATTTATTATTATTATAATATTATTTTTTTCCCTTATTTACCAGATTTACCCTTTAACCATGTTAAATAAAATATTTACCGAGGTAATTATTCAAAATGTTTAAAAATAAAAGTTAACTATTTAAACAATTTGAACCTCTTGATTCTAAATATGGAATATATTTTTCTAAACCAAAAACAGAGAAGTGGAAGAAATTAATTTAGAATTAATTCCCATTGTTAAAACAAAAAGCGTGTTTTTAAGAGAAAATAACTATCAAAATATTTGCACTTGCTTATGTCCAGTTTAAATGTGAAATTATGTCCAATGACAAAAATTGGATTAAATGGTAAAAATAAAATATAATTATACTCTTAAATAACTCAATTTCATAATTTATCACAATTAATTATTTCGATTAAAAAAGTTTTTTTTAATTAATTTTAGTAATTTTCACTATTCATCTAAACATGAAAGTTATCAGAAAAGTACTGAAAATTCACCCTAATCTAATTTTGATATTCAGAATCCATAAATGATGTCAATTTTGAGTGATAAAATGTTTAATATTTAAAAAAGTGGGTATTTATATTCATAACAAGTAGTTTGATTGGTTGTGGTCTGTGTTAGAACTCGAAGATGTGTAAAACACACACTAATGTATTATTCAAAGAGAAGCGTACCGTGGAAGCTTGGAGTGTCACATTATCCCCGCATTTAAATAATTTCATCCTTGAAATATCTAGATCACTACTTCATAAAAGGACTCGGGTGGTTCTTCATCATAAGTTCATCGGTTTCCCATGTTGCCTCTTCCATCTTATGGTTTCTCCATAGAACATTTACCAGAAAAGTAGTCCCGTCTCTCAGCACTTATTCTATTATATCAAGAATCTTGACATGATATTCACAATAAGATATATTAGGCTCCAGTTCTAATTCCTCATAGGTTATTACATGTGTTGGGTCATGCATGTATTTTCGCAACAGTGATACATGGAACCCATCATGAACTTCTGAGAGACTTGGAGGCATTGCGAAATTGTAAGCTACATCCCAATTCGTTCTAGAAGTTTGGATGGTCGGATGTACCTGGGACTCATCTTACATTTCATATTGAAAAGTATAACACCCTTCCATGGAGATAACTTCAAGAAAACATGATCTCCTAACTGAAATTCCAAATCCTTACTTTGTTTATCGGCATAGCTCTTCTGCCTACTTTGAGCTGCTTTGATGTGGTTTTAGATTACCTTCACCTTTTCCATCATTTCCTCCACAAGTTCTAGTCCTATGAGTTTTATTTCACCAACATCATCCCAATAGGTTGGTGTGCGACATCTCTTTCTGTATAACGCTTCATATGGTGCCATCCGAATACTTGAATGGAAGCTATTGTTATAAGAAAATTCTACCAGTGGTAAATATTGATCCCACATACCCTGAATGTCAAGTGAGAAAGATCTCAACATGTCTTCTAAGGTTTGAATACTCCATTCTGATTTTCCATCAGTTTGGGGGTGGTAGCTGGTTCTCAAAAGGAGTTCAGTATCCTAGCCCTTCTGATTAATCTTCCAGAATCATGAGGTAAAATGGGGATCATGATCATAAAAAATCTATAGGGGTACACCATGAAGTCTCACAACTTCATTAATATATAGTCTTGCTAGACGTTCAACTGGTAAATCTTCCCTTTTAGTATGAAAATGTGATAACTTGGTAAGATGATCAATAATGATCCATATTGCATTGTTCCTTTTAGGAGTCTTTGGTAGTCCCTTGAAAATGTCTATCATGATATTATCCCATTTCCACTCAGGTATGGGAAGAGGTTGCAATACTCCTCCAGGATGTTTCCTTCCAGCTTTCAATTTTTGAAAAACAGTACATCTTGACACAAAACCATCAATCTCCCTCTTCATTTTGTCCCAAAAAAATTGTTCCTTTAAATATATACACATTTTGGTGCTCCCAGGGTGTATAAAGAAATTAGAACTATGAGCATCATCCAATAATTCTCTTTTTAGATCGGGTATCTCGGGAACAAAAAGTCTCTGCCCAAATTTCAAAATTCCATCTTCATACACAAAGTCACTCAATATCCCATCATTCACCACATTAATCTTTTTTTAGTCACATTATCATCAGTCTGAGAACTCTTTATACTTTCTAGTAAAGATGGTTTGTCAACCATTTGAAATTTTTTGTATGTTTCACCTTCCATGGTGACTCCCATATCCATATTTTCTAGATCCATGTATATAGGATACTTTTAAACTATCATCTTGTTCAAAATTCCATGATCCATTCTACTAAAAGAATCTTCCACCTTATTTTCCTTCCCCGAGGGGTAATGTATCGTGCAATCATAATTCATGAGTAGTTCAAGACATCACCTTTGCCTCATATGGAGTTCTTTCTGTGAGAAAATATACTTAACACTCTTGTGATCAGTATAAATCTCACATTTTACAACATATAGATAGTGTCTCTAAATATTTAAATCAAAGAATACAACTTCTAACTCAAGATCATGAGTAGGATAGTTATGATCATGAATTGTCAGCTATTTTGATTCATAGGTAATAACTTTATCATTCTGCATAAGGACACAACCCAATCCATTATTCGATGAATCACTATAAATAACGAACCCCTCATTCCCCGATGATAGAGTCAACATAGAATAATTGACTAATATTCTCTTCATTTCATAAAAACATTCTTCATAATATTTTGTCCAAACTAATTTAACCCCTTTACTTGTGAGCTTCGTTAATGGGTTATCCAATCGGGCAAAATTATGGGCGAAATGCCAATAATAACCTTCTAAACCAATAAAATTGTGTACCTTCTTTATAATCATTGGTGTTGGACATTGATGGATTTCTCATGTATTATAATTATCAATAGAGATTCCATCTTTAGAGTCAATATGGCCATGAAAAGAAATCTCCTGAATCCAGAATTCACACTTTCTAAACTTCCCATATAATTCATGTCTTCTCAAAGTCTTCTATATAATGAGCAAGTGATTTTCATGATCTTCATAGCTTTTGAAGTATACCAATATATCATCAATAAATACCACCACAAAATCATCTATATATTCCTTGAAAACATTATTCATTAGATCCATGAATACAGAGGGTGTATTAGTCAATTCAAAATGCATTACTGTAAACTTGTATTACCCGTAACTTGTTTGAAATCTAGTTTTTGGAATGTCTTCCTTATTCACACACAACTGATGGTATCCAGATTGAACTTCAATCTTTGAAAAGTATTAATCTCCATAAAATTGGTAAAATAAATCATCAATATGAGGTAGGGGATACTTTTTATTAATTATTATAGCATTGATTTCCCTGTAGTTGATACATAACCTCATAGATCCATCTTTATTCTTAAAAAATGTACATGGGTCCCCATTGAAAAACACTAGGGTGAATAAATCTCTTATTACTCAATTTCTCTATTTTTTTATTTATTTCAACTAATTCCAAAGTGGCCATTCTATAAGGGGTCTTTGATATAGGCATTGAACCAGGAATTAAATAAATGGAAAACTCAATTTCTCATTCTGGAGGATATCAAAGTAAATCTTATGGAAACACATCTACATATTGTTTCACAATAAGTACATCCTCTATTTGATCATTAAATTCCTTACCCACAGCTATTTCATTCTATTCGAACCCAATAATTGAATTTAGTTGAGCTACTGGGGGTGGATCTAGATAAGAATTAGGTGGTAACGATTCTGCTTTGAAGAGATGGTGTTCTTTGTCATCATTATCAAAAATCTTAACCTCCTTCTTCTTACAATAAATCGTCACATCATGGTCTGAAATCCAATCCATACCAAGAATTATATCAAATTCAATCATAGGTACAATGATGATATCGACAAATAAAGAACATTTGTGTGATCTAATGGGGACTGATTCACAAAACATTGTTGCAATGATACTTCTCTTAGTAGTTATGACTGAAAACTCCCTTATTAAATCAATTTGGAAATATCTAATTTTCTTAGAAAACTGGGAAGATATGAAACAATATGATGATCTAGAATCAAATAATACATTTTCTAAACATGAGGAAACCATTATATTACCTGCCACCACGTCTTTCGGAACTTCTACCTCTGCAGTAGTGATAACATAAGTTTGGCCCTGATCCCTTGGCCATTTCTGAGGAATGTTTCCCTGAATCTTAGGACATTCATTTTCATAATGTCCCATCTCCCTGCTATTGTAGCATTGAACATCGGTAGCTTCTTTCCTCCCCTTGAAATCATGAGTTTGGGGGAATTTTTCACCACACTTGTAACAGACTCCCATTCCTTTTAAGCATGTACCAGGGTGTTTCTTCCCACATTTAATATAGGATGGATATTCAAATTTTCCATTCTTCAACTTATTTCCATTTCCAGAGTGATATGTAGATCTCTTCTTCCCTTTCTTTGCTTTAATATCATACAACTTAGAGAATTATTTTTTTGTCTTGATAGCACATGAGACAATGTCCTCATACTATGAGAAGGACTGTGAGACTAATGATCGACGAAGAATGGGTTTTAAACCATCAAATAAAGCATCAATCTTAATCCTTGGGTTACATATATAATCTTTTTCACGCCTCACTAACCTTGTATAGCTAGCCTCATACTTTGCAACATTCTCGTCCTACTTTTGTCTGAGACTCCGAAATTGCCTTCTTATATTTTCTCGATGGTCCTAAGGAAATTATTTTTCAAAGAACAGCTCTTTCAACTCCCTCTATTCCATATATGATACTTCATCATCTTTCATTGTGTTTTGAATCAATGGCCACCTTTGGTCAGTATCAATAGTGAGGCGTTAAATTGTCATGATAACTTTTTCCCTTTCGCTACTCCCCAAGGAATGGATTATTTTATCTAAAGAAGTTATCCATTTCTTAGCTACTAGTAGATTTGTACACCCATTTAATGTTTGGGGTTGTTTACTCTTGAAGATATATATCATTGATTCTCCACTTTGTGGATCTTGGTTTTCCATACAAGTATGTTTATTATTCATAACCCGAGTGAGCTTTCCCAGTATGGTGATTAGCTGATCAACACTGGTTGCATCACCAGCACCACTATAGTTATCTTGAGCAGGAGGGAAATCCCTACATGGAGTGTGTGTATTGATACCATTTCCATTTCTTCCACTAGGTGCCATTTCTAAACAGTGGCATACAGTAGATTAGTTTATGAATCAAAATACATAATTCCAAACTTCTAAAGAACATAACATATATTGATCCGTTTATGGATGTAATCCATAATCATAAAAAAAATGTTTTTTTGTGGAAGTATATACTCATAAACCCTTCATAATGGTTTGTATAGAAAATGAGAATTATCCTAATCATATCCCTCGAGAGTGTCCTAACCAAGAGTGCAGCAAGGCCCGTTTTCCTGCAAAAGTTCCTTTTAGAGTCTAGCTCAGAGTGGTGTTTTTCGATTTTAACCCTAGGTACATCTGTTCCAGGGCCACCTCTACCTACTTGTATCCAGACAGGGATGTATTTCTTGTAAAACTCACAAAATCTCTAAAATACCAAAATTATAGGAAGTTCTTCTATACTAATCTTCAAAGACCATATTAGGTCTATGTTCTCTAATAAGAGTTTATCTAAATATAGATTCTAAGGATTGTACTATACATTCTCTAATACAAACTATAGTTCCCCAACCACAGTTACCCAGATTCGTTGCATTATTACATAACATTGGCATGATCACAAAATATCATGTCTTGAATGACCGATTAGTTTTGTAGCCTTGGAATCAATAGATTCATTCATAAAGTTTACATTAAATCATAAGGTGAAAACTACAGCATCATATTATCTCCACACTCATATCCCCTTATACTTTCCCTACAGGTCATTCATAAAATACGTCTTCAAATCCTGGGAAAAATAAAACATAGAAAGCGGTGAGCTCAAATGCTCAGTAAGGATACCAATATAGAGAAAACATTCATAAGTAAGCATAAACATTTTAGTCAATGTATAATTAAAACACAATCCTTTTAAACAATAACTTCATAATAATATGGATGAAATTAAATGAAATAATTCTATTTACTTATTCACATGGATATTATACTAGTCAAATAATAATATGTAATAACAATGTCCACTTTCACAATGATGGAATGCATAATGCGAGACTATCATAACCACATATACAAGGCCTTGTGCCAAGAGTACAAATAAGATTTTTTCAAATACTTGTTCCAAGACACTAGTTTGTCTCATGAGACCTACCGATGCATCGAGGAGGTATAGCGGTCTCCACCCATCACTTATTAAGTCCAATTCATTCCACATATGAACATGTTTAAACATCACGTAAACATTCCTATTAAAACTAGCATACTAAATGTCAATACTTTCTCCATAAACCATGAATCGTATAAAAATAAAACATCCACCATCAAAAAAATCAAAAAAACTTCAATACAATATGGAAGTTTTGTATCATAACAAATCATCTTCATATAAGCTTAAAATAAATCAAAGGATGTTGACATAGATGAAAACAGAACTATATGAGAGAAATATATATTTTTTTAATCATTTTGAAGTCAAATAATTATAAAAGGAACAATTTACACTGAAAATATTCTTATAATATTTTAAGGGAACATTCGACGATTTTATAATGGTGGAAAAAAGCCGCACCCGCCGTATATGTTTAAAAAATACATTCTTACCTTAATTATGTCGAAAAAGTTAAAAAGCACCTTGTTTGGAAGACGAAAAAAATATGGCTCTATAAACATTTAAGAAAAGACAAAAAGGGAATAAATGAAGTTATCCCATATTCTATAAAATAGTAATAATTATTCGAAATACATTTTTAAGAAACATGGATTTGGATGATAAAGAGGTCCTAGTAGATACTTACGTAAACACAACCTCGAATAATAAAGAGATTGTGAAATTAAACCTTACCTTGTACATATACTTGGTTAAGGGTAGTTTAACCTCTTATGTAACGGTTAAATAATTTTTATTAAATTATACATGAATCATATACATTAATATGATATAATATATGATCATTTAACAATTCCTTGTTAATAATATCATAGTATTATCAACGTTTCGAGTGTTAACTTACTCGTTTTCTTTTATATGTTTTATTTCATAAGTCATGTTTTTATGGATAGGTTGTATATTAATTAGATAAAGAATGATATTATGTCCTTAAAAATTATTTTTAATCATCAAATGATAATTATAATTGAATGGATACAATGGGGAATGAATCTCACTGCGTTCGTGGAGACAGTAGTCCGTACGTACGCACTAAATAAAATATCATTATTTTGATATTAAAATAATAATAATTGGACGATATATCATATATAAAGAATCATTATCCCGTTATATTTATTATTTAATACAATTACACATCATTATCATACCCATCCAAAAAATAATGTTTTGAACAACAATTACAACACGACGTGGAGACGGTAAGTCGTACGTACGCACGTATGGTGACATGTCATTCAATGGATGGATAGAATACTGAATATGGTTGTAAAATATTTATAATAACACCACAATATATAGAAGATACTAGAGTTATTATTTTATAATGGAAATAACAATGACAGAATAATTTTAAGAAGAAATTAACTTGAATGGGGTTGGGGAAAACATTACATATTCTTCAGGTTATTCCTTTTGATTTGATCAAAAGGTATCCTTAGGATGGATTGTTGATCAAACTAAGGCCTCTAGGTTAAATTGAGGGAAGTTGAGTGAATATTTGGACAGGGTTTAGCTGATCCAAAATGCTTTGATGGTGGGAATTAGTGGGAAGGGGAAATTTCCTTTTATAAGAGGGGTGAGGGCACCATTGGAAAAGTTAGAAATATTATTTTATAATAAATTAATTTTCGGTTTATAATGTTTTATATGTGGATTATTTAAAGGTTAAGGTTGGAATAGGTCGAAACCCACTCATCCAATAGTCTTTAGACAGGTTTGGGACACTATATTAACCTTATCTTTTTTATTTAACTCATAGTTAAATAGATTGACAATTACCATGCCTCTTTGTATTTTTTATTATATAGTAAATAAACATACTATAAACATACAAGAGACCCCAAGTGGTATATTAATAATGAACCTATCATTATATATGTCCTTTGGATGAGCCTTATATTTTTAATAATAAAATATCAGTTAATAATATAATATTTGTTTAAAAACTCATTTATGCCAATTTTGACACTATTTAATAATTGGATTTTTTAAAATATAAAAAACATTATTAATTATAACCAAATTCATTTATTTAATAATAACGTGTAATATTAACAAATAATTTTATAGATGTCATCAGAACTTTCAAATTATATTTATTTTAAAATTTATAATACTAATTATTTTATTCGTTCATTAATAAGGAAAATATTGGATCATTATTATGTCATAAATAAATTTCATTATTATATGTATAAAAATTATAAATAAAATACCATTATGTATCAAATCTTTTTATATTTATAATTAATATTTATAATCGAAAATATAACATAAATAACTCTATGTAAAAAAAAATTTCTAAAAGATATACGCTTCAGTCATTTTTGTATTTACATTAACTTATTTAATATAAAGTGTGATTATCACATACAAGTGGATCCATGGGGTCCTAAAATCGATCAATAGATTCCCATGGTCTAACATGTATCAACCAATAGGGTTAAGAAACTTTTTAGGTAAATTTATTATTATAATATTATTATTTTTTACCCTTATTTATCAGATTTACCATTTAACCATGGTAAATAAAATATTTACCGAAATATTTATTCAAAATGTCTAAAAATAAAAGTTACATGTTTACACAATTTGGACCTCCTAATTATAAATATTGAATACATTTTTCTAAATTCAAAACATAGAAGTGTCAGTAATTAATTTAAAATTAATTCTCGTTGTTAAAATAAAAAGTGTGTTTTTATTAGATAATAACTACAATAGAATGGTACTTGCTTATGTCAAATTAAAATTCAAAATTATGTCTAATGACCAAAATTAGATTAAATGGTATAAATATAATCTATTTATACTCTAAAATCACTCAAATTCATAATTTATCACAATTAATTATGTCGATCAAAAAAGATGTTTTTAATTAAAATTTAGTAATTTTCACTATTCATAATAAAATGGAAGTTATCTGAAATTACCAAAAAGTCACCTTAAGCAAATTATGATATTGAGAATCCAAAAAATGAAGTCCATTTTGAAATATAAAATGTATTAGATTTCAAAAATTGGGTATTAATATACATAATGGCTAGTTTGATTGGCTGTGGTGTGTGTTAGAACTCGAAGTTGCAAACGACACACGCTACTGTATTTTTCAAAGAGAAGAATACTATGGAAGATTGGGGTGTTAGAACCCACGACACTAGAGCAGGGAGTGAGTAAAACAATGTATTCCTCTAAAATTTGTGTCTAAAAAATATGCAGTCAATATATAGTTAATGAAATTCCTATGTGAATATAAGAAAAAATGAATGTAGGGCACTATTGGTTAACACTGTTCACTCAATTCACTTTTATAACTATTAATTGTTTCATTACATACGCCCTCATAAATATTCCATTCATATCCAACAAATTTTCAATATTTTAGGCATAATCATGAATATCAATTCCTATTGGAAGCAAGTCAACATCCATATCTCACTAGGGATAACACATCATCACATATATAATACACCACCCTTGAATCCTCAGTCTAGGTGGGCTCATCCAAATAAATTTTAATGGGAATCGAACTATGTCCCCTTCCCTTGTCTGTGAATTGTTTTATGGATTTTAGAGCCTCAGTAAAACTCAACTCATCGGAATAGAACCTCATGTCGAACGCAACTTTACCAAGCCATGTACACATTATTTTTTTTACATTCATCACACATATGCCATACTACAAGAAAGAATAACCAATTATAATTTAAATCACAATCCCGAAAAACAATCTTGTGAATTGACATTATGTTTTAACCCATTAGCACATTAACCATTTACATTATATATCCATTTAGCATAATCACAATTTTCATATGTCTATCTGAGTATGCTTAGTCATTAGTTACCCCACATTGACCCATTTAACATATCTTACTATTTAAATATGCTAGTTAACATAACCATATATCCCTTCTCAGTTAATAACCCAATTATGTATTTCAAGTGTAACTCACACATCATTTGTTAAAATATCATTAAGCTTATTTAACCATTTTCATGTTAATTAAAAAAATCTGTTAGCCAATATCAACATCTAAACAGAACTACCTCTATTCTCTTCGTAATTATACCATTATTCAATTGACATGTTCATATTGGGAAATACATAATGACAAGTCAAATTTACATCTAACATTTCCATAAACAATGATTGGGAGGGTCGGTGCACCCCATGGGTGTCCCTAAATTTTGTCATGTAATCCTATATGTATCCCATGGAAACCATAAGTGGTTCTATATTTCATTATGACACTACTAATATAAAATCTAACTAACAACACCATGAACACCATAATGAGAAAAAAGAACATATCCTTTCATTCACAAATAAATATAAAACCCACGGGATAAAACTTATAGACCACCAACCTTGAATCAATTGACAATTTCCCTCCGTATTGAAGACATAGATCATGATTCAACCACCCAATGAAGAATAAACAAATATCTCACCTGAAAAGGGGTGTTTTAGAGCATCATATTGACATAATAGAATAATGGAAATCCCAAACAAAAAAGCGAATCAAGATAGGGATTATGCTCACCTCAAGATTCAATCTGCAACCAAGATCACTCCAAAAGTATTAGGAGCAATGAAAAATCAATTCTTAGAATCTTTGGTTTTTAGGGTATTTCACAAGGAATTATAGGAGGAGAAATGAGATGAAAAGCATGTGAGGTTCTTAAATCCCACAATTGATATTTTGTATTTTTTTCCATATTTTACTAGGTTGCACAGTTTACCAGCATGATTTTATAAACTATATGCAAACCATGAACAAGAGACTCTCTAAGGGAGTTGGGTCACACTGTTACCAAGGTAGTCTTGCATAGTTTTAAAAATGTCCCCCAACCGTGGGATATATCACAATCCAAAATTGAAAATTTTGGCCTCCCACCACAGATGCTTTACATAACTGTGCATCAGTCATTCCCAAACTGTGTGTCCTGGACGGGATGGCCCAATTTCCCCATAATATCCTTTTTAACCCCTTTAACACCATGGAGGAACCTCAATGTCCCCATAACAAATCATTAGCAAATAAAGTTATAAACACATTGTTAAAAAATTACATACCATAATTAATTCCATGATATTACATATAATAATTTAGAAGGCCATCAGTTAAATGAAAACAGATGTATCAGGATAACATTTTTTGATGATTTTCCTATTATTATATAATTATTTTAATTCCAATGTATATAAGGTAATATACTTAGTAGATATATTTTTTTCTTTTTTTGTTCTTTGATTAATTACCAATTCATCTATTACTTCATGAAGTGGATATCCAAAAAATTTCATTTATCCCTGAAGTACTAAAATAAAAATCTAACAGATCTTAAGGCTCATAAAATATTGGAAATCCAAAAAATTTATCTCTAACTATTACCTAAGACAAAATGATTATTACAATGATCTATAAACCTAAATAAAATCACTACTAGTTCATAAATAATATTTATTCATAAAATTATTTAACTAAAAACAATTACATATTAAATAGTATATCATGTAGACCAGTCATAGACATGAAACCCTTGTTTTTTCTTTGATCATGTGTTTAATCCCACCGTCTTTATAGATATGACGAGTTTTCACCTAGAATATAGGTTTTCCTTGTTCTAAACTATATTTAAATAGTTTCCAAAATAAATATGATAAACCTCATTGAAATTTAATTATTAAATATCCTTTTAACTAAAGTATTATATATAACCCCAATATATTAATACATCATCCATTTATCTCCATGTATGTCCTTCCTTGTTCTAGATTTTATCTTAGAGTATGGAATATCCTAAAACCAAAACCATTTTTTGATCATTAATTATAATATTGGGAAAACCACATATTCATTTTTAGGATCACTATATCATGACACATTGATTTCAATATAAGAAAATTTGTTTAACCAAGTCCATTAATTTTCATTATCTATTCAAATCCATCATAATAGTTTGTAAATATAATGTGACTTATCCTAAAAAGATCCACTAAGAGTGCCAAACCAGGTGCATTGTGAGGATCTTTGTTGTGTAATCGGATATTATTGAGTCAGGTCAGACTCATCTTTTCAGAGTTGTTACCATTAGGTAAATATTCCCCATAACCACTCCATCATGTAGTGTATAGATAGGGATATATTACCAGGAAAACTAAATAATATTTATCTAATTGAAATTTAAGGATATTATTCTATAATTTTTTATCAAATTCAACTTACTATTGTGTTCTCTTATATTTATTTCCATATTTTATACTCCCATGGTTTCTACGAAACATATACTGATACCAACTATAGTGACCTGACCTTCGCTAGCCCAGATTCGGGGTTATGATACCATTAAATTGGCATAAGATAGTTATAAGTGTCATCCAAATAGAACTATAAATTTATTAGTCTCGGTAAAATTGATAAATAAAAATGTCTTATTTTACAAATTTATACAAAACATAATCAAATAAATCAAGGATACTAACATTATTCAAGATTCCATATCCTCACATATCTTCTTAGAACAATCGATGAAATCCAAGGGGAATGTAAAGATAAAAGGGGTGAGATCAAATTCTAAATTTTAGTTAACTATATAATAATTAATAATAAATCAATGAAAATATTCAATATTGGAAGATAAATATCTGAACACATATTTCATAAAATCAATAAACTAATAGGGAGTGTGTAAACAATATGGAATGGTAAATAACTGAAAACAAATACAATCTAAAATAACTAGATATGTTATAAGCAGTATTGAAAGATATATAACTGAATACCATGTATTTAAACAATGTAATTAGAAAGAAATGCATACATATATAATTTCAACGAAGAAAAATCACCGATAATAATAACTGAGTATAAATGGTGTCAATTCTTAATTATTGGATGAAATGTTTCCTAGGTATATGGTACATTTACCATCATTAACATTCACAAGATGGTTTATCACATACTAAGAGAAAACACCAATATCTTATGCTAGGCACCAGATTCATCCCATGAGACTACCAATGCATCGAGGTTCTATTTATAATCAGGCCCCGCCCATGTCTGACTTGTCCAAATCATTACACATATATCTAATAATAAATTTAATTCATGAATAAGGTTCCTTATCAAACATATAAAGTGATTAAAATATTCATATTTATCAACTATTCACCACATTACAAATAACATTCAAAGTATACACTATTTGTGAAAATAGTATAGAGTTTAGTAAATAATCATATCCATGATAAATGATATGAATATTTGTTGGAAATATAAGGTACAATGATAATAGGAAATTAATTAATTAAAGGGGGAAAACAATGAAATCATAGCAGTGAATGTAAATAATATCCATGTTCAAATTAATCATTATCCATCCAAATGAATAATAATAATGATATCTATACACCATAACCAATGGAGAGTAAAATAAATGGCTTTTTTATGAATGAAAATACTATAAAAAATTTCTTTTAAATAATTTAATGAGTAAAATATTTTTTTAACATTAGAAAACATTTTAAAAAATATTTTCATTGAAAATAAATTTTATTAAAATTTTCATTTTTAAGTAACCATTTAATCATACAGAGGTAACTTCAAATAAACATTGGAAGGATAATGTGTACATGTCGTACAATTTAAAAACAAAATTCTTTTATTAAGTTAAGAGGTTATAAAAGACCATATTTTGTAAATAAATAAGAACATTACTTTAAATAAAATTGTAAAAGACATAATTGTAAAAATTTATTTAAATAATCATTTAGAAATGGTAAAAAAATTTGAATTACATTTCTGAAAAAAGGATTAAAATAAATATTCTCTCAAGAAATAGAGAGATGAAGTCATGTTTTCTTAAATGCATTTTATAAAATATTTTTAGTTCCATAGATTGGGAATATTGTAATATTACATGGAAATTGTCATGAAGAAACATAGGATATGAAAACTAAAGGAATTATTGAACAGTTATCCAAAAATATCCTCTAATTGAAATTCAAGTGTAAACATTATAAACAAAACTAGACCATGATGTGAACCCTTAAAAAGATGATAACAATGATGTGAAAATCATACAATGTTTAGATTATGTGTGTCAAGTGTAAATAAAAATAACAAAATTTTAAATAATAAAATAGGTATTAAATGTCATTACAAAACTAATATTATAATATTAACAAAAACGAGGAAGTAATATAACATAATGAAAAGGAATCGGGTTATGAAATTCTTTACCACTTGGTAATTTTTATTCAAATCCACAGAGAATAAATAATTAAAATTAAAACTCAAAATAAAATTAAAATAAAATTATTCATGATAATATATTTCATAATGGGCAGTCTATACACCACACACAAGAAGTAGCTGGTGAATATAACATTTATCACACAAATGTAAAAAAGTGAGATGAAAATAACTTACCAGGCATTTCCCTCCATGTAAATGTGCCTTTTTCTATTTTATAATGGTTTAAAACAAGTTAATGAAATATACGAGAACCATAGTCATATATTTAATATCTTATAATATCTTCTAATAATATCTTATAACTTTTTTTATTAAATATTTCTTTATTTACACTATTTCATGTGTTAATTGTCTAAATTGTTTTGTATGTTTTGATTTTTTCCTTGTTATTCCTATTTATTATGTAATGATTTCATCATACATAGAATGTAAAAGATGATTTAAATATCATATAAATCCATTATATATTTATTTATAATAATAAATAATATTTGGCGATTTGAAATAAAATGCATCTTTTATAGAGATGGTATGTCATACATATGCATGAACACTACTTCTATTTGGTTATCATATTTAAAATAATGAAATGTAGATGATATATATGTATAGGTATATTAGAATTACATTATGATCATATTTTCATATATATCACATGTTTTAATTAAAACCATCCCCCAATTCATTCCATTTTAGCATAAATGAATCACATCGTTTTGAGGAGGTCATAGTCCACACTTCCACAAACTTTGTCACCGTATTCCAAAAGAATAGAATGAAAAACTTTATGTGTAGTATAATAATTATAGAATCATAAATATATTATAAATATCATTTATATAATATATATAAACATTATTTATGTCATAATTGTCACAAAGAGTCGTGGTAAAGGAAGAATGAACAATCATCATATCACGAGGCAGTTGTTCATCGTACACACAGATGGTAAGTCTATTAACCATTTGATAGAAGCATTTTCAACTGTATGTATAACTATTATTATAAAAAATCTCATTATTTTTACAATATATATATTTTTATTTATGAATGGAATTCATAAATTCTATTGGTTGGAGAATGAAATAAAATGATAGTGATTATTGAAGAATGTAACAATAATTTTTAGATACTGATTTTGTTTTATACCAAATTACATCTTTGGTTAGATTTAATCCAATGGTAGGGCTTATTAGTATATGGTTGGAATGATGGTATATTATTTTATTAGTTATTTTGTGAGAAATATTTCGTCAGAGGTGTGAACACATGATAGCGGTGACTGATTTTTATAGTGAAAGATGAGTTTTATTCTTGTAAATTTTTGAAAACTGAATTCCACCCTCATTTTTCCCTTGTAAAGTGGATCCAATAATAAATCCAACTTTATTAAAAGGAATATATGGTATAAATATTAACATTAAATTTATATTTCCCAAGTTTCTATGAAATTTTTTCATCATGATTAAGGTTTAGTCTATTGGTAAGATAATTTTCTTCTTAATCACAAAAATTACTTCTAATAACAATACCTAATATTTAAAAAAAACTAATTTAAACATTTTTTAATTTATAAATTTTTATGATTCCAAATATGGAATACATTTTTAGACATATAGATCACATAAGTAATATAAATTAATTTAAAATTAATTATGTAGATGGTATGACAATGGAATTTTTCAAAGTAATGATGTTCAAATATATGATAAGTTTGTATATCTAATTTAGAAGCAAAATTTATTAGATTATTTTATAAAAAAATAATCTAATTAAACATTAAAATCATTCAAAATACAGTTTAACCATATAAATAAATTAGATGAAAATAAATTTAAATTTAAAAATTGTATTTTTCTCCATTTATGAAAAAAATTAAATCTAAAATAAAAATAATAGACATTCACCGTAAGATATTTTTTCTAATATTTAGAAAATTAATTTTTTTGACATGTAATATTTATAAAATCTCCAAAAATTATATTTAATATAGGGTGACCATTATATTGCTGTAAAATTACGTTTATAAAAAAACGGATTTACGTGCCAAAAAATTTGATTTGATATTATTTTATGTCAAAAAAATCTATTTAATGAATTAAAAATTTTATTTAATATAATATATATATTTCTTTACAATTATTTAATAATAATAACTAATTTAATTTTTTATGATAAAACACTTTTGGAGACATAAAATCATTACCTTTATATTTAATTAGTTTTTATATTAATTTCTAATTAATTAGAAACCTTTGAATTCATCTTACATTTATGTAAAATATATATTTTCATAATTTATTTAATAATATTCATAACCTCTAATTTATTGTCTATGTAATGTATTATTATGTTAAATAATTTTATTTTAATAATATATTATTTCATAGTAAAACTCAATCATGTGTGTAATGCAAGCTATTGAATAAAATATTTATCTGCGTAACACAATATAACATAGTATTGTTTGGATTTAAAGATATATTATAAATTATTTTTATATTAATTTACTAATTTATATTGTAATGTTTCATGATATAATATTCCCTTATGCTCTTGGTTTTGTGTGTGATACACGCTATCAAATACAGTGTTCATACATTAGAATTTTGGTTTGTTACACTGTCAGGATTCAATTAAAATGGATCCATTTGAATAATTATATTATATCTATATAGATATACCATTAATTGAGATTATTTGAGATAACAATCATTGGTTTTGCCGAACCATGTTTAATAGATGACAAAAATTGTGCAGTAGATTTGAAATAGGTTAGAACTGGCTAGGAGATGCCATAAATCTAATATAGACCATCATCATCACATTTTTGGAATTTTAATTAGGTGAATGTGTTCTTTAAGGTTTCTAATAATTAGGAAATTTATGTTTATTTATGTTGATTAATGTGGAACCAATGATTGTAAGCCATTTTTATGTAATAAAAAATGTAGAAATGTGAATTATTAGTTGAAATTTAATTAATTATTGTATATAATTCAAGATGTTTTTCATGATTCATAGTAGAGGAAGAATAAACTAGACACTTCTCAAGTGATCTAATGTGTAGATGTTGATCATGATCCGGATACATCAATTGAAGATAAAAAATATAGATGTTGGATAGTTAAAATAAGGTATTGTGTGGTAAAATGATTCTTTTGTTACATGTCCCATGGTAGTGTGGATTGGATATTCATGAGGCATGGGAGTACATTATAATTATGTTTTTGAAAATTACTTATCTCATTGTGGTTCCAAAATTTAGTGTGTATTATGGGGACATAAAATTTCATCATGTGGATAATTTTTTTACCCTATAGGCAATTGTTATGTTTTATTTTTTTCATCCAGTCTAAAACTTTTGAAGATATAAATGATTTCATGAGACAATGTTCCAGATTTTATTGTTTTGGCCGAAATTGGATAGGCGTGTTGTCTATACACGATTTCTAATTATAATTTTATACCAACGAAAAATGGAACTGTTTGTTCTAGTATAAATTTTATAATTTTTAGAATAGATTTTAAAACTATGTGGGTGACCATGAAAACCATTCATATGGTTTGTTTCAAGTCCTGAGTATTTTTTATGGATTGTGCATGATTTTTCTGACCATGATGCTCATCCAATGTCAATGCTAATTTTGAATTTTATGGGATATTAGAAACAATATTGGTATCCCAAGATTTATCTAGTCATGTATATTATCCTTTTGACCCATATGGGTTTCTTAGATATATAAACTACCTTGATACAATTACACTTTTTAAAAACAAATCATCGTAGTCTCTCATTATATCTACCCAAACATTATATAACACCATTGGAGGTCCCTTGTGGCTTCTATGGTGATTCTCCTTCTATCATTGTGTATCTCTTCAATGTATGTCTCAATTTCCACTCGTTTTATCATGCATATTCTTGACAAATTCATGAATTCTAATCTATTTTAATTAGAATTATTATGAAATATGATTTATAGATAAACTAGGTTTTATATGAAAATTGATGATATTTCTTATCTATCTAGGCATGATGGGACCATATCTTTTTTTTTTCAAATAACCTTTTTTCGAAGTCAAAATATTTTCTGTATCGGTGATATAGGTTTCCCCATAAAATGGTTTTATATCATGGAATACATTATTTTTATTCTATATTTAAATTGGTCTATCTAGTGAAAAGAAGATTTTTAAATCAATTGGGGTTATTTTTTAAAAATTCATCATTTGGATTATAAAATCATTATTCAGAAGATATTATTTAAAATTAGTTGTACTCACTTCATATGCTCCATGAAATTATTCAAATAAGGTTTTTACTCTTAAATAAAATTTTATGAATGGGAGGGGTAATGGTTTTCTTGTATAAATGTTCAATGAAATCATGAGACCGGTTTACGTGAATGTATTAAGAAGACATGACACTTTAGGAACATTTGGTACATCAGTTTATGGACATATTCAAACCTTTGTGACCATGAAACCACTATGGGTTGCAATTAGGATACTGGAAGTCAACGGAATGACACTACGTAATATGTTTTATGTTATGACAAATTATAATTCCATGGGTGTCCTTGTTATATATTCTAAAAATCTAGAGTCCATTTGTTTTTTGTGGTTAGTTAAACTCATGATGTGAATGATTCATGTTTTTATTTCTCAATTCATTATCATATAATATATGACTAATTTTGATTACTTCGATCAATATTATCATTTATGATTATTTAAATATTGTTATATCTTTTTATATTGATTTTTTAAGGAAAACCCCAATGAATAAAATATTTAAAATGTTTTTACTTGAAATATTTTTATGGTTCATGTTTTGTATTAAATCTAAAACAAATTGTATCATGGTGATGTACTTTGTATATATTCATGGGGGTATCCTACTAGGTGTTTTACTCAAATTATATTTATTCTATTGGGAGTATTATTATTTGGATTTTCAGGATTTAGGAACAGAGAAGTGTATATTATAGTAACACATCATATCTTTCATTTTTCTTCCTTTGATGTGGGTTGGAATGGTGGTGATAGATGGCCCCATGAAGATTTTTTTTCATTTTTTTAATCAGGGATTTGCCTTTTGTCTTGGTTTTTTAAAAATTATGGTTGTTAATTTTGTAGTAAATGTTTTACTCTTATATTATATCTATAATGTTTTATACATGAGATAAGATATGTTTTCTTTCAGGGTTATATCATTCCCTTGGTTTTGTTTAATGTTTCTATTCCATGGTGATCAAGAATGTGCTTCAAGACTTGTATTCATACAACTTGGGTAATGTGTTAGGTTGGACCATGTTTTCTCATAACACATTATAAATAGAGTCTAGCTTTTTGGTACTTTTTATTAAAAATAAACTAATAATTATAATTTTTTAATTACTAAAACTCCTAATATATTTTTATATGAACTTTTATTTTTGATAATATTATAGAATATTAAGATATTTTTGTAATTTTTTTTAGGTTTATAAAAACTCCAATAATTTTCCCTATGATAATAAAAAGAGTTATAAAATTTTACCTTATATTTATTTTATTTAGTCAGCTATCATTTATAATCATTATCTTCAGTCAAACTCAATTCCATGCCTCTAACAGATTAATAGATTGATAAATTATACTATAATATAAAATATTAATAACTATATGCTCTTAAATAAAAAAAATATTCTTTAAAAAAGTATTCATTATTTGAAATATAGATCAATAAAATTAGATTATTTACCTTCCACTTGTTCTGAAATATAATAATTAAATTTATATTTTACATTCTTAGAAGCATCCTCATTTACATTGGATTATTCCTTGGATTATCCTCAATATTATTTTCATCCACATGTTATTTCTTTTTCAAAAAATAGAGTCTTTTCTTAAGGTAAAAATGGTCATTTATCATTTTAAGGTAAAGTAATCAAAGTTTCATTTCATTTTCATTACTACCACAATATAATTAATATTAATATGTGTCTATGATGAAATTATATGACACCATAGTTTATTAACCATGTTTATTAGTTGTATAAAAACATTATCCCAGGCTTTATATCTTTATAAAAACTCTATGACAAAATTTTCAATCTCAAAGTGAGCTGTCATTATGTAATAGTAAACATAAATTATCTTGTCCTCAAAAACCACGATATCCCTTTTTTAGAAATAATTTATATTTTGAAATTTAAATAATAATTCCTCTTTCTTTAAAAAATATATTGATATTGACCATCTTCCATATAAACTCTAATTTTATCTTAATATTCTCTCTAAATTTTTAAATATCAATTAAATTTTTGAAGATTCATTCTAATTCGTTAAATTAGTTCTCTTAATTAAATATTGTTTTTTATTAAAAAAAAACAAATTGACATTTTTAATAGAGACTATTTTAGATTATTATCATCTTCACTTTTCTTATCATCAGTCACTTTTCTAGTAATCCATTTTTATTCACTATAGGATTTCTTTTGTAACATTAATTTTAATATGAAATCCTTGCTCCATTTTTTAATTCAGTATTCTCCCTTAATATCATTTACCACATCAAAATAAGTGTCATTATTTTTTAATAGAAAACTCGTTTTATTTGAATAATTTGTATTTTCTTTCAATTAAATAAATTTCTTTGTGTTCAACTACTTAACACCTTTTCTTTCATTAATGAAATTTTAGATTGATAACTTTACTCATCATCTCAATTCCCCAAAGCGATACAAGCTAAAAATTATCTAATAAATCATCAATTGAAACACTTAATTGAAACATTACCATTGTAATTACCTTTTCCTCACAGTATTCAATTTGTGAATAATTATATGGATTCATTGAAATCCATAAAATCATTGATACATCATAGGCCCAAACATATTGATCATGTGAAAAACATATAATCATTTAACATATCACTTAAATTATAACCAACACCCATTGTAGAGTGTTTTCTTTTTTAGCTAGGTTCATATCACTCAAACTCACAGTACAATACACATTTCACCCACAAATATTCTCCCCATATGCTTTTCTTTTTTTATATCCATTTATTGAAATTCGTTGAGAAATGGGAAATATAAGAAAGGCTATATCTCAAATTCTATATAAGGTATTAGAAAATTACAATGATACATAGATCATAAACCATTTGGTCATGATTAAAATGTAATAATTAAAGAATGATTTATAACATATTAGTCAAGGGAAATAACATGATATCATTATTTAGGAGTAAAATATGCATTCACATTGAAGCATGTCATAAATAAATTAATATCACTAGATCATGTAATCGTAAGTGTTTTTATATAATAAAATACATTACATTATAATAATAATTGGGGGATCACTGCGAAGAAATCATAAAATAGTAGAACATGTACAATAATGTACTATGTATACTCCCTTGTCATATACATAACATCTGAGGAGAAATAAAATATTTCAAAGTGCATTATATTGATAAAAAATTTATGCCAACCCATCACATCAAAATATATACATAAATATGTGTGACACATAAGGTAAACATAAATAACATGATAACCCCCTGGAAATTAAATAAGTATCCAATAAAATATAGAAATTTTTTAGGTAAATACACTTCAATCAATATAATGAACAATGATGAATTAACAATATATAGATAAAGGGTACAAGATGTTGTAAATAATTTCCCCACCCAATCAATGTATGGCTATCTATTTGAAACCTTCGTAAATAGAGGATGCATATAATAGTATTCAATATGGAAATAAATTGGAAGTAAAAATATGTTTATCTCGGTATAATTATATAGAAATACTAATGTTGTGGTTTATCATTTTTTTATAGATATTCAATCTTTCCCACACCACATGTACATAGAAAAATGTACACAACTGTGAAAAATATGTTAAATATAAAGAGACGAATAGTGATAGTGAATGTAATAACATGACATAAGAATAATAAAGAGTACACCATTATTAAACATTATGTGGGGGAAATGAATTTAAAAAGGGGAAAATATACCATAAATTCATCATAATCAATGTCAATGTGAAAGAAAATTATTCTTGAACTCAAATGTCAATCAAAAAATTGAATATATGGAATAAAGGAACAATAATTGAAAATAAACTCTTTTGATTTGGTATCCTATGAATCATAACTCCATAAAAGGAATACATTATTAAAACATTAAATAATTTAAATAGAGGGATAATCAATATATATTAGGTGAATCTTAGTTATATAAACCATATTGAAGATGATTAATGCATAATAAAAAACATATATCCAAAACTGCAAAATGGGATGAAAAACACTTACCCTGGTTTCCCTCTTTCTATGAATGATTTATAACGTCCATGATAATAAAACCATATTAACTATTTTATTTATTAAATTACATTTTATTTTTAATTTTTTATTATTATTCATTTTAATAAAATTTTATCATTTTTCTATGTTTTATAAATCAGTATAGTTCTCATCAGTCATTTTTTTGGTCTCTTAGTTCATAATGTATAAAACCATTTTGGTATAATTATAATGTTCAAATATCATATTAAAATGGTTACATAATAAAAATCATATTCCAGGCATAACATTCATTTAATTATAGAATCATTAGAGTTCATCATTCAATGAAATAAACACCAGCTATAGATTCTTTGGTGTTAATCATGATTGTGACTCCTAAATAATTACTATGATAGTTCACATTTAATTTCATGTTATTTATTAATAGTTTAAAATTATATTTTTATTATAAATATATTTAATGAATAATAATAAAAATATATTCAACCATAAAATAAATTTTAATAATATCCTTTGTTGAACATTGCATTATAAAATATAATCATTTACATAGGTGACATTTCTCTACCATAGTGATTGATTTTTTCAAAATAGTTTAACAGAATAGATAAATATAAATCTTATAGTAATATAAAAAATCATTTTAGAATCATGATATTTTTTCATTTTGTCCATTAAATATTACTTTTTTTAAATTGTGTTGACAAAAAATTCATGTATAATGGCCATATTTGTGAAAAATATATATTTAGAAGTACAAATGACTAATTAAATTTTGTGTAAGGGTAGGAAATAGTTAATATCTCATCAATAAGAGTTAAAAATTATAATAATAACATGAAAATGACAAAAATTTAGTATATTAATTTTTTTACTTCAAATTTTTATGGAACATGAATCCCATATTAAAACATTAATTCTTGAAATAAGAAAGTTATTATTATTTTACATAACAATAGGTTATAGAAAGGGTTTAGATGAGAAGTAATTTATAAAATATCATATAAAATGAATCATAAGGATACAAAAACGGATATATGACTATAAAAAAATAATAATTGTTTTTTAAGATATAATGTTAATTTAATCACAAAAGAAAGAGGAATGAATATGAATAGGAACCCTTACCTCACTCTTGAGTTACCTCCTTTGAATGGTCATAACTTCTTCATAGAAGAATATTTTTTCAAAACTAGAGTCTTAGAGATGTGGGTAAAGATGGGTTGAGTTTCATATTTGTAGTGAATTATAAAAGAAAATAATTTTGAGATTGATGATGAATGGGTGGAGGAGGATTGTTAATATAGTCAAGTAAAGGAATTTTGGAATAAAATATTGGAATGTTTTATCATTTAGGTCAATGAAACAAGACTACGGTTGATTTATACAATTTTTTTATATTTTTACTAAAAATATTTATGTACTTTTCATTAAAACCCTTTCTAAACTGAATGAAATCAGTATAAACTTTCTAAAATTATTTAAACCATAAATTATTTTATATAAATTAAATTTAATATTGGAATAATGTTTTAAAAATTAGTTATTATATTAAAAATATAGATTTTAATGATTTAATTTAAACATTAAATCAAATTTAGGTTGGGAATGTTTTTATAATTTATTATTGTTAATTTACATCATCATGATGTATCAAAAGTTAGTGTAAATGATAATAATGTTTAAATTAATGTTTGTTAATTAAAAAATAATCCATGGAGTATATGGACATGTATTAACCTTGGATATAGATATCCCACTTCATCTTATAGGGTATATTCCATTTTGTGGTGGAAATGGAATTTCTCAACTACACTCCCAAGCGGTCCTCCCTAATTATTATTTCATATTTCATCAATCTGAATGTCTCTGTTAATCAAGTCTTTGTTGATTAGGTACTCTCACTAGTGATGATGATATGTATGAATTTTAAAGACAATATTTTTGGTTGATGAATTTTCAATGGGATTGTGGCGGGTTGTGGAAATAGTTTCTCTTTTTTCCCTACTCATTCTTGTTTGAATTTTGAAAATTTGTTTTTGATTAATGTTTTTATGTTTGGTTTGATTTTTAATTTTTTTTATTGGTTCGTTATGGTATTTTTGTAGGTTATAACTCAATATAGACAATAATTGTTATTCAAAAAAAATTAAAAATATATAAATACATAAAAACTAAATTTTTTATATTAATTAACAACAAAATTATTTGGATAAATCACAAAAACATTCCATATGACAAATTCAACATGATTATTCCAAAAACGTATTATTTTTTATCAAATTAAAATTTAAAAATTTAGAAATTTAACTATTATATTTTAAAACATATGTAACATGGAAAATTATTTATTTAAAATAGAACATTATTCACACTCTCTCAATGGTTAATTTGATGTCACTTTTTATATCTTAATTGTTATATTACTGATAATTAATTATTTTTCTATGAATAAAATTAATATATTATGAAATTAATCTTTTAAATAAATGGAAGATATATTTTAAATACATTTGAATGAAAACATGTTTATTGAAAAAATCATTGTATTGAATGTTTAAAATAATGAATCAGTGGCTATTTTACATTTCAGAAAAAATTATTATCAAAAAATAATATATTTTTAAAAAAATAAGAAAAATATATGTTATTAATATTGAAATACTAGAAATATTTAATTATTATATTTTAGTATAGAACATTTGGAATAACCTTTTAAAAAGATAATTAAAATTTAATAAAACATTTAATGAATATATGAAAAAAAATCATTTGGGAACTAAATGTTCTCTAATGTTCATGTTTCACGATGACATGCGGGAAAACATAAGCTACCTGATTGTTGATTAGAAAAGGTTGGATTTTTATTAGTCACTAATATTAGGTGCACCATTTTCATCTGGAAATTCCCAATAGTTCTATATATAGTGATATACGAACCTTCTTTCCAAAGGCAGGCGTTCGCTAGGTGATTTGGCATGTAACGCTTAAGAACTCACATTGGTCAAGAGGATGGGAAGTCGGGCCCATCACACCCTTTGGGGGAGAATTATTTATTGTTTTGGGACTCTCTTATATATTTAATATATATTCATATGTTCGAGAATCTTTGGTTTATACCCAAGCATAGTATCCACCTATAACTCCTGGTTGGAAATGGTCAGTTGTATGCAGGGATTCAGAATCATTTAGGGCTGAGGTATACCATCCCTCATTGGATTAATGACTTCGAGGGGTTTGGACTCATTGAGACTACACTAAGATGAAGCCCTATAATAGGGTGCTCTAGATTTTTTTATCATCCAATGGGGACAACCGGTTGTTGTTATTGAACCTCGGGGAGGCTTCTTATGTAACTCGCATAGGTGACAGGGATCATAGATCATGTAGTTTGGAATAGAGAAATACAATTTAACGTCATTCTGTACGGGGTTGTTGTCATGGTCGATGCTTACTCTAATCACACGTCCGTCATGTTCGGTGTGAGAAACATGAGGCAGTAGGGACTTGACCATCACGTCGCGAAGGGTGTGTCCGTGGGAAGCAAAATGGGGCTTACGTGTGGCTAGCAGCACGTGGTGCTGGGAATTACTCTAGGATGGAGGCCTGAAGGTGACAAAGCGCAGTGGGAGAGGGGTTTGGGATCTAGAAAAGGAGGTTTGTAGGCACTAACTCCTGCAAAAAACACTAGGGGCTTACACTGGGATGGTTTTCCTGAGAGATCGAGACTTACTCCAGGATAGAGGCACAATCACTCTAAGAAGAGGGGAGAAGTGCTCAATACTGGCATTGAAAGGAAGGAAAATTGGGGTCCCCCAATCCTAGAAAGTGGAGAGGCAGAAAGGGTACTCCTGGGCTCAGACCCCACTCTACCATGGGTATGTGAACCCAGGAATGATTTGCGTACCTATTCAAGGGATGGAGAAACCCCTTTGTCCTCTCTTACCATGGGTATGTGAACTCAAAGTGGCACGCTAATTTTCCTGAAGGTTACATCAAACGGATCTGGTGGCTTTAGTAAAGGCCATAGCTCGAGTCCGATTAATAGGACAATGAGGGGATTGCGAGAGATCATCCTAAATTTGAAGGATTTTATCTGACTCAGTGAATGGGAACACCGAAGGAGTTTGTGGGCCACATGGGTGTATGTGTAGTGACATCCTTCGTATAGGGGGTGCTATGTGGCTGGAGAGGTCGTCCGTGTACCGGGGTGGTACGTAGACTGATAAGCATCCCACGTACTAGGGTGGTACGCAGCGTCGGGTTTGGCCCGGGTACCAGGTTGGTACGCGGGGGAGTCCATGCGAGTAGCGGTGTCTAGGGGCGATTCCGACCAAGGATTCATTGCTCATGGATTCACCCAAAAAGAAGGGTGCTACATGGTGCATCAGATCGAAAAAATGGGCATAGACTCACTAGTCAATAGGGAGTACATCTGCAGAGGGGCCATGGCTCACGGTATTCATTTTCATTTTATTTTTAGTCCGCGGTTTACCAATTTGTTATGCATTTTTCAGTTCCTTGTTAATTCGATTCCAGTTTCATATCTATAGCGAATTGGAACATCACTATTTGCGAAATCCAAATCTCCTTCCTCCGAAATCCTTCCATCTCCCTCTCATTGTTCCCTTTATTCTCCCATCCAATTTACTTTTATAGTGGGGGAAGGAGATGTATCTGTATCCATGTGACACCTTTTGAAAAGGCCCATGACCGAAAACCCGGTTTACGGATGACTTGGTCAATCCGAAACTCATCGGGGGCATTTAAAGCAACATACCCGCAAACCAAATCGGTTCAGGGGTTGCTTCATGGCCACGTAGGGTTCCTCCTATATTCCGCGAATGGCAACGTACGTGGTCCAAGCCAATTGATGTGGTTTACAGCTGGGGTGGTTCGTGATGGCGAACCACCCTGGTGCCTTTCCTACTTCGTGCTCGCAGAGGATCCCCACCTCTATTCTGTGAACGACAGTGGTCCACAGAGGAGGCGGCTTGCAGAACCAGCCACGTACGGTCAATATTGGACAAGTACATGGACCGGTCCATCTTTTTACAACCTTTGAGTATTATCCACATTTTTCCCAAATCGTCAACGAAAATTGGGTATAATCCTCTCTTGAATTAAGGGGATTCTCAATCTCCTTTGATGATTTTTTAGGACACTAAAAATGCCCCCATCGGAATGGGGTCTGATCAGAATGAAGAGGAAACTATTCCGATGAAGAGTGGTCCTGGAACTTGGATTGTTTGCAGTATGGGAGTGAACCCAGTAGGGGACCACACCTATAAATAAGGAGGCCCCTACCCTTTGTCTTTTAACGGATTCCTCGTGAACACAAAGATCTTTCTTTTTGTCTCCACATTCTTTCTCATTCGCGGAACTCCTTGTCTCTGAACTAGCTTCCATTTCCAATAACCATTCCTCATTCGCACCTTCCATCAACCACGGACCAATCTTTCAGCCGCGAACTAACACTTTTAATTAATTAAAATGAATGTTAAAAAGGGCCACATAGGAACTCGCTACGTGGTTTTGATGGTCCACGAACCAAAAATAATCAAGACATTGAAAATTTCACAATTCTTCCAAACATAAACATTTAATTCCAGGATAGATATTCCATGGATCAGCATGGTTTACGGTTTTCTAGCCAACACTTCGCGGGCCAGAGTACCACATACTTCTTCCGTGTAGGGTTGGTTCACAGGATGTAGCTGTCAAAAACCACCTTTTGCGGACTGCTCAAGGACCTCGTCATGAAGGCTCCATGATGGAGTCCTTTGCCGAATACATGGTATTTTTGTCCAAATTTTATTATTCTGGACTAACCATTTGCCTAGTTTTTATAATTTTGGGAGAAAATATGGTTCTTCCTCAACTTTCGACTAGGCCTATTGTTGAGCCTATTCTGATTGGTGATCAATTCGTAAGGGATGTGGCCAGCTCTGTTAAAGATGGATTCCCCAACGCTCCAATGTACCCCTCCTCGAAAAATCGATATCTGAGTCATAGTGGGAGTACCCATTTACCAAAATCCTTCCTGCCTATGGGTTCAATTTATTGTCTGATACACCGATTCTAGTGCCATATCGCGACAACAATCCCACAACGTGGATATTTACGAGTATTATTCCTCGAGATGTGATATCCGCCAATGGGTGGCCTATCCCAAGGGATACAGCAGCCGGATCTGTGCTGAATCACATTCTCATGTCCCCAGAAGTAGAAAAACTTCAACGGGAAGGGTAAATTTACTATTACTGAAGCATTCCCCGCAATGCTATGGTAAACAACCATCACGCCTGGTCAGCAGACTAGGACCTTCTTCCTGGAGGGGCGTTTAATGCGTTGGATTAGGGGGTGGTCCTTCTAGGTTCACCAGAGCTGTATGGAGTTTGAAGCAGAATTGTGATACGTAGGTTTATATGAAGTTTCTTGTGTGTCCCAAACCAATACCCATTGGCCCCATGCCCTTTCCAAGAAGATTATGAGCTATTAGAGTATGGATACCAACACATTCCATCTGTTCCATGGGGAGGTGGGTGTTATTCTTTTTGATGTATTCCAGATTTTAGGGGTCCTAATTATTTGAGGCATGTATGATTAATTCTTACCACCCCCTTCTGTGTGGGATAACGAATAGAGGACTCCTCCCTTGGTGAATCAGCTCATTGATAAGGACCGATAGAATTCAAAGGATATATCTATGAAACATCTCATCCCATATCGTGAACGGATAAAGGATTTTGCCAAAGAGAGAAATTCTATGGCTCTTCCACGCAGGCCCATGACCTGTCCTACAATGGAGCCCCGAAGGTCGAGGGGAAACTATTGGATGATCCTGGAGGAAGGCCAGTTCAGCAACTGGGGCTAGGAACTTCTTCCAGATGTAGATCGGATGCTCCGTCTGGCGGCATTTCTGGCCATGATCTTGAGTGGCCGATTGTTGCCCCTAAGTGAGACATGTGGCATGCTAGTCTCTACTTTTGTTATGGAAGAACAGTTACCCATCGACAATGTCAACAACTTGGATTTCCAGGTACTGTCTATGATTTGTCAATTACTAGTAAATATTACCTAGGGGAGTCAGCCAAACTGGGTAGCTGGCCCCTATCAAATCCTCTGGGGATGGTTGGGAGCACATATTAAGAATTGATATACATTCATCAGTACTTTTTAGATTCAGGTCACCATAGTCCGGCCATATTTCCAGTTGACCAGTGGGGTTATGCCTGAGGAGTGGGTGGATCAAGAGAAGGATGGGAAATAGACGGTTTAGAATATGTGTCTATTGTCAATCTGAATCTCGAGCTATGATCAATTCATTTTCCGACCATATCCATCCACGACCGGGGCACTTACAAACACCGTATCATAGGAATTTATTAAGTGAGGTGACCTCTATACCCATTGAGAGGGTATTCTAGTGGCTCATATTAGCAGGGGACTGATCTGTGAGGGGTATGCACCTTGCTGATTTGGACGTCAATTTGGTTGTGTCTAGGCATTGTTTCCTCTTGCACTTAATAGTGCCTGCAAGAACTGCCATCAAATGGTGTCCAGATAGTTTTTTTTAATGTTCACTCAGGAGGATGCTGACTGTGAGGTTATGACCCCCGCACTTCCAGACTCCATGAGATTCTTAACCAAAAGCTATGCCGACTCATCGGTGCAATCGTACCCGATTGGTCAGTTAGGGCTATGGGTGCCCACTATTTTGAGTCCTAATCCATCAAAGAGCAAGAGGAAGCGGTATGGGGATATGGCCCCAACAAGGCCATGAAAGGTTCTTCATAACCCAGCTGGTATCACGCTTCTGAGGAAGGTTTTAATAAACAAAGGTGTCTCATAACATGCCCACGAAGCTCTTCTGAGAGAATTGGAAATTCCTGCTGATGCTGCCTTCCCTATGGCCTAGTGATAATAGGACGAATTCAAAGGCATGCCATCCTTTCGCATCCATTACACCCGTTATTTATGAAAGCATCTCCAAGAATTAGAAATGTCGTTTGACGGGATGTGCTACGTATCTTCTCATGTTGACATTCATTACGATGTGGACACAGAGAGGGCTAATCGGTGTCTCTGGGAACTTGAGGCTTACATTCATGCATCCCAGGTTTATTCGGTGATGACTCACTGCGTCCAGGCCATGTTGTGTTTGGTGATAGCCGAGGAGGAGGAAGAGAGTGATCACTCTTCAAGGGGCGATGATTTAGGTGGTTCCCATGTTGCGGATGAGGCAAGGGATTTCCCCCCTACCCGTGATGTCATAGCCACAGGTAGCTCTAGTGAGTTCTAGGGTGGCAGAAAGATCTGGAATACAAACATGGATATTGGTGCCTCCAACAGCCCTTGTTGCTGTCCGACCCTCTCAGGTTGATCACCCCCGGCTAGTTGTTCTTTTTACGGCCGCATTTCCAAATGCATAGAAGATTTCAGATGAACTGAGGGGTAGTTGCTCAGATGAAGAGGATTGGGAATTACTCCAAATGAGCTCTCTCAAGCTTCTAGGTATTGGGACTATCATTGCACCGCCTCAATTACTTTTGGATGTGGATCTAGAAGAAATAATCACCAAATTTAAGGAGATGGATTCATACATGCATTCACTCCGAAACTGGATTTATGGGTCTAAATGGGTGTTCATGATGATAAAACATCCATAATCTCCTGATCCTGAGGAATATGTATCCCTACTTGTCTGTCCCGACATTCTTCCTCCTTTACAGTGAAGGTTCTAAAGTTTAATCCCTCTATATAGGGTGCCGAGGAATCCCAGGGGCGATTCCTTCTGCAGATTATACTCCTTGGGGTACCCCAGATGGCAAACAAACACCTTCGACTATGGGGGTAATCGATGAGGGGTCTTCTGGTGCAGTAGAGCACGTGGAATTGAACATCACAGATCCAAAAAGGGTCTTTCCTCCTCCAGCTCCTCCCAGAATTCCAAGTGGGGAATTATCCCCAGGGCAGATCCAGAGACATCGGTAGGTGTCCCGATTATCGGAATGGCTCAGATCGGGAATGTCGGGTAGTCATGATTATCATTTCCTAGATTACCAACTCATATGTTCTGATTCTGCCAGTTGTTAACTGTTTTGGTGATATGATGTAGGACCAATCGGAGACCTGTTCGTGGTTGTCCAAGTGGTCGTACCTTAATTCCTTTTATTATATGAGGGACCACCTGCGGCCATACCTGAGCGTGATGAGATGGCGTGCCCTGCTGAAGGGGCTAGTGGTACAGAAAATTTCCTTCCATCTTCAACAACCAGAGATATGTTAGGGGGGGAATACCAGGAAGACGAGACTCCCGTTAATCACACAACCTCTATAATGTGGGGGAGGATGGGACGGCCGTTATTACCGAGGATTCCCCAGATCCGATGGGGTCAGCTGCCTCAAACCTGATGGGTCCCATGGCGATGTAGAAAGAGCATGTTATTAGTCATGTTGTCGGAATCATAGAGCGGTCCATCCTTATGTTTACCCGGGGAGTAATTTCCCCGAGCATTAGCTCCGTAAATGACCGCTTGGGGCCAGCTTTGGGAGTTTCTGGACATGGTTGTGGCCTTAGTTCATAGACACCTCTGGGGGGTTTCAGGACCCCCTTTCCTCTTGAATATGCAGCATCTTTCTCGAGCGGTAGTCAATACGTAGAGCTTGAGGGAACCGACACCTTAACGATCGAGGGTAAGCTTCTCAATCTCCAGCCACTAACTCCTTTCTCTTCCATTTTCATATTAGGGATAATTATCTGTCTTATAGACTTTCAGGATTTGGGACCACGACCTTTGGCACTGGTGATTATGCTGCCGGATTTAATCATTCCCGTGACCACAACCGCCGGGGGAGATTTTTCCGTAGCATTTGAGTTTGAGTTTGAAGAGGCATAAAAGTTTGCGATTGAAGTGGTATAGGGTGCCTCCATAGTGAAGTTAATCCTAGAGTATGTTTCTTCATCCAGGAGTGACTCTGAGCCTGATCAACGAGTCTTTTCTAGTCTTTGACCTTCTCACCAAATGGCACGGGATAAAATCTGGAAGCTGATTTATCAAAGGCCCCAAGCAGAGATGCCAGTTAAATTGAAAATGTTGCATGATCTATTTATTCTGCTAGGATTTGACGGCATTGAATACCATGGTATTTATGATATAGTCAAGAATATGTTCTCTGACCGGGAGATGCTTGTTTTTTTTGAATCTCGCATTTCGGCTTCTCAGTCTAAAGCCTACCTTTCTGCAACCTGACCACTTTTCCTAACAGAAGATCATGATCATGCCGGGGTAGTCACGAGACTTTAGAAAGAATTCCACAATTAGCGTTCTCAATTGGAGTTAGTAAGGAGTGATATACAGTGGCTTCAGCTGGAGGAAACTAATGCCACAACCAAAATTGAAGAAGGGGAGCGATAAATGGATGAGGGAATGAGGGCAAGCTCAAAGGTGGAACAGGAGGCGGAAGCACTACAGGCTGGTGAAAAAGTTGAGACAACCTTTCTGTAGAATCTCCATCATGAAATTGAGTATTCATATCAGTGCCTGATACAACCTTTTGAATCCACTGAACTTCTCCTGTAATAACCTTTCGTTCGAATGAAGGCTCTGGATTGTGAAAGCCCTTCTCATCAACTTTGACATGGAACAAAGAGATGTTTTTTTCATAGCAATATTGTTGTCTTCTCCTATGAAATATTTCATTGGAAATGATTTCTGTATATGATAATTCAATGAACATAGAATTATCATAGTTCAAAACAATTGATAAAATAGAATCGAGCTCTAATTTTTTGCTGGACCATGGGATCTAGCGGGCATAGTTTGACTATTGCTAGTGTTTTACAGAATGTTCCAACAAAATTTTTGTATTTTTCATCCATATCATAATTATTGACTGGGACCATTTGGTGTGTACCAAGAAATTATAGCCCAGCTTTTTCTTAGGTCTCCCTTTGTGGGGTTTCAGCCTAACAGGCATTGCGCCTCTTTTTGTGAGCGGTTTAATATCCCGCTGAGAAGACTAACATTACTGATATTTTATATCGAACAGATTTGACAATATATGGTGGGGCGAGGGCCCCGACAAGGTTTATTGGATTAAAATATGTCTCAATACCTTTCAGATGCACGTGGGGGGAACATGTTTATATGTGAACGACATGCATGGCATGTCTCAAGGCATATGATCTATATCGGCATGAAGAGGTAGGAAAGGAATTACCTATGGAAATCATACCTTTGTTAGACAGTCTTGGGGAGATCAATATGCTGAGCCTCTAAGGGCATGGTATGCATAGTCGTGCAATGTTTTCCTTAAGTCAATGACTATCCATTTCTGATGGCATGGGGACTTCATGGATGTCTGGCTTATAAAAACCACAATCGGTGGCTTGGAGAATTATGAAAACCATCAGGGGTGGCTCGGAAAGAGTGTGTGACACCTTAAATGGTTCAGGAACATCTTTATTAATCAGGGGTGTGGACGGATGGTCCCTGTACTATGCATTTAGTTATCATACAGGATGGTTGGAGCTTCTCGCAGTTTAAAGTCACGCATCTGGGATATTATTTAAATTGGAACATCTTCTCCTGGTTCTCGGTAATCGTGATAGAGACGTTCCAGCCTATTCATGAAGGGTTTTGAAAGAGGTTGGTAAAATGCAGCTCAGAGGGTTTCCGAATCACGGGATGGATATGTGGGCTTAGAGGCCTAGAGGCATACAGAGAGAAGCACTCCCTGATGAAATCTTGACTTTGGTAGATGATCCAGGGGTGATCAATATGCAGAGCCGCTGAGGGCATGGTATTCATAGTCATGAAAAGGGGTCCTTAGTAAAACACTCTCCCGATAGATGAGAAAATTCAAAAATGTTTAGATTCGGGACCACCATGGGTGGCTTACAGGGGTTCGGCTCTTTCTGAGTACAATGTATGGTTTATGAAGAGAGGGTGTCTATATGTGGTAGAAACATCTATGCTAAACTTCACAGGAATGGGTGAAGTCATCCTTTCTCACACTGGTGTGAGATGGTGGTTTGTGCAGGTCTAGCCTGTGCACTGAGAAACAAAAAAGGACCTCTATTCCTAATTGAACACATGGCAGGTTTCGACCACGCAGTTTAACGTCATGTGGCAAGGATGAAGGGAATTGTTATTATTTGATATTGTGAATTTTATTTTCATGAAGTAAGGACGTATGAAAAATTTAAATTCCATGAATTTTAGCATCTTGCGGTGAGGACGAGGAGAATTTTTAACGATAATATATAGTTTAATGTCATGCAACGAGGACAAGGGGCATTTTTTGACCTGTGAAAATGCTTCTAGTTGGAGGCATTTCCCTGGATTCTTAATGCTTGGTCTTTATAGCTTCACTCCAAGAGAAAAATCTATATTCTGTGCAGTTTTAATCATCATGCGGTAAGGACGTAGTTTCAAAGGACCCTCTTGATCATAATATAACTGGGCTTGGATATCCCGGAATGTCCAAGACGTGAAGATGGATTGATGATGTAACTCATGGTTTCATGGCTTCTTGGATAAGGAGAGATGAAATGGGGGCTCTGAGGTCGGTAAGCGTTCAGGTCTAGGAAGAGTATCGCCTGAGGAAATCTTTCCTTTTGTAGAAGGGCCAAGGGCTATCAATATCTAGAGCCACTGAGGGCATGGTATGCATAGTCATGCAACGGTGTCCACAGTTCGATGACTTTCCACTTTTGATTTCCATGATTGGTTTTGAATATTCATAATTATCCTGGCAATGAAGCCTATTATTTGGTAAGGAAATATCTGGACATGTAAGGGATGTTCATCCCTGGTTGTTGTTAAAGCTCGAGGAGTTCCTTGCACTGATTTACCTTCCACATGGGGTGTACCGTTACTCCATGCAGTTTAACATCTTGTAGTAAAGACAAAGTACTCTTAGTTTAACGGTCATAGAGTTCGGACCATTGGGTGACTATTGCTACAATCACCTAGAGGGAAATTTCCTTAGCATTCTCTGGTATACTCTGAACAAGTGTGAGGGGATGAGGTTGTGAACTATAACTTTGGGGATTCCCGAACTAGGAGATATGGTATAGGGATTCGAGGCTCGTAAGCGTACAAAGACAGGAAGAGTATCGCTGGAGGAAATGTTTCCTTTGGTAGACGGTCCAAGGGCTATCAATATGTAGAGCAACTGAGGTCATGCTATACATAGTCAAACAAAGGTGTCCATGGGTCGATGACTTTCCACTTCCGATGGCCATAAATGATTATGAAAATCTGGAATCACTCAAAGCATAGAGTTCAGCATATGGGGATATTAGTGTCCAAGAATACAGGAAACATCTTCACCGTAATTTCACATTGAGTTTATGAAGCTTAACCCTATGTTGATGTTTGTAGATGTAGATCATCATGTTAACCATGGGTTGATAGATATTCTAAATAGGTAGGGATTCCCTGGAAACTTTTAGATGTGACAGGGGAAAGAACTTGTAAACTACTTCTCCATAAATTTTTGGATCAGGAGATTTGATATGGGGGCTTTCAAGCCGTTAAGCATAAAAATAATGGAAGTGTATCTCCTGAGTAAATATTTCAATTGTTATATGGGCCAGGGGCTATCAATATGCAGAGCCACTAAGGGCATGGTATTCATAGTAATGCAAATGTTTCCATGGGTATATAACTTTCCACATCTGATGAAATGAATGATTTTGGAGATCCTCAATTATACGGGTCAGGGAGTCTGATGTAAGGATAGGATGCATCTAAAGGCGCTAGGAGTATTCCCAAATCATTTCGCTATATATCATCGTTGGGTCCCAACGAAGTCCGTGCAGTTTATCATCGTGAGGTGAGGATAATGTTTTTGATGTTTTAACGTCGTGTGGTGAGGACGATGTCTGTGTAGTATTAACATCGTGTGGTGAGGATGAAGTCCTTTCAGTTTTAACTTCGTTTAGTGAGGATGAAGTTTGTGCAACGTGAAAGTGGATTCCATGAATTTTAACATCATGTGGTAAGGACGAGGGGTATATATAACTGTGTTTTCATTTATCTGTGACTGGGATAGGAGATAAGATCCCGACGTCACTACGTATCCTGCGAAGGTAGAAATCAAGCCTCATGTTGTTCTCTTGAAAAAAATACACCCTATGTGTGTCTAGTCCACACATGGGGAAAAGGGAATTTTTATCTTCATTTAGGGGTGGCTGGGCCAGGATGGGGACCCTGGCATTGCTACGTATCTTGCAGAGGCAACAATCAAGCCACAAGTAGTTCTCTAAAAGGGATACACCCCGTGTAGGGATGGTCCGTACATGGGGGAAGAGATAGTTTTTAACTTTATTTCATTCGAGGGTGGCTGGGCCAGGATACAAGAATGTTGGCGTCGCTACACGTCATGCGAAATCAGGAATCAAGTCATAAGTAGTTCTCTGGAATGGATACACCCCATGTAGGGAAGGTCCGTGCATGGGGTAAGAGGGAATTATTAACTTTATTTCGTTTGGGGGTCGCTGGGCAAGGATACAAAATCCTGGAGTCAATACATATCATGTGAAGGGTGGAATCAAGCCATACGTAGTTCTTTAGAGGGGATACACCCCACGCATGGTTGGTCCGTACCCAGGGGGAGAGGGAATTTTTAACTTTATTTCATTTGGGGGGTGGATGGGCATGGATAAAGAATCCTGGCGTCGCTACGTATCCTGCAAAGGCAGGAATCAAGCCGTACGTAGTTCTCTATAGGATATACCTCATTCAAGTTTAGTCCTTAAAGGGGGATGGGGGTATTTTTAGCTTCATTTGGGGTGGTTGTGGAAGGATGGGGGACCCTGGAATCGCTATGTATCCTGCGAAGGCATGAATCAAGCCGTACGTAGTTATCTGGGTAATTTCCATGTGCAAGTCTTGTCCTTACACTGAGGAAGGGGGTATTTTTAGCTTCATTTGGGGTGGCAGGGCCATGATGGGGGACTCTGGTGTCGCTAAGTATCCTGTCAAGGTAGGAATCAAGCCGTATGTAATTCTATGAAAGAGGTACATCTCATGTAGTGTTGGCCTGTACAAAGAAGAAGAGGGCATTTTTTCAGGGGTGGATGGACCCGGATGGGGACCCTAGCATCTCTACATATCCTATAGAGGCATGAATCAAGCTGTACATAGTTCTCTAGAAGGGATAATACACCCCATGTAGGTCTGGTCCATACACGAGGGAAAAGGGCATTTTCAATCATTCTTATCCATGAAATTTAATTTGATGTGGTAAGGATGAGGAACACACCCCGCATAGGGTAGGTCCGTACACGGGAGAAGAGGGAATTTTTTTCACCTTTTTATTTTATTTGGGGGCGGCTGGATTTGGATGTGGAATTCTAGTGTTACTACGTATCCTATGAGGGAAAGAATCAAGCCACCCATAGTTATTTAAAAGGGGATACACCCCGTTCAGGGTTGGTCCATACACGGGGGAAAATAAGGCACTTTTAGATTTATCCGGAGATGGCTGGTTCAGGATACAGAATCTTGGCATCTCTACGTATACTACAAGGGAAAGAATCAAGTCTTATGTAGTTATCTAAAATCTGTGCAGTTTAATTTCATGCGGTGAGGATGAAATACTCTTAGTTTAGGTCCATAGAGTTTGGACCATTTGGGATTGGAATTTTGACATCCTACATCTTGAACGAATGTTTCTTTTGGTAATGAAAATTACTTCCTCATAAATCTCACATTCGTAGGAGTGGTAGTGAACTTCCCGTCCATGGATATCCGGGCATATGATCCATTAGAGTAGACATTGTGTATAACATATGTTACCTCCCACTTGGGATCCATCTTTTGAGGATTCTTTCTGGGTATCATTGGGGTCTAGAGGACCAACACCAATTCTCCTTCAAAGAAAGACCAAAGATGAACCTTTTTATTAAAGGCTCATGTGATCCGGTTCTGATATACTTCCAGATGATGAAACGTGTGCAACCGCCTCTAATCCAGGTGTTCCAATTCACCTAGATGTTTTTCTGATTTCTCTTCATTGGATAACTCATCACAAATTGTAACACGGAGAAAGGGAATGTGGTGCTCAATGGGCAGGACTGCTTCTGTTATATATACCAATGATTTCGGAGATTCTTGAGAAGCGGTGCAGATTATGGTTTGATAATCCCACATAGCATGAAGGATTTTATTTGGCCATGATTTGTTGTATTTTTCCTCCATTTTCTAGAGAATATTAGATAAGTTCATGTTGAATGCCTATATTTGTTCATTGGCCACTGCATGGTTGTGGGATGAGTGGTTAGCCTTGATACCATATTCTCAGAAGTGTTTCTCCAATTCAGTAGAGCGGAAATTGGTTCCATTATCTGTCAGTATGGTATGAGGGATGCCAAATCTGGTGATGATGTTGGATTTCATAAAGCTAACAATGTTTCTTTCCCCAACTTCTTTGAGGGGTACCGCTTATGCCCATTTGGAAAATAAGTCGGTTGCTGTGAATATATATTTCCGCAGTTTGGCCGTGGTGGGAGGATATGGTCCCAAAACGTCAATTCCCCATATGGAAAATGGCTAGGAGTACTTGTCCTGATGAAGTAACTCTGGGGGTTGATGAATGAAGGTGGCACAAATGTGGAAGGAGTGGCATTTTGCGGTAAAGTGCTCGTAATCTTGTGTCACAGTGGACCAATAATACCCAAGCCTTCGAACATGATGGGAATGAATAGACCCTGACCGGTGTGCTCCACATACTCTGACATGCACTTTAGTCAAAAAGGTAGTGGTTTCTTATCCATAAATGAATTTTAGGAGGAATCCATCGAGGCCTTGTTTGTAGAGGACCCCTTGCGGACCCACACTGCCATATATGACAAAGTTGATTTCCCTTCACCGTATTTTCTCTCATGAAGCCATGTCTGATGGATGTTCTCCCCGTTGAAGGTAGTTTGAAATGGGGGACCTCCAGCCGGTGGCAGGAGCATATGTCTCAGGGATATGAATGAATTAATTTATAACATCCTTCTTAGCCGGAACAAATGGAAAGACTATTGGGTGAGGAGAAATGATGATAATTGATTCATCCCTATCTAGGTTAGCTAAGGTTGTGGCTGCATTAGCTAATTCATCGGCTTGGGCATTTTGAGGCTGAGGAATATAGGTCAATTATGGTTCTATGAAGGATTCCACCATTAACCCTCAGACATGGTCAAATAGGGGAATAAACTCCTCCTTTTTAATAGTATAGTCACCATTGAATTTCTTGATGACAAGTTCTGAGTCACATATTATCATAAGGTGTTGTAATTGTGCCTGGAGTGTGAGCTCCAGGCTTGCAATAAGGGATTGATAATCTGCCTCATTATTCATACATCCTTCTAAAAGGAGGATGGAATATAGGAAGACTAACTTTTCTGGGGACACGAGTATTATCACCAGACCCACCTTGTTAAATTTTGGATCCTCTATCCTTTTCCCAGTTGGGCTTCGGGATGCACCGTCGAAGTACATTTCCCATGTTGGGAACTCCTCTTGAATTGAGGATATGAATTTATCAGGTAGCTCAACATCCGGTGTGGTGGTCCCCATCAAGGGGTGCTCTGCCATAAAATTTGATAATGCCTGACCTTTGATATCATTCTTAGGAACAAACCGGATGTCAAACTGTTGCAAGATGACTGCCCATCGGGTTAGGCACCCGATCCGCATCAGGAGGCTGAGGATGTACTTGACCATGTTACTGCATGAGACCAAACAGAATTCATGATGCTGTAGATAATGACACAATTTTTGAACTGAGAATTCCAAGGCCAAACAACTCTTATCGATGTTTGAGTATTGAGTTTTAGCATCGATCATGGTTCGGCTGAGGTAATAAAGATTTTTTTCTCTATCAATGTAATTTTTCTGTGCGAGGAAGTCCCCTAATGACCATTTGAGGGTCGTCACGTTTAGGATAAGGGGTCTCCCCTAAACTGGGGGCATGAGCACCAGTCGCTTAAGAGGTACATCTTTTGGATATCGAATGCCTCTTGGAAATCATCTGTCCATTGGTACGTTACCAACTTTTTCATTAACCTGGTGAAGGGAATTCAATTAACTGCCAAGTTGGCTATGAAGAAACTCATGTAGGACATGTGTCCTTGGAATTCTCTCAACATAGTGAGATTTGGGGGGGGGGTGCCAGGCCATGGATAGCCTTTGTATTTTCGTGGTCGACTTCGATGCCATGATGGCATATGACGAAGCCATGGAATTTCCCTAAGGAAACCCTGAAGGAACATTTGAAGGGGTTCATCATCAGGCTATGTTGTCAATGTTTGTTGAATACGGTTTCAAGGTCTGATATGTTATCCAAGTGTTGTCTTTATTTTTCCACCAAGTCATCAATGTAGCATTGGACAAACTTCCCCAGAATTGTTTAAAGATACGAGGCATGACATGTTGATATGTGGCGCCAGCATACTTGAGACCAAAGGGAATGACCCTATAATAGAATATTCATTGAGGGGATCTAAAGGCAGTGGCTTCTTCATCTTCTCAGGCCATCCAGATTTGATTATACAAAGAATAACTATCTATGAAAGAGGGATCCTCATACCCGACCATTGTGTTGATTAATAACTCGGCGATCGGGACTGGGAAATCATCTTTTAGGAAATGTCGACTGAGATCTCAAAAATAGATGCAAATGTAGATTTGTATGTTATTTTTCTTGACAGGGACAATTTTGGCCAACCAGATAGAGTATTGGACCTCCCGAATGAAGCCTACTTTAACAAGCTTATCGACTTTATCCTCTATTTTGTAATCATTTGTGGGGTGTGTCCTTTGGGTGGATTGTTTAAAGACCCGGTGGTATTATGGAAGACCTAAGTGGTGTGTCGTCAATTCGGGATCGAGTCACAGAATTTCTGTGTAATTCTAGGAAAAAACATCTCGATGTCTCCACATGAAAGAGGTATATACATTGTGATCCTTGGGAGACATGTCTATAGTAATGATAGTGGGACTTAGTTCTTCCTCGGTACCCAGATTTATTTCCTTGAGCTCGTCCACAGTGGTGGAGATACATTCCTCAAATGTGGGAGGTGCGTCTCTGAGATCTTCCTTATCTTCTTCCCCAACATTCTCATCTTCCTGATCTGAAAGGGGGAGAGTTATCGTCCTGGGATCTTTAGGGTCCAGAGGAAAGTCATCGTGGGTGTCCCTTCTCGAGTATTCATCCCCAAATTGAGGATTAGCTGTCATTTCCAAATTATCATGCTCGACCGTTATAGCTGAAGTCATGAGGACAGTTGAGTGTGTGTATGGGCTTGAATTCTGGCTCACAACATGGTTGATGGGAAGTATATAGTCTACGCCAAGCTGCTTGAGGGGGTCATCAAGAACTATTTCTAGACCATTTGGAGAGGGGATCTAGTCGATAACATCGAGCAAATGCTTCTTTTTATTTTTCTCATAAAACCCAGTGTCAATGTACTGTGACTTAGAGTGCTCGAAAGGGGCCTTGTTAGCGTGCAATGACCCACATTTCCATTGACACAAAACAAGATACACTGGTGGTAGGATGAAGGAATGGCGATGTGCTTATGGATCCACGACCTTCCAAGCAGGGCATTTAATGTTGTGTTCTTCCACACCACAAGGAATTCCATGTAGTCTACAAGGTCGCCAAAATGCGTTTTAGCTTGATTTTTCCCATTGGATTCTATTCACACTTGTCTTATAACGACCCATACCTTACATACATTGTTATTACTTCAGAATTGAAGCACACTTATTAAAAAATATAACAAAACCATGAAATGACCGTATAGGTATAGAGTCATTAGAAACTGGGAAACATAAACAACTGGTTCATAAAGCATCTACTTTGCCTCCCATTTATTTCATAATATATAGAGTCCCTTTTGGCATATCCTACTTAATAACCTTCTTCCTGACCTGGGGAAATATAACATCCAAATGGGTGATCTCAAATGCTCAGTAAGGGTAAACAAAATAAATATCAATCATATCATATACATAAGAACATAACTTTTAGAAATCTTAACCTTCAAATGAGATCATAATTTCATAACAAGGGATAAATCATAGTACTGAAATTTAATCCCAATAATAATAACATAAAACATGAAACTTTTTGGAATACACACATAATCATAGAGAATCATTTCATATTAGTCAAGACTCACTGCCATGACTATCTTAGTGGACAAAGTCCATTTCTGAACCGAGTTCACTCCTCGTTTCAGTCCTGTTTCACTAACCCGGTTTAACCTGTCATTCCTGCCATGTCTATCTCACGAGATATAAAATCTTTACACAATGAATTGGAGGGAGATATAGGTCCCACCCATCTCATAACGAAACAATTCTTATCTGTTTTACATAATCATAAATCACACATCATTGCATAACCCATGTAATAAAAATGGGATTCTTAAACAACATGACATCATAAAACAATTCATATAAGATAAAGGAATTCATAAAAATAATTCCATCACAACATAATCAAATCAATGTAATAATAGGGATAGAAACAGAACCCTATATTATCTTAGATGGAAAATAATTTTGATAAAACACTTGAACTCCATTCTTGAGGAAAATATCATTTATACTTCAAAAACATTTTCCTTTCTTAACATGTCATACAATTTTAAACTAAAATAAGTTGACTAAAAATAAACTTGCAAACTTGTAAATGATGTTTCTTGGAATTAATGTTTTAATAATCCAGTCATTCCGTATAATTTAAAAAAACATTCTTCTCGTACTTTTTTCCTGAAAAGTCAAAAACTACCTCGTACGAAAGAGGACAAAAGATTCCTTTCATATCTTTTACTAAAAACCCACTGAAGGGTAAAATTGGATTTCAAAAATTGTAGGTGGATGGAAACAATATTATATATTGAGGAAACATGGATGTGGATGATAAAATACACCCCAGTAAATACCAAAGTATAAACAATCTCGGAAAAAAAAGAGATTGTGATATTTTCCCTTACCTTACATCCGATTTGCTTCATAAGTATCCAAACCTCCTATATGATGATTTAAATTATGTTATTGACTTATTATAGAATCATTATTATCATATATGGTAATATTCATAGCTTCTTATTATTAATATTTCATTACTACTTGTTATTCAGGTGTTTATTAATTATCGTTCTTATGTGTGTTTTGTCGAATAAATTAGTATTCTACTTTTTAGGTTATAGATACCACATTTATAGAATGGTATTAATGTAATATATATCATATTAATTCATTAAATTAATTTATATAATCATTATGCAATGAAGATCGGGTAGAACGAGTCGCATCACATCGTGGAGACAGTATTGCGTACGCACGCACGAGCGATGATATCATTTCCATGATCGTGGAATTGTATTATAGTGTATGTATACTATTTTAAGAATCAATATAACTTTATAATAATCATATATCATCATTATTTACACCATTATACATATCCTTAAGGTGGTGGTGGAAAATAGATTACACCACGACGTGGAGATGGTATTCTGTACGTACGCACGACAGTGATTTCGTTTTCCGTAGGATGGATAGATGGGGAAATAGGGTTGTTCCATACTTATAATAATATATCCGTATATGATAGATACTGATGTTATGACTTTATAATGAAACAAATAATGAATAAGAAGTGTAAGAAGAAATAAATTTGAATGAATCGGTAAGGAACATTACCTCTTCTTTGAAGCGCCTCTTTGAGACCTCCACTTAGGGAACTAAAATTGGTCTTTGAAGAAGACCTGGACCTCTAGGATGTTTCTATGGAAGTGTAAAAGAGAGTTTTACAGGGTTTGGTCGAGCTTGAAGGCTCAATGTGGTGTGAGGAAAAGAGGGAGGAGGTCCCCTTTTATAAGGGAGGAGAGGGGCACCTTTAGAATAACTAAAAATATTATTTTATTATAAAGTCAAAATCGTTTTTTAATAGCTCCAAATTGATATATTTTGAAGATAATGTAGGTATGGGTCTAAATACACTCCTCCAATAGATTTTAGACAAGTTTAGGTCATTATATTAACCTTATCTTTTAGTTTTAACTCTTAGTTAATTAGATTGACATTTACCATGTCACTTTGTATTTCTTATTATATAGTTAATAAACTTACCATATACATCCAAGAGACACCAAAGAGGTCCATTCATGATACACATATCATGATATAAGTATCTTGGCCGAACCATAGATTTTTAGGAATATAATAACAATTAATAATATAATATTGGTATACAAAACTATTTTATGTCAATTTGGACACTATTTGGTAATTGATTTTTGTGAAAATCATAACAGAATGATTAGTTAGAAAAAAATTAATTAAATCAATAATAACATGTCATATTAACATTGAAAATTATTGTAATTCATAAAAGTATCAAATTACATTTATTTGGGTAGTTATAACATTAATTATGTCAATATTTCATTAATAAGATAATTAATGCATCATCATTGTGTCATAAATAAATTAAATTATTTTAAGTCTAAAAATTACAAATAAAATACCATTATTTAGGAAATATTTTTATCCTTCTAATTAATCTTTATAGTCGAATTCATCTTATTAATAACCCTATATTAAAAATGATTTCGTTATTAAACATTGATTTTAACTATTTCAACTCTTCTTTAAATAAAAAGATAATAAATGCCCTAATCTAATCCAAGTGGTCCTAAATGGTCATATTTTATTCATAAGGTTGTTTTTGGTCGAATTTAACTTATCCAAAAGAATTAAGACATGTGTTAGGGTAATAATAATATCATTTGTACGCTTAATTACCCTATTTACTTTTAACCGTGGTAAAAAAATAAAAAGTTACTATTCAACAAAAATTATTTTCATCTCATTGAACCACATTTTACTCCTTGATATTAACCATGTCTCTCAGAATTTTCTAAATTCCACTCACAGAAGCGGAAAATTATGTTTTATGAAAAATTCAGTTTTTTTTACTACAACTTAGTGGTTTCACTATTCATCAAAAAATGAAAGTTTCCAAAAAAATACCAACAATTAGGCCTAAGATATATTTGATATTATGAATTAAAAAATGATGTCTATTTTACAAAATTCAAAACATATCATTTACATTAAATAATTTAAAAATTAATTTTCGTCGTCAAGACAAATAGCGTGTTTTTAAAAGATAATAACTATCAAAAGATTGACACTTGTTTATGTCTGGTTTAAATGTGAAATTACATCCAATGACCAAAATTGTATTAAATTGTAAATATATATTCTAAATATACATTAAAACCACTCAAATTAATAATTTATCACTATTAATTATTTCGATTAAAAAAGTCGTTTTTAATTAAAATGTAAAAATTTTCACTATTCGTCAGAATATGAAAGTTTTCCGAATGTGCCAAAATTTCACCCTAAGCTAATTTCGATATTCCGAATCCAAAAATTAAGTCCATTTTGAAAAATAATATTTAAAAAATCTCAAAAAGTTTTTATTACTATTCATAATGGCTAGTTTTAATAATATTTTAATAGCATATCGTTGTTTAGTGAAACTCGGTATTATGTACGACACAAGCTATCGAGGAAGGACATAGTTGTGTGTAAAGAAAGCCAAGCAAGTGTTGTGTGTAGTGGAAGATTTATTTGATTATTTATATAACATAAAAATAAAATATTTCTCATAAAAGTCTCAGGTGTTACATTCTACCCCTCTTAAAATGAATTTTGCCCTCGAAATTCATCACTTGTAACAAACAGATGAGCATACCTCTCCCTAATCATATCCTCAACCTCCCATGTAGCTTCTTCTAATTGGTGGCTCCTCCATAAAACTTTCACCAAGAGAGTGGTCTTGTTCCGTAGGACTTTTTCTCTACGATCTAGAATCTCTATTGGCTATTCTTCATAAGAAAGATCTTGCTCCAGCGGTACAACTTCTGAGCTGAGTACATGTGAAGGATCAGGTATGTAATTTCTCAGGAGAGATACATGGAACACATCATAAACTTGAGATAGATTCTGTGGAAGCGCCAATCGGTAAGCTACCTCTCCAACACGATCTAGTATTTCGAATAGACCGATATATCTAGGGCTCAACTTCCCCTTCTTTCCAAATCTCGTGACCCTCTTTTAGGGAGATATTCGTAAGAACACTTTATTACCCACATAAAACACTAGGTCTTTTCTTTGGTTGTTGGCATAACATTTATTTCGACTATGAGCTGCTCTTATGTGTTGTTGAATAGATCTGACCTTTTCTGCCATCTCATCAACAAGATCAGGTCCTAATAGCTTTCTTTCCCCAACTTCATCCCAGCATGTTGGAGTCCTGCATTTCATTCCATATAGAGCTTCATAAGGAGCCATCTGAATACTAGAGTGAAAGATATTGTTATAAGAAAATTCCACCAAAGGTAGGTGTTGATCCCAACCACCTTTGAAATCTATAGAGCAAGCTCTCAACATATCTTCTAGAGTTTGAATTGTTCTCTCAAACTAACCGTCTGTCTGAGGATGATAAGCAGTGCTAAAACTCAACTCTGTATCCAGAGTATGCTGAATACTTCTCCAGAACATTGAGGTAAATCTTGGATCCCGAGCATATATAATAGAAAGTGGTACTCTATGAAATTTTACCACTTCCTATATATATAGCATGGCAAGCTGATCTAGAGAGAAATCCTCTCTAATAGAAATGTAGCGTGCAGACATTTTAAGACAATCAACTATGACCCAGATAGAATTATTACCATTGGATGTTTGACAAAGTCCATAGTGATTTTTCCTATTTCCATTCGAGTATGGGTAATGGTTGTAACATCCCCTTAGACTTTTGTCCCTCAGCTTTAACTTGCTGAAAAACAAAGCATCGAGATACATATTCATCAAAATCGTTTTTCATGCCATCCCACCAAAAGTACACTTTCAGGTCCTTATACATCTTATTGATTCCAGGATTAATAGAGAATGAAGAACTATGAGCCTCATCCAGCAGCTCCTTCTTTAATTCGGGGATGTGAGGAACATAAACTCAATTCCTGAACTTTCTTATCCCATCACAATCAAGGTTGAATTCAGGAATATTTCTCTCCTTCTTTTGTAACTCTACATCATCGTTTGGTGCCTCTTTAATCTTCACATGTATAGATGGTTGAACATTCATTTGAGAAAGATACGATTTCCCCCCTTCCATTATAATTCCATGATCCATCCTTTTTAAATCCATATATATTGGTTCTTTTGTGATCCTCATCATGGATAAGTTAGCATGGTCTTGTTGACTTAATGCAGCTACCACCTTGTTTGCTTTCCTAGGGTGGTAATGAATTGAGGGGTCATAATCCTTAATCATCTCTAACCATCTTCATTGTTGCATATTCAGATCCTTTAGTGTGAAAATATACTTTAAAAATTTATGATCAGTACAAATGTCACACCTTTCTCTATAAAGATAGTGCCTCCAAATCATTAATGCAATGTTTACTATAGCTAACTCCAAATCATGAGTTGGGTAATTTTTCTCATGGATTTTCAAATGTTGTGAGGCATAAGCTATAATCATATCATTTTTCATAAGAACACACCCCAATCCCTTCTTGGATGCATCACTATAGATCACAAACCTTTCTCCACTACAAGGCAGTGTGAGCACAGGTGCACTGAATAACCTTCTTTTAAACTCCTTGAAATTCTCTTCACATTTCTCTATCCAATCAAACTTAACTCCTTTCTGAGTCAACCTGATGAGTGGCTTAGATAATCATGAAAAATTTTTCACAAAACATCGATAATATCCAGCCAAACCAAGAAAACTTTGGATCTCAGTTACTGTTGTTGGTCCGACCATCATTCGATAACCTCTGTTTTTGCTGGATCCACAGATATCCCCTCTTTTGAGATTATGTGACCCAAAAAGGAAACTTTTTGAAGCCAAAATTCACACTTGGTAAATTTGGCATAAAGCTTCTCATTTCTCAGGGTCTTCAATATAATTCCCAAGTGATCTTCATGTTCTTCCTTGATCTTCTAATAGACAAGAATATCGTCTATAAAGACTACAAAAAATTGATCAAGATAGTCTCTAAAGACTCTATTCATCAGATACATGAAGATAGTAGGGGCATTAGTAAGACCAAATGGCATCACTATAAATTCATAGTATCCTTACCTTGTACAGAAATCCGTCTTTGGTATAAGATCCCATTTGAACCTTAATTGATGATACCCTGAATGAAGACCAATCTTGTAAAATTATTGATCTCCTCGTAGTTGGTCAAATAAGTCATCAATGTGAAGGAAATGATATTTGTTCTTGATATTGATCTTGTTAAGTTCTCGATAATCAATGCAGAGTCTCATTGATCCATATTTCTTATTAACAAATAGAACAGGTTCTACCCAAGGTGATGCACTAGGGCGTATAAATCCCTTATCAAGATTCTCTTGGAGTTGCTTCTTCAATTACTGCAACTCAATTGGGGCCATTCTATAAGGTTTCTTTGAAATAGGCAAAGCACCCGGTAAGAGTTCTATTGAAAACTCAACTTCACAATTTGGTGGAAGACCTGGAAATTCCTTTGGACGGACATCGTCAAACTCCTGTACAACGGGCATATTCTTAATAATGAGTTTCTCACCAACCATTTCAGATAAATATCCTTCATTTAGTGGAATCAAGACCCATAAGATGGATGAAATTTCCAATGGAAGGTTATGTTTATCCTTCCATTGATAGACGATCATAGATTGATCTGGAATATGAAATGTGACTTCCCGTCATTGTCAATTGATATGAGATACATATAAATAAATCCAATCCATGCCAAGAATCACATCAAATTTCACTATAGGAAGGATCATAGGATTTTCAAGAAGCACTTTCCCACAAACTTCAATTGGGGAAGATTTATAATCTTTTGATGCGACTGTTGTTCCATTAGGTGTTGTCATAGCTAACTCAACATCTAATTGTTGAGGTAATATGGTGATACCCTTAGATAAAATCTTCAGAAATAAAAGAGTGGGTGGATCCAGAATCAAATTAAACATTTTATACTTTAGAGTGGATGGTAAGTGTACCTTTCACCACATCGTTATCGTACTCCACATCGCTGATAGAAATTTCATGTGACTTTCCATTGTCTTTAGCCTTAAGAGTTTTTTGACATCGACAATCATCATCAACCCTTGGATTTGGGCATTGATTGGCATAATGCACGATCTCCATGCACTTGAAACATTGAGGTGAAATAGGTTCATTCTGTGTATTTCTTCCTTTGTTTGCATTATTAGACATCTTCTTCCCATCATTGCGACATTCAAATGCCCGATGACCTTCCTTTACACATTTCAAACATTTACTTGTTCCTTTAAGAAAACTCCCTCCATGTTTCTTTCCACGCCTTTACCATAAGGGGAAGCTCATCTTCTTTTCAGTGTGCTCTTTTGATTTTCCTTTGAATTCCATTTTCCTCTTCTTATCAAACCCATATGACTGATGGGTTACTCCAATCTCCATCTCAACTTTGAGAGCACATCGAATGATTTCCTCATAGCTATTGAAGTCCCTTATGGCTAAGGCCCATTGATGACTTGGTTTTAAGCCACTAAAGTATAAATCGATCTTACTCTCAGGTTGGATAATAATACCATACGAGTACCTTGCAAGTCTTGTAGGATTTTCTTCATAGGTACCAACAGATTCATCATCCTTTTGTTTCAGTTCAAGAAACTCTTTCTCCATATTTTTTCAGAGAATAAGAGGGAAGTACTTATTGAAAAATTAGTTCTTAAACTCATCCCATTCCATGGACTAAATTTCATCCCTTTGCCTCGTATTCTTAATAAGATTTCACCATTATTCAGGATATTATTCCAAACGATACAATGTTAGGATGACTTTACCTTGTTCAGAACATTGACTAACTGAAAATATCTTTTCAATAGTACTAATCCATTGTTCAGCAACTAATGGATTAGTAGACCCGCTGAATGAAGGCGGACGCTACCACATGAAGGATTCAACAGAATGTTGCTCCTTCCTTTGCTCATTTGGAAGTCCTGCATGATTCATAGCATGAGATAGTTGTGTAAGCATGGATATAAGATTTTTCATTCCAGCTCCCATAACATTTGGTTGCTCGGGGGGACAATCATTGCATTGCCCGTCACATTCCGCATGATCACGGTTCCTTCGGGTTCCATCCATTGACTAAAACCAAGAAGAATAGTGTGAGCAACACTAATTATAATAGGAAAACCACATAATCAAGAATAAAATTTCACGCTTAAGGTCTTATCCTAGGTTATTCATGGATATTTCTAAAACACTAATATTGTGTTCTATGCTTAGACTTATCCTTAGGGTTCTTACTAAGGCATTCACATCATAGTTTCAAAAGGTTGACTATACCTTTCCTCTGATACCAACTATAAAGACCCATGCATTACATACATTGTAATTACATTAGAATTGAAGAACACTTATTACAACATATAACAAAACTTGGAAAGGACTGTATAGGTATAGAGTCTTTAGAAACTGGGAAAAATAAACAACTGGTTTATAAAGCATCAACTTTGCCTCCCATTTATTTCATCATATCTAGAGTCCCTTTTGGAATATCCTACATAATAACCTTCTTCCTGACCTGGGGAAATAAAACATAAAAAAGGGTGAGCTCAAATGCTCAGTAAGGGTAATCAAAATAAATATTAATCACATCATATACATAAGAACATAACTTTTGGAAATATTTACCTGTAAAAGAGATCATAATTTCATAACATGGGATAAATCATAGTAGTGAAATGTAATCCAAATAATCATAACTTAAAACATGAAAATTTGTGGAATATACATATAATCATAGATAATCATTTCTTATTAGTCAAGAATCATTTCCAAGACTATCTTAGTGGAAAAATTCCATTTCTAAACCGAGTTCACTCCTCGTTTCAGTCCTGTTTCACTGAACCTGTTTAACCTGCCGTTCCAGCCATGTATATCTCATGAGATATGAAATCTTTACCGAATTCATTAGAGGGAGATATAGGTCCCACCCATCTCATAATTAAACCACTCTTATGTGTGCCACAAAATCATAAATCATATATCATTGAATAACCAATGTAATAAAAATGGGATTATTAAACAACATGACATCATAAAAAAATTCATATAAGATAAAGGAATTCATAAATATAATTCCATCACAACATAATCAAATCAATGTAATAATAGGTATATAAATATAACCCTATATTATCTTAGATGGAATATAAATTTGATAAAACACTTCAACTCCATTCTTAAGGAAAATGTCATTTCTACTTCAAAAACATTTTTTTAACATGTCATACAATTTTAAACTAAAAGAAGTTGATTAAAAATAAACTTGTAAAGGAAGAATCCTGGAAATAATGTTTTAAAAATCCATTCATCCCGTATAAGTTAAAAAAACATTCTTCTCGTACTTTTTCAAGAAAAGTCCAAAAAACCTCGTACGAAAAATGACAAAAGATTCCTTTCATATATTCTACTAAAAACTCCCTGAAGCGTAAAATTGTATTTAAACAATTTAAGGTGGTTGGAAACAATATTATATATTGAGGAAACATGGATGTGGATGATAAAATACACCCTAGTAAATACCAAAGTATAAACAATCTCGGATAAAATTAGATTGTGATATTTTCCCTTACCTTAGGTCCGATTTGCTTCGTAAGTGTCCAAACCTCCTTTATAATGATTAAAATAATGTTATTGACTTATTCTAGAATCATACGTATCATATATGGTCATATTCTTTGCTTCTTATTAGTAATATTTCATTACTACTTGTTATTCGGGTGTTATTACTTTTTGTACTTATGCATGTTTTGTCGAATAAATTCTTATTATACTTTTTAGGATATAGATACCTCATTTCCAAAATGGTATTAGTGTAATATATATCATATTAATTCATTAAATTCATTTATATAATCATTATTCAATGAAGATCATGTAGAACGAGTCACATCACATCGTGGAGATGGTATTCCGTATGTACGCACAAGCGATGATATCATTCCCATGATCGTGGAATTGAATTGGAGTGCATGTATAGTATTTTAGAATCAATATAACTTTACAATAATTATATATAGTCATTATTTACACCATTATACACATCCAAGTGAGGTGGTGGTGGAAAATAGATTTCACCACGACGAGGAGACTGTATTCCTTACGTATGCATGTGCGGTGGTTTCGTTTTCCGTAGGATGGATAGATGGTGAAATAGGGTTGTTTCATACATATAATAACATATCAGTATATGAGTGATACTGATGTTATTACTTCATAATGAAACAACTAAAGAAGAATAAGTGGAATAAAAAATAATGTTGAAAGAATCGGTAATGGACATTACCTCTTATTTGAAACGCCTCTTTGAGACCTCCTCATAGGGAACTAAAATTGGCCTTTGAAGAAGATCAGGACCTCTAAGATGTTTCTAGGAAAGTGTAGAAGAGAATTTGGCAGGGGTTGGCCGAGCTTGAAGGCTCAAAGTGGTGTGAGGAAAATAGGGATGAGGTTCCCTTTTATAAGGGAGGAGAGGGGCACCTTTTGAGTAACTAAAACTATTATTTTATTATAAAGTCCAATTCGGTCATTAATATCTCCAAATTGATATATTTCTAAGATAAGGTGGGGATGGGTCTAAAGCCTCTCATCCAATAGAATTTAGACAAGTTTATTTTATTATATTAACCTTATCATTTAGTTTTAACTCTTAGTTAATTAGATTGACATTTACCATGTCACTTTGTATTTTTATATTATATAGTTAATAAACTGACCATATACATCCAAGAGACCCCCAAGTGGTCCATAAATTATACAAATATCATTATATAAGTATCTTGGCCGAACATTAGATTTTTATGAATATAATAACAATTAATAATATAATATTTGTTTTAAAAACTATTTTATGTCAATTTTGACATTATTTGGTAATTGATTTTTGTGAAAATCATAACAGAACGAGTAGTTTAAAAAATTAATTAAATCAATACTAACATGTCATATTAACATAAAAATTTATTTTAATTCATAAAAATTCTCAAATTACATTTATTTGGGTATTTATAACATCAATTATGTAAATATTTCATTAATAAGATAATTACCGCATGATCGTTGTGTCATACATAAATTAAATTATTTTAAGTATAAAAATTAAAAATAAAATACCATTATGTATGAAATCCTTTTATATTTCTAATGAATATTTATAGTCAAATTTATCTTATGTATAACCCTTTATTAAAAATGATTTCGTTATTAGACATTGTTTTTTACTATTTTAACCCTTCTTTAAATAAATTGATAATAAATGTCCTAATCTAATCCAAGTGGGCCTAAATTTTCATATTGTATTCCTACGGTTTTTTGTGGTCGCATTACACTTATCCAATAGAATTAGGACATGTGTTAGGGTAATAATAATATCATTTTTTACCCTTAATTAACCTATTTACTTTTAACCTTGGAAAAAAAGTAAAAAGTTACTATTCACCAAAAATTATATTCATCTCATTGAACCACATTTTAGTCCTTGATATTAACCGTGTGTCTCGAATTTTCGAAATTCCACTCACAGAAGTGGTAAAATTAAGTTTTATGAAAAATTCAGTTTTTTAACTACCACTTAGTGGTTTCACTATTCATCAAAAAATGAAAGTTTTAGAAAAATATCAAAAATTAGCCCTAAGATATATTTGATATTATGAATTCAAAAATGATGTCTATTTTAACAAATTCAAAACATTTCAGTTACATTAACTAATTTAAAAATTAATTCCCATCGTCAAGACAAATAGCTTGTTTTTAAGAGATAATAAGTATCAAAAGATTGACACTTGTTTTTGTCTGGTTTAAATGTGAAATTACATCCAATGAACAACATTGTATTAAATTGTAAAAATATATTCTAAATATACTTTAAAACCACTCAAATTAATAATTTATCACTTTTAATTATTTTGATTAAAAAAGATTTTTTTAATTAAAATTTAGTATTTTTCACTATTCATCAGAATATAAAAGTTATTCGAAATGTACCAAAATTTCACCCTAAGCTATCTCCGATATTCCAAATCTAAAAATGATGTCCATTTTGAAAAATAAAATTTACAAAATTTACAAAATTTGTTATTACTATTCATAACGGCTTGTTTTAATAATATTTTAATAGCATATCATTGTTTAGAGAAACTCGATATTGCGTACGACGCAATCCATCGAGGAAGGCCGCGGTTGCGTGTAAAGCAAGCCAAGATAGTGTTGTGTGTAGTGAAATATTCCTTTGATGATTTATATAACATAAAAATAAAATATTTCACATAAAAGTCTCGGGTGTTACATGTCGTAACCCAACTTAGTTGTTTCTGAGGGTATTAGGTCATCCTCACTATAGCCCAACTTACAGAGTGTACATAGGGGAAGGAGGGTAACTCCAGACAAATTTTCAATAATGACATTACAGATCTCAACATCAATTAGTGTGCCGGACAAACATAGTGGTTTGATATGTCCTTGCCTGATTGAATATTCATCATGATCGGTGAAGGAAATCATCGCATTGCATTCAGTCGGGCTAGTCTCCATCCTGTAAATCTCGACAGTAGCTACATCGGCTTGAAAAAACTGGGGGCAGAGAAATGTTTCTATAAACGCCTCCCTGAGTTTTGCTGACAAACTCGGGGCCTCCAGGATTGATAGTTTGGCAGGTAAAGATGCCCACTGCTTAAGGATATTGTATTTGTACTCCAATGACCAAGGCTTCTCCATTGGAAGGAGTGTTTTAGCCGGTATCATGGGATATGGAGTGTCTGATGAGGAGGTACCAGCTGCGGGGTCAGATGTCAACGGTGTTCCCACATTCCGGGGACTCGACTAGGCCGGTCTGTTTGTGCACACAAGGCGGCTAGACATTTGTTCCTCCTCTTATGGGTACCGCATAATGGGGGGGGGGGATAAGTGGCTTCTTGTGGAGGTGGAGGGATATTCCTTATCATGTTGAGTCTATTGAAGGGATCTCCCTCAGGTTTTTAAAATATTTACGGTTTGGGCTAGGGTAAAACCACAAGGTTGGTTTCGGCCGTGACTGCACCTCCCTTGATATCCCTTGTTTCTATGATTCCCCCTCCCATCTCCTCTTGTTGCAAACTCGGGTTCATAATCATACCCTACATCAGGGAACAACTCCATTAGATGGATGAAGTTGATGAATGAAAAGATTAATTCCTCATCCTGATATAGATCAACCAGGTCGGTTGTCTCTGATGGTGTCGTTTGGTGGGTCGGTGCCCGTGGTGCCAAGTATGGGGTATAAAATCCGATAGTGTCGGGGATAACTTCATACACGTTGCAGATTTCTCTTCATAAACCTGACTCATACCTTTTATATTATGATAGGATGAGCGGCTCCTGGTGGGTTGTGAGGCCGATATTGTTAGTTGTGCGGCATTAGGGTATATTGGTAGCAACACCAGCTGTTGTAGTTGTGATTAGAATATGCACTGAGCTCAGTTGACAGTCTTCCGAGTTATCCAGCAATCAAATTTCTTCCCCTTCATGCAGGTGAATTCCTTCCACCACTTCCCTTTGTCAGAGTCGGTGGTAGAAATATATGTCACATGTGCTGGGGGTGGTCCTAGCTCATCCTGGCCGGAGTCTACCATCCTTTACATGAGGTCTTTGAATACACAGAATTCCAAGATATTTTTCCGTAACATTCAGTAGTAGGGAATGTAATCTTTCCAGTCATTGCAGCTGACTTCTTCGTGCTTCATTGGCTCTAGGAGGAGGAGAAAGTTGCGATTCATGGCGGCGATGAAGTAGTCGCAGACTTGGTCTTATTGGAACGAGTATACTTTGTGTCTTCATTCCCCGAACTGGTTTCGCTTCGATCCTCTCTGATAATTCATCTTGAGTGGAGGTGGCCGCTGATATACAGGGGGCCCCTGATGATTTGGTGGAGGCCTAGGCAGTGGAGCAGGAGCAGGGGATGGCTTCAGCATGACAAAGGACGCTTCATCTCTAATAGTTCTCTTTTCAGGAGACTGTGAGTCTATACGGGACTTCTGATTGGTCCGCTATAGGGAGTCATCGATTCTCTAGGAAATGGAAGAGAGATTACTCAAGCCAGTGGCACACTCCACTGTATGAGCGGTGTTCATAGCTCATCTCAAAGGTTATCGATGCACATGACCAACACCTCATTTTGGGACATTGGTCTATTCAGAGAGTAGGTCAAACCCTTCCATTTGGCGATGAAATCCAAGACCCTATCATTCTATATCTATTTTCAATTCATGAGGACACTGACTGTTGTTTTAGGCAGCGTTGAGCTAAAGTGGAACAAGAACTGTTTTTGTAGGTCTTCCCAAAATTTTATTGACTGAGCTAGTAGATTCTTATACCAGACGAAGGCGGTTCCTTGCAAGGTCCACACGAAGAATCTATGTTTCACTACTTCTTGTTGTTCCGGGGTTCCCATCATAGGGTCGTAATAAGATGCATAGTGCATCAAATGTTGTTCAAGATCACTTGATCCATTGAAAATAGGCAAAATATGGTTCCCAAAATTAGGTGGAGGAGGTATGTTTCTCACACAATCTAGGTAGGGATTTCTCTCTAGCTGTATCGGAGCACTTCGACCTTGTATTGCTTCCAATAGAGATGTTAGTGCCTCAAAGGTGTCGTAAAGACCCTATTTTACATCTCGTTGGGCCCGATCATGGGTAGGTGTAGACCAATGAATTGCTTCAGGATCCATCATGGCCAGCACTAAGGGAGCATATGTCGTTTGTGGTGCCTTTAAAGGGTTCAAACGCACTCACTCCGGTTGCATCCTAAGTGGAGGGAAGTCTTGGTATTCATTTGAATCCATATTCAGGTAGATGGATGGGTCAGATTCCTTTTTGGGCAGGATCCCTCTTCATTTCCCGGGGAAAACCTTGGTCTTTGAGGTGCTCTTACTGGGATTGCAGGGTGTGGCTCTTCTTGGGATGCGCTTTCAAAAAGACGATTCCTCTGGAGTATCTTGACGTTAAGCTATCTCAATTCATTTATTTCCTCTTCCTGTCGACCGAATCTCTCTTTAAACATATGTGGCTCGTTTTTATCGAGATAATGGGACATGATAAGGGTAACCGGGCCTTCATTCTTATACTTTTTGGGAGCTCGCGGGGTAAGGAGAGGAGGGTTAGCTGGAATGGAGGCCCTCTGGTTCTAGGTGTGTGCACCTGGTGGTTCATTGTGAGTCATTGCCTGACCGTAATCATCGTATCCCAATCCATCCGGATTTGTATCATCTCTAGTGTCATCCATTGGGTTAGCCTCTATGGAATTGATGGATGCAAATCATGGGGTAGAGCAGATGACATCTTCCAAATAGGAAGAGGATCTCCCATGCCTTTTACTGGTACTCCCCTTCCTGTCCCGGGATTTCTTTTGGACTCCTTGACGAAGGGTGATGCAGAGAGTTCTTTTCAATAACCTCAATGTATGCCTCCCTCTCTAAGGAGACGGTGATTCAAAATACGGGATAGGGTAGGAACCTCCTCTTTTTATTGTCCTCCCTAGATGGGAGAATACTGATTCTCGTGGGGAGGTTTTTGTTGAGGTGGTAAAAATGCCCCCAACCCTGAGGGTTGGGACTGGCTTCATTCCTTGGACATTGAGTCTCTTCATGTTTTTATTGGTCTTATGGGGGTATTTTTTGTTTAAAATTCCCTTATCCATACAGGCTGGTGTTGACCCTGGATTGGGACAACGGTTGTTGCTACCACTTCCTGATTGATCTTACATGCCCTTATTCAGGGGTGAACTCGTCCTGATGCTGAGTTCACCTATGAATAAACCCTCTCTAGGGTGGTAGGAAATGACCGTTGACTGGCCTCTCTTAGGAAATAGGCCTATTGTATGATTTCGGTGGCCTAATTAAACATCTCTTGAATGGTTCGTTCTCGTCGGTCCGGACGCTTCTGGGACTTACTCAACCTTTCCCGAATTGGAAGACCACTCGATCGTTGTCTTGACGTGATGTAGTTGAATGATATTACGCCAAATGGGTTCTTCTTGGCATGGAGCAGAGTGAAATGCATAGCTCCATGTTCTCCCCATCCTATGATATGGAATCCCGTCAGAGTGTCACCAATGAGGCGGCACAACTGGTGAAATACGCGGAGGAAGGCTATCTCAATGTTTCCTTTACACTTCTCTGGTTATTGTTGCCATGCTGAAGGAATAGTTTCTAGGCTGATGTGACGCAGGAGGTCTCATATTGTCATGAAATAGTCTACATACCAATCGCAGCGCAGGAAGAATGATTTCAGCAGGTGGAGGGTTGTCTATATATTGGAGAGGATGTCGTGCACACATTCTTCTGGAAACATTCTAGGTATGTCGAATTGAGTGGTGTTCATGGGCCAAAATATAAACAGTACGTCATCTATGGCCTGTCGTTACCTTCGGTGCAACATGTCGGCATACTCCTCTTCTAGTGATTCCTATACTAGGTCGACTCAACTAAGATGCTTACCGAGAGTGTGGTTGGAGGCAGTGGGGCCGGTAGGTATTGAATTATCACGTGGTCGACTTCGGGGTGGTTCAGAAGATGAATGTGGCCTCGGAATGTCTCCTGATTGAAGAAGGATGTCGTTGGTGACTAGCTGGGAATTGTATATTCTTGATCCCATCCTTCTGAGTGCCTCGACATATGAGGGATTTTCTGTTCTTGATTCGGCTGGGAAAGGATCTTTCTGTTGATATGATATGTCATAGCGGGGAGGGACTTCGCAATGGAAGACACAAGGGAGAGGACTACCATTACAGCTGCTGTATAGAGAGAACTAGCAGGTTACACCCTGGGGATGGCCTTCAGAATCTTCTACAATGATGGGAGGGCCTTCTCATTGATCGACGTCTAGGCAGGGAGGGCCTCCGCTATCCGTGTTGTAATGGAGAGGGATACCATTACTACTTGATGCCTCATTGCATAGAGGACATTTGCAGTGCATACCCCTGGGAGGACCTCCATGTCGTATCACAGCATGAGGAGGACCTTCTGGATGCGTAGCGTTGTTACAGGGATGTTTTTCACAACAACTGCCATCATGGTGAGGATGACCATCATGGGTAGACATTTGATGTGTATCCTAGGGAGGACCTTCAAGACAGAATGCGACAAGGGGAGGACCTTCTTCTTTCTTGGGGTCATTGCGGGGAGGACCTTCGCAATGGTGGTGGTGGTGGCAAGGAATACCATCACAGCTTCCGCAATGGCGAGGACTACCATCAGAACTGATGGAGGGGTAATATTTGTGGGGTACACCATGTGGAGGGCATTCAGAATGTACCTCAATGAGGGGATGGCCTTCTTGTTGCTTGACGTCTCAACAGGGAGGACCATCATTATTAGGGTGGTGAGTGTTACCATCGTGATCTGATGCCCGACTGCGTGGTGTGTCACTGCAACGTAACCACAAGGGAGTACCTTCAGGGAAGACCACGACAAGGGGAGGGCCTCTTTGTCGTGATGAAATGCCATTGTGGGGAGAACCTCCATAGTTGCGAGTACGATTGGAAGGACTACTATAATAATCTGTGGTTCCACTGCGCGGAGAGAGTTTGCAGCATATACCCTGGGGAGTACCTTCAGGGTGGACCACAACAAGTGGAGGGCCTTTCTGTTAATCAATCTTATGGTCACGTAGAGGGCTACCGTGACTCGAATCATAAGATAAGGTCTCGTGATCGATCATTATATTCCTGTGGAGGAGGCCCCCACGGTTTCTTTGTGGAGGACCTTTAGAGCTTCATGTAGAGGCATTGTGGGGAGGACCTTCGCAACTGCTACTGCCACTCCAATAATATGTTAATGGGTTGGTAGAGTTCTAATTCTTCAGTATGTTCTTAGCAGCATAGGAAAACCCAGCTTCTAGCAGAGCAGATTCATGAACCGCTCTTTATTTTCTGGCTGCCTTCGGTGCGTTTAGGGCGCTTTCATGCAGGCAACGGGGACCGTCTGCTATTGATAACGGCCTTCACTTTTGGGTCCCTTTATAATTGTATCCCATGATTTTTTCAGGATATTCTGACGAACATCATGACTTTTAGCAGGGATATATGCCTGCTCTAGAGAATCCACCATGATGGAAGGGTTTCCACCAGTTAAAATTAGTTGAGCTGCTAGATTTAGTATCCCTTGTATCGTATAATATGTCCGATGACCCTCCTGGGTGGAATCATGGATGCGGATATACTCCGAGGCTTCTATCTCATCTCTTAGATGAGTCACCTCAATTAGGGAGATGGGCTCACGGGCCTGATTCCTTGTTGCTGCTGCTAATGCAATTACATTCCGGAAAGTCTGCATGATATGATCTGGGATTTATACCAACTCCTCCATCATTGCCAGGATATGTAGAGAGACATCCTTGGATAGAATATATATTAATTCCCATTCTAGTATCAGAGTAGGAATATCCTGCTCTGGTCCTCCGGTGGACAGTGGGTACGGATGATTCTCCTCTGTCGGGGTGGGTGAATGAGTCTTCCCCTATTCTAGGATATGCCAGTTTATCTCTCCTTTTCCCGCCACATCGGGATGGCGGACTTTACATGCTTCCGAAGGGAGTTGGTCGTGTATATGTCGGTTCCCCACTGTATTGAGTTTGTGGCCATTTTTCGAAGGGAGACATCCCTGCCTATTAATTGCTGCCACATCTGGATGGAGGGTTTTATTGATCGCCACCAAATCAGGATGGTTGGCATCAAGAGCTTCTGATAGGATTTGGTCCTACAGGTGCTGCGTTTCCACCACGTCTGATTGGTGGACTTCAAGACCCTATGCTTGTAGAGGTTCGTGCATGGTAGGTTGCATCCAGTGTGAGTGACGAGCTCAATGGAGCTCAGTGGGGATGCATGCCTGATCTTATGATGCCTCTATGTTTGGATGATGGACTTCGGAAGAGTGGACAGATGTATGTGCCTGCTCAAAATATGTCTCCGTGACTAGGCAGCGGAGCTCCTCCTCAGGGACAAGGGTGATGACCGGTCCCTGGATGTACATTTTCCTCCCTCGTTGGGCAGTCCAAGGGGCTATATCTCGGGGAGAGTGGGCATGGATCCTTGGTGTGACATCCTCCTTAGTGTAAGGATATTTTATCATGGTGTAACCGTGACAACATCTTCCAGCGGGGGCCTTAGAGCGGAACCTCCTTCAGCGGGGATGAATTCCTCAACGTCGACCACATCTTCCTCCATAAGATAAGGGAGGTGCATGTTGTCTCATACCGGGGATAGAATTTCGAAATAGTTTGTGACAACAATTGTATTTTTCTGTATCTACTTCCGCGGTCGCTGCTAGGCAGGCGACCGGTGAGTCTTGGCGGATTGGAGGGCGTGCATGGCCACCTCTATCGTTGGGAGAGTACCGTTCAAGTGGTTCTCTTGGATCAACGCATCCGATACCTAGCATTGAGGATGTTGGGTAGGTTATAGGGTCCTTCATTGGTGAGGATGCCCAGTCATTGCATTTCTTGAAGTACACATCTATTAGTTCCTCCGTGATGCCATTGGATCGAAGGGAGTTCTTAGTGTATTTGTAAAACATTTTGACAAATAAAAATAGAAAACCCATCAAAGAACCATCTCATGATCCCATGCATAATTAATGACCTTTATTATCCCTCCATGTGTGTATAACGGGGAACAGAGTGGGATTAGGTTAAATTCATCATGCTTGGTTAAATATTCACATCGGGTTTACCATTATTTGTTTCGCGACAACGTGTGAAAAAACGTTCCCTACCCGATAGTTGATTAGAGAATGTTTGATTCTTGTTAATCACTCATATCAGGTGCACTGTTTTCATCTTGATACACCCAACTGTTCCATATCCAGTGATATGCGGACCTGTTATCCTATGGCAGGCGTTCGCTATGTGATTTGGCCAGCGATGCTTAACAACTCACATTGGTTGAGAGGATGAAAATTAGAGCTCATCGTACCCTTTCAGGGGAAATTATTTCCTATTACTAGACTCTCTTATAGATTTAATATGTATTCATTTGTTCGCGAATCATTGGTTTATACCCAAGCATAGTATCCACAAATTTCCCTATGTTGGAAATGGTCAGTTGTACGTAGGGATTCAGAATCATTTAGGCCAATGGATTACCATCCCTCATTGGATTAATGAATCTGAGGAGTTTGAACTAAATGAGATGAAACTGGTTTGAAGACCCATACCTAGATGCTCTAGTGTTTATTGTCATCTAGGGGAGACAGAGAAAAACATGAGTGTTTGGATCGAACCTGTGATAAAGGCTTCCTACGTGTCCTCGTGAGAGGAATAAAAATACTCATAGTTTTGTTTGGGTTGGGGCTTACACCGTGAGGCAGCCCATGGTGGTATGGGGATTACAGTCTAAGGCGGCCCAAGATGTTGGTGAAGCGACATGGTGGATGTCAGAATGACCGATGGTTGGGATTAAACTTCCGGGAGGCTTCCTACGTACCCCGCCTAGGAGACACGGATCCACATCCAAGTAGTTTGGAAAAGCGAAATACAGTTTAATGTCATACTGTACAGGGGTGTTTTCATGGTTGACAATTACTCTAACCCCACATGAGTCAAGATCTATATGAGAAACATGAGGTAGTAGGGACCTAATGATCACATCGCGAAGGGTGCATCTGTGGGAAAAGAAATGGGGCTTATGCATGGTTAGAAGCATGTGGTGATGGGACTTACTCCAGGATGGAGGCCCGAAGGCGAAAAAGTGTAGCGGGAGAGGGATTTGGGGTCGAATAAATGATGGGTTTAGGCAAAACCTCCTGTAATAAGCACTAGGGGATTACACCTGAATGGTTTCCCTAAGAGATTGGGACTTACTCCAGGATGGAGGCTCGGTCAATCCCATAAAAGCGGATAGGTGCTCACCACTGGCGTTGAAAGGAAACGCAAGCAGGGTCCCCCAATACTAGAAAGTGGAGAGGTAGAAAGGGGAATTTCAGGTTTAGACCCCACAATATCATGGGTATGTAAAACCAGGAATGTTTTGGGAACCCATTCAAGGGTCGGAGCAACCCTTTTGTCCTCACATACCATGGGTATGTGAACTCAAAGCGGAGCGCAAATATTCCTGAAGGTTACATCATACAGATCTGGTGGCTTCGGTAAATTCCTTGGTTCAAGGCCGATTAATAGGACCTTGAGGGTATTGTGAAGGGTCATGCTAGATTGGAAGGATTTTATCTGACTCAAGGAATGGGAACCCTGAAGGAGTTGTCAGTCCACATAGGTGTATGAGGAGCGGCTCCCTTTGGGTAGAGGGGTGCTATGTGGATAGAGAGGTCGTGTACGTACAAGGTTAGTACGCGGTCTGATAGGCATCCCACGTACCATGGCGGTAGGTGGGTTCGGGTTCGGCCCGCGTACCATGTTGGTATGCGGGGGAGTCCACACGAGCGGCGGCGACCAAGGGCGACGCCGATCAGGGATTTTTCAGTCAAGGCTTCACCCGCGTATGAGGGTGCTACATGGTGCGTTAGATCGAAAAAAGGTCATAGACTCCATGGTCTGCGGGGAGTATATCCGCATAGGGGACATGTTTCATGGTCTTCTTTTTATTTTTCATTTTAGTTCATCGTTCACCAATTTTTTATGAGTTTTTCGCATCCTTATTAATTCATTTCCAGTTTCATACTTGTTAGGAATTGGAACTTTGCTATTTTCTAAATCCTATGCTCCTTCTCCAAAATCCTTCCAACTCCATATCATCAATCCCTTTCTTCTCCCCCTTGATTTTCTTTTATAGAGGGGAAATGAGATGTATCTCTAGCCATGCGTCACTTTTTCTGAGAGGCCCATGGTCGGAAATGGGGTTTACGGATGACTTGGTCAATCCGCAACTCGTGGGGTGCATTTAATGCACCTTACCCATGAACCAAATTGTTTCGGGGGGTGCTTCGTGACCATACAGGGCTCTGCCTCTATTCTGAGAATGACGACGTACGTGGTCCGAGCCGGTTGACACAGTTTGTGGCTGGGGTGGTTCGTGATAGAGAACCGTCCTGGTGACCATCCTGGTTCATGCACGCGGAGGATCCTCGACTCTGTTCTGCGAACGACAACGGTCCGCTTAGGAGGCGGCTTGCTGAACTGGCCGTGTAATGTCAATATTGAACTGGTACACAGAATGGTCCATGTTTTTCCATCATATGAGTATTCTCCACATTTTTTCCCAATTCATTGATGGAAATTGGCTAGAATCCTCTCTTGAATTAAGGGGATTCTCATTCCCCTTTTTGGATTTTTCAGGCCCCTACAGTTAAGTATCAATTATTTGTAATTTTATTAATCTTTTATTAGGTGTTTCACAGAAAATTTTAAATGAAATTAATGTTAATGGTCATATGTTACTATTTTATGACTACGAAAGCATGAATCATAATTTTTCAACTATTAGATTACACTACTACATTAGTGGATTTTAATAGCATTATAACAATTATTTTTAGAGATAAAAAATTGGTGTTATTCTAAACCACATTAAATTTTGGACACATTTATTAGTACTAGAAATTAACTGAGAAAGGGAGACCATTATCTATTCTTGAAAATTACTCATAGTTTTCATATTGTTACTGTGCGATTTTAATATTACAACACACTACAACAAAATTACAATTTTGTATGAAAATTCATTATTTAATTGAAATAAAAAATTCCTAAAAAACAGCAGACAAAAAAAACTATATTATAAACGTTTCAAACATTTTTATGTACAATTACATTTGAATTTACTATAATAGAAATTCAGAAACATCACTGGATTCTTTGTATTTGGTACCCCACACCCACTCAAAATAACCAAATCATGGTATCAGATTCCAAAAAAACCACCCAACAAGAGAAAAAGAATACAAAAGTATATAAATAAAACTCTTATATTCCCAACACAGTAATGAAATAAATTAATCATAAATATGAAAAAATACTTTTACAAAATGTCGGTTTTAAATAAAATGGAATAGTTTCAGTCACACTAGTCACATCATGTGTCTGATTCACATAAATTTTATTCATATAGTAAAATAATTACATAAGGGTAATTTTTACTAAGGTATTAATAAAATATGAATTTGTATTATTTTTTTGGAGTATCTCTTATATATTTTATTATTAAAGGGGCAATTTAAAATGAATAAAACACCTCAAGTCTTTCAGGAAACATCATGTGTTGGATTAATGTGAGAGTAATTCCTACCTATCAAAAATGAATTATGAATGATTATAATAATGTATTAGGATAATTCAAGCCTGTTTTCTCATTTTTCAGTTAGTGAACAAAAACTTTTGATTTAAATTATCAATTTTTAACTAATAATGAACACTTTTATTCATATTAGGCACACAATATACTGGATTAACATATGTATGATTGATACATATCAAAAATTACATATGAATAATTTTTCCAATGTAACAAAACAATATAAAATATTATTCTTGTTAAGTATGTGAAATGTGAGTTGAACAAAAATATAATTTTTAAATAAAATGACACAATTAGAGTCATACTGGTCACACATTACATTATATTGAGGTGAATTAATTCCATTGTTTCATAAATTACTTACTGATAATTTTCCTGAGGTATCAAATGAATCTAAATATAGATGACATGCTTTGTGTATGATGCATGTCTTTTTTTGAAAAATAAAAATTTAAATTGAAAAAACACTGTGAATGAGACTTATGTCATCATGTTCTAGTTTTACATGATACTAGTTCCTTCACACCAAATATTACTTATGAATAATTTTCATATTGTATCATGATAATACAAGAATGTATTGTAGATTTTATGTGGGCAACACACAATTTGAACTTGATTTTAAATTTTATGCACAAAACATACACATTTATACATACTCATCACACTATGTATCATATTATGTTTTTTCTTATTCCTACAAATCAAAAAATAATACTATATTGTATACAAATGATTTAAATTAATCCTAATGTGATTTATAAATTATGAGTATGGGATGTGTGTTTTGAACTAAAATATCAATTTTCCATTAAAATGCACAATTAGAGACATACCATTAACACGATGTGTTATATTAAGGTACTAAAAGTTTCTATATGTTCTAAATTATTTATATATAATTTCCTTAAAGTATCAAATAAATCATAACTTGTTTTATAAGTTTTGAGTATGTCACATATCATGTTTACCAAAATGTCAATTATGACTAAAATCATACACATTGTGTTTGATTGATCACTCAATATATTGGTTTTTTGTGAGTGTAATTCCTACATATCATAAATGAATAATGAAAATAATTCATAAATTATCACGACAATACATGTGGATTTTCTTTTTTTTAAATTGACTGACAAACCTTTTAACTAAATTGTTACATATAAATAGATAAAAACACGTTGAGTCTTACTTGGCACACTTTGTATCTGATTGAGGTGAATTTAATTCCTAAATCACACAAATGTTTTATTATTTTTTCTTAATATATGTAAATAGTTCTAATATTTTTATTCGATTCGAGTATCTGATGTGATATTTGAACTAAAATGTGAATTTTAATAAAAGAAACACATTGATTCATATCAGCCACACCATTCATCATATTGAGATAATGATGATTATTAAATTTTAAAAATGAATTATTTATTATTTTAATTATGTATCAAATAAATATGAATCTGTTTATTCAGTTTTGAGTATGTCACATGGAGATTTTACTAAAATGTATATTTCAAATGAAAAAAGACACTATGAGTCATACATATCACATCATGTGTTGGTTTGATGAAATATTAATTCATACACATCAAAAATGGAATATTAATTATTTTCTTAAAGTATCAAGTTATTATGAGCATGTTTGTTTATATTTCATTGAACGACACATGTTTTGAACTAAACTGTAATTTTAAAACTACTAAAATATACTTTTGGCCTTGTCAGGAATACCATGTATTAGAATGAGGTAAAGTATATTTCTAAATATGACAAATGTATTATCAATCATTTTAATAATGTATAAAAAATATTAATTCATTTTCTTGATTTTCAGTGTCTGATGTGTGATTTGAACAAAAATGTAAATTTTAAATAAAATGGAACACTTGGAGATATATCAGCCACACTTTGCATTTGACTGAGGTTCAGAAGATTCAAACCTTTTATAAATGACTAAGGAATCATTTTCATAATGTATTAAAACTTACCATATCATTTTTTTTGTTTTGTATATGTCACATTCATGTTTTACAAAAATAAAAATTTAATTTAAAAACACATAAATGGAGTCATATTTTATATATTGGTTTTTGGTATCAATTTAGAATGATTTCTATACAAAAAAGACTTAACGGTCATTTTCGAAAGTAACAAGACAATATAAGCATATTTCTCTCAGGTTTTAGTAACTGACACATGATTTGAACTAAATTGTAATTTTGAATTAATAAAAATCACATTGAGTCATACTTGGCACACCATATATTATATTGAGGATAGTTTAATTGATACATGTCAGAAATAACATATGGATAATTTTACTAAATTTACTTTAAAAATATAAATGCATTTGATCAGTTTTGTGTATCTTCCAAGTGTTTTGAACTAAAAATTCATTATTAAATAAAAAACACATTGTGAGTAATACCTAGCACTGCATGTGTTGAATTGATGAGTAGTTTATTCCTAAATATCACCAATTATATATGGATCATTTTAGAAAAGTATCAAAATAGTATGTAATTATTTTCATAGTTTTGTGCACGTCACATTTTGTTTTACTAAAAATTCAATTTAAACTCAAAACATGCACATCAAGTAATACTAATGGCATCATGTGACATTTTTATATGATATTACTTCCTACACATCAAAATTTTCCTATAATTCCTATTCCTAATGTATCAATACAATCCAACAATGCTTTCAATGTTTTTAGTGAGTGACATAGGTTTTTAACTAAATTTTCAAATTAAAACTGATACGAAAAACATTGATTCATACAAGTCCAACCAAGTGTTAGATTAAGGTGAGGATGATTGCTACACATCAAAAAATACTTATGGTGTGTTGTCCTAATTAATCAAGAAAAAATTGTATTCATTTTATAATTTTTGAGTATGTGACATGTGTTTTGAACTAAAATGCCATTTTCAAATAAACATACATAACTTGAGTCATACCGGTCAGACATAAAAGATGAAATATTTATTATTGTCCTAAATAATGAACAAAATATTTTTTTTTGAGTATGTCCCATGTATTTAATAATAAAAGCTATATTTTATATAAGAACACATACATGGGGTGTTTCATAAAAAGTACACTGAATCTAACATAAACATTATTTTAAAAATCATTAGAAAACAAACAAAAGCAGTTGTAGGAATTAATATTTCCATGATTTTTAGATACATTTTTGAGACATTTTTCTATCTACATTATCTCTGTTGTAGCCTCAATGTCAAATCTCTCACAAGCCTATGAATCTCAATATATGTTACAGGCTCGTTAATACTAGGATGACCATGTATTTTAATGATATGTAGATGTATCCTAGACATTATAGGTGTGTTATTAATTATACTCCTAATGTTTAATAATGTCATAATTTATTTTCTTGAATTTGACTATGTTAAATTTTTTTGATGAAAACTGTCAGAACATAATATAAAATAATAAACATCAAGTCATATTAGTCATACCTTGTATCAGATTGGGGTTCAGTAGGATCCAACACATCAGATTTTTTATTTTTTATTCATTGTATTCATCATTATGTTTTATCATACAACATTGTTGATTATTAACCTGAAATATTAAATTCCTTGCATAAAAACAAGTAAATTGAATCTTTCTGATTGAATGATCACTACTAAAATCATGATCATAGAAAAAGGTAGAATCATAACTATTGAAATATCCAATTCATTATGATCCGTATAAAAATTAACAAAAAAAGTATCAAATAAAAATTATATATAAATTAACTAAAAAATTATGAAAAAATGATGATAAAACTAAATAATTAAGTAGTACAAAGTCACCGCTTCATGATTACTATATACAATCTAACACTATGTATTTCACCCATTAATTTAGAAACAAATAGTTTTTTTTTGTGAATATTAGGCAATTTCAAATTCCTAATAGTACTAGAAAACAAAAGCAAATGAAGTATTAATAAATATTTTAAATGAAATAGAAATAAAAATTAAAATTACCTCTTAAGAGAAGATAATTCTTTTATAAAATCTGAAATACTTCCTAAACATTCAAACAAAATAAACGTAATATCTTTAATTATTTTCTTCTAATAACTTCTAAAACATTGGGAAAAAAATTAATTTTCTTGATATATTTTTTTATAGTTGAATGCTATTATATATTCCCTAATACTTATCCATTTATAAAATTCTATAGGGTTTTTCTCATGTATTTTCCTCATTCCATGATCATGAAGATATCTAAACACCTCCCTGATATCATGTAATTTTCCTTAAAATATAATATAAAATTTATAAATTGATGTTTCTTTGTATAATGTGTCATGTAATGTATTAAAAAATTATAAACTTATGCCAATGCAGTCAGTTTTTTGGTTATCTATGCCTTGAATCGATAAAATAAATAATTATTGTAAACAAATTTACTACAATGAATAATAAATTTGCTCAAAAAATAAAAATGAATAATTAATGGAATGGATGAAAATATAATTACTATTATTTGATTTCTGAGTTTTACCCCTACATCATAGGTATTAAGATGATTTTATCATCTGTATGATTTCAGTAAAATATTGTTTCTAATTTTTTCACTATCAATTCATATTTTCTTATTCCAATGAGATTAGTTTTATGGAGGTGATGTGATGGTTAATGAATCCAAATTTGATTTTTCAAGGATTTCTAACCAAATAGTTTTGAAATATATGGATGAAAAAACTGTAGATACTATTTTTTCATAATTAACACTATATATTAGCTATTGAAAAATGAAAATCATGATAACATACCTCATTTATTCATTTCCATCTGAGACTCATTTATATTCATTCTGGGGGATTTCATTAATATTATAACGATACACATAATCTGTCATGTCCTCTATAAATGTGTTATTAAAACTAAATTATCGTCATACAAACTCTTTATAATGTTTAATCCACATGAACATTTAATTTATGTAAATGTGGATGTTGAATGTGTAGGGTAGAGGAACTTCGTGAATATATTTTCAATTGGTTGGTTGATCATTTAAATTGTTTTCAATCAATTTTTTTTGAACCCCATAAATTTTTTCTTGTGTAAAAACATTCATCAGTTTAGGTTTTTTTGAAATTAATATTTATTGGATTAATCAAAAAATATATAATAAAAATTAATACCACCATTTAAATATTTTGTTCTACCAAATATAACGTCCATGATACAAAATTTCCAATATCATTCTCAATGGTAGGAATATCCACATCATCATGTCGAAGAGCTATTCATCACTCATCTTGGGATCTGTGTGAATCTCAACTATAACATGAAATATATGAAGTTGTTTTTTGTGTATAATATATCCATTGAAATTATACATGGTACCCCTTGAAACAATGTGATATGTAGTTGTTGATAAATATAAATCACAATCACTCAACCCTATAAATGTTTAGTATAATAATTGTAGCAATGTCTAAATTGATTATATTTTACAAAATAATTTATTAAAATACTGATTACCTATTCTATGATATCACATTGAGTGGAATGACTCAACACAATGATGGTAAGTGTGGGGGTGTGGGGTTTTCCCATAGTGGTTGTTGTTTTTTTCTTTATTCTTTTTAATTACATTGCGTAAAATTTTAAAAAAAATTATACTGATAATTATGATTTTCTTATAGATTGTCCAATGATTCCTACATCTCTTATATTTTAAAATATTTATCCCTTATTCATTTCTTTCCTTCAAATATGTTTGGGGTGACACCCAAAAACTGACACCTCTCACATGAACTTATTTTTATGGTTGCTTCAAGGACACTAACTGTAACTTTTTATTGGTTATAGATGATGATGATTATTTGGTCTATGTTAGATAAAAAATATCATAAAATAAGAACTAATTATTATTTAATACTGATTTAAAGGATTTTTTATTATATCACACTTACATATACTTATTAAACTTTTTCTATGTTTTCATTTTTTGTTATCTCATATTTTTTATATGTAAATGATTTCATAGAACATAGAGTGGTAAAGTAGTGAATTTGGATTTTGATTCATCGATATATATAGTATAAAAAGAAAATATAAAAGTTTTGGTTAAATGACACACAAAATTATTACTACAAGTTTAAATTACATGTTATTTTTTATTAGTGAACAATACTTTATCCTTTAATTATAGTAGGGGTATGTTTGTTTTGATGCACATTGGTTATTTATAGATATTGGTTTCTATATAAAAAAATAACAATTATTAATCAATGTAATTAATACACTTAATTTCATGAAATGCATTACCAGTTACAATGTACCATGAGAGTTGTATCCTTATAATAAACAATAAATTAACCAAACACAGGTTGGTTTATCATGTGTGTAAACATATTAGGTTCATAAAGGTATATTTTATCATCAACATAAATGAGATGATAGTTCGTAAGAATTATCCAAAATCCTCTATAAGACATTATAGTGATCAGTAATACAAATTTTAGTTGGGTATCATCAACTATAAATTCTATATACATTGGATAATAAATATTAAATCAATGTTTTTTTTATTATTTTCTCATTAAAATAAATTTTAATATATCATAATGTTACCTTTATCTATTAAAAATTTAGTTCCTTAATCCCAATCATGACTTTGAGCCATAAATCAACAACAATGAGAATTGACATTCAAGTGGTGAGAATAATGTAACTAATGAACATGGCTTTGGTGAGGATAAAATCCTAGAAACATGAATTTTATGAAAACATGAATTAATTCATTTTTATATCTCTATAATAATTTTTATAACACTTTCTCACAATGTTTCTTTTTTAAGGACATAGTTTTTTATCGACATACCATTTTATTTAGCTTCAATATCAAAATATTGTATTCACCTAGATTAGTAGCAATGCTCAAGGAAAAGGTTGACATTCCTATTCATTGGGATCATTATCAAGTTGAAAAACCAATTTTTCTTAAATATGAAGTGAATATTAATTTTCATAAGTCATTATCTATATAAGTGTATGTATATTTTTTTACGTAAATGTTGAAGTGAACAAAAAACAATATTTGGAATACTAATTTATATCAAAATAAAATATAACCAAATCATTTTACCCAAATTTTTAAAAGGTTGAATGAATTTATCTCCATGATTGATTATATAGATCCCCTCATTATATACTTCTATTATATAGAAAACTTGGTCTATATTGGGACCAATATGATATCACTATAATGTCCCTATGAAAGGTTCATCGAATATTGAATTTAAATCTAACCCCTTAGTTCCATTGGTTGTGAATAGAAATGTCGACCAATTTTGGTTTACAGGATCTAGAGAATAATATAATTATACACTTTTTTATAGAATTATAAATTATTATTATTTATATACATCAATACTAAAATCCACATTCACAATTCCCAATATTACTAATTTTACTACAAACCTTTTATCAACCCCCTTACATCAACAAATCATAACATGGGATGTTTTATAACCCAAATACCATATTTCATTGATGATGCCAATGTATGACATATTTTTATAAGTTTTATATTTTCCCGGTTCCAAGATAATTAAAGCACTTTAGGAATAAGTTTAACTCCACTACTTCTCATGTCATTTCATTATTCATGTTCATTTATATAAAACATATAAACATTTATTATGTAAAAATTATAAGATAATACTTGAAAACGTGGTCCTCTAGAGAACCATTGAAGTCTCTTATATAATTGAATCTAGATTTATAGTTGAATCATTAACGATATGGTATCAAAACATTATTATAACACATTTATTATGAGTATTTGATGTTAAGCCTTTTTTAACTTAACAGACTCAAATTCTAATGAATTACATTATATGTTTTAATATATTGGATAACCTCTAAAATATTTTGAAAAAAATAAAGGTTTTCTTTTTATTTATTTGTAATATAAATTATGAAAACAACTATTCTATAAATTTCTTCACCTATAATTCACCCAATGTGATGTGATTTTCCTAGACCAATTATTTCCACATGGGAAAGGTAGTCGGTACAGAATACTACAACCTCCCCAACAACTTCTTTCTCTTAAATAAAACCATCTAGATGACTTAGATTGTTAATATACCCTTACAAATTCATCATATATCATTCATTGGGGTAGATCCATCATTTTTGTAAAGGGCCACATCATCAGATTGCTCTTAAAAGGTGAACCACTTTGGGAATCATCATATCAAAGAATATAGGTTGGAATATGTTCTCTAATTTACATAATTTGGCATCAATTTACATTTTAATAGTTAGAAAATTCACTGGGTCAATAAATTTAATTCATATATATTTTAAAATTAAAAATATTTTGGTAATTCATGACATAAATTCTTGATAAAAATGCCACGTAATAATACTATAATTAGTTGTCCCATAAAAAATAACTTCCATGTGATTTAAGAAAATTTATCCTTAAATAATACATTGAAATGATAATCTTGATATTTTATGAATACCAGTATGGAAAATTTATATCATTTAATAAGTTGAAAATGTAATTCCATTATTCCTTAGATGTTCTGTAATTATTTGGTGGAAGAAAATTTCATTCATCAATCTTTATTAGAGCCAATCCGTCATATTTCCCCATGTAAATCATGTTCAAAATAAACAGCATTCCATACTTTGTTTCTTAATGTTCATTTAGTAATATCCCAATGAAACTATAACATACATTTTTTACAAATCTAAATCATCAAAAAAATTCACAAATTTTAAACAATTATAGTATTGTTATTAAAAAAACAGAACTTTTTTCCAATCAGTTTCTGTATGGTTTTTCTAAAAAAAATTTACCAAAAGAATTGTATATATCTTTTACATTCCCAAATAGGTGATAACCTGTTAATGAAGATGGTGATGAACACTTTTATAAACTCTCATTTAATTATTTCAACATAAATACACACTTATATCACCAACCTAGAAATATGTGATGGCATTGAAATATAGAATTTGATGAATGTTTCAACCTAATTTACTAGGTAACTTATTCCAAAAAGATACTCACTTGATTTATATTCAATAATCATTATTAGAAATTTACATAAGGTAAAATTTTATTTTTCATCCGATAGAACATGGATCTCAATGATAAATCATCATTTCTGTAAGTATCATACATGGAAGCACCAACAATCCACAATATTTTCAAATCATATATCAATGAATACAAATGAACATCAATATCATTACACAGTTTTTTTGGTCCTGATATCATAATAGATATTGGAAATTATTTATGTTACATACATAACCACGGTGGAACGATATAATTAACCTACATAACATTCCATGTTCTATGAATACCATTTTAAAAACCAATAGGATCCACTCAATCTCTAGAGAATGTAAGATGAAGGTTTCTCAGTTAATTTCCATATTCAATATATTAATGACCAATTCTCATCCATTAGGGACAGTTTACAAGGGGAATAAACATCCCAAATTTATTACTTTTATCTTCATGAGACCAAATTTCCTAGTAATATTATCATTTTTATAAAGGTTACTAAACTATAATGAGATCAAAAGGTATCATGCTACTTTTTCGGGACCAAATCATATTTCATGTATCGAGAAACACCACACATTTCACCATTCATTAGTGAATTTTTGTCCTTTAAAATGCTTTATAGTCATTTAGAAGTTATTGTCTCCTTGTAGAAATCATTTCCCATTGAACATTGTATTAATTTCGCAACATATGTTTTGCAAGGAATCTCATTATCTTCTTAGAGAAAATCCTTAGAGGGAAATTATTTAATAAAAAATTGCTTCACTCCACTAATTTAAAAATATTTAATTGTATATCTTATATATTGATAAAAATGTTATATATTTATTATAATCATCATATAATGAAATATTTTAAAAAATATTATAATTCTTAAATAAATATGGTCTCTCATAAATATCATCATGAATTGTCATAATCATTTCCTCAATATGATCTTCATTGTTGTTCACTCATAAAATCATTTAATCAATATCATCTTCATCATTTATCACAACTATAATCATACTGTATGATCAATAAAAAATCTTCTCCCAGTCAGTAGCTACATTATTGTTTTCCACGTGTTTCGCCAAAAATTTATAACTTTGATCTATTACAAGGTAGATCAATAAATCTTAGAACTATTATAGACTAATAAGTCTTGAATAATAAGAATGTATGTAAAATCCCAAATTTGAGCTATGTAAACCCCTTTATTTACTATTTTTATATATATAAAGAGGTTGGATAATGTTTGGCTGTGTTTGGAATGGTTTTGGGATGATTTTGGTTCTTTTTTAAGGGTTCACAGTTTGAGCCTAGTAAGTGAAAACCATGTAGCTTCTCTTGGAATCTGTGCTCATGGATAATGGGATATTGGTTGGCACATCATTATTAAACCATCCAGCCTCTACAGGTAAATCGTGCATGTTGAGACCCTTTGTTGTCTCATAGTTGGTAGCCGATTTTTCTAATCATGTTGGAAAATTTGGCGAGTTCCTGTATGAGGCAGTAATAAGGGCACAATTAGTACATAGTTTAGCAAACCATTCATCATTTAAGAAATGGGTTTTAAAAAATAGTCCTTCCTCAAGATTTTCTCTAAGAACCTCATTCTTCCTCCATTGTGCCCATAACCGGGTATTTCTTCTTCTCTAAGTTATGGTTTGCTTCCCCCATTTATTTTGGAAACAATTCGAAGGGCATTCAAGTATATTTGAGGAAGATTATCCCTTTCGAAATATCTATCCTTTGTAGTTCCTTGTTTTCTCTAGATCTACATCATTATATCTTATGTTTTCCTACATCTAATTCTATTGCATGTGGATAGTGTTGTTTTTTACTTAAATTTTGAGGTTTTAGCTTCTTAATGTTAGGGAATGGGATTTAAGTCATGTTCATGGATGTTTCACAAAGTATTAGAGCATAGTTGTGTGGTGAGTATATTTTTCCTAACTCTAATGTAGGTGGCTTTACTATCTACAGTATTTTTTTTATAAATTGAATGATTAATATCAAATAAATCGGTTTTTCTTGAATCAAAATTTTAATTTGATGTGCGAAGATTGATGGAAGCTCATTTTGTGATGATTTTCAGATCTTGAGGGAAATTGTAATTATTCTAAAATGTTCCTTGTTATTGGATTTTAAAATGAAGATTTTAAAATTGGTTGAATGGTTGATTTATGAAATCATGTTAGGGAATATTTATTTTCAATAAAATTGTTTTTTCATTAAAGGTTAGTTTTACATGGATGTGGATTAAGGGTGATTTCAATAAATGGATTATTTTATGGAAATGGTTTCGGAAAACATTGTTTAAATGTTGTGGTTCATGGTCAGTTTATATGATTTTGGTAAATATTGATTGGAATTATTTTTTCTTTAAGGGGTTATGTCTAGGTGGAGTGGATAGATAGTGGGCATTAATGAAAACCATCAAAGGATTTTAATGTGGGTTTTATGTACCAATACAAAAAGGAGGATGTGGTGGGATAAGAAGTTCCTCCATCAATGGTAACCTCAAGATCATTATTGGGTATGTGGAAGTAATTTATATTTTTGGGATGCATTTGGAGTCACATGAGATTAAATGGGTTGTGATGACATGAAATTGGAAAATTGGTAATTCCTTGTATTCATTCATTCCTTGTAAATGTGTTTATTTGAAAAAAAAAGAAATATTCCTAGGTTGTGTTTAGCTTTCTAGAAATTTTTGAAATACTTTTTTGGTTTTAAGTATAATGAATTTATTGAAATTTGTTATCTAGTTCTATACTAGTGTCACGAGTGTGGAAGTCATTTGGGAAAAAAATATTGAGTATTATTACTCGCCAACTTCTGTAGCTGTTGGGTGATTTTGTAGATTTTTTATTCTAAGACATAGGTAATCTCATAGAATATTTTTTATTTAATGGAATATCATAAAACTAGGGAAATTTCAGAGTTGGATCATGGATCTTGGTTTGGAGACATTGAGATATGTTTTGGTGTAATTGAGTTGTTTTGTTATTATTTATCTTGTTACTATGATTTGGTAGTATTGTAGTTGGTATTTTTTTTGACGGATTTATTTTGATTTGTATAAATTATTGACATGCATCAAGTAATAGTTTTAGAAATTGAATGTTTGGTTAGTTGTTTTAATTTTCAATGAAAAAGTTTCCACAACCATTCCTGAATCCCTAAACTTGTATTGTCATCGTATGCAACCTTGGGAATGTTGATTAAGGGAAGGTAGCACTTCTTCAATGACTCAAGACAATTAAGAGGGGAATAATGTTAAAAGTGGTATTATAGAATCCAATCCTTGAATCAGAAATGGTATTAGTCATGTCGGTCTTGGAATTGATATTCATTTTAGTTTGTTCATTGTGTTTTAATGGTATAAAGGAGCACGATTATAATGAAATGTCATGTATATCATAAAAAGACATAGCTAACCTTTTTATGATGAACTTCAAATTACTATGGAGTGGGGTTCATAACTGTTACAAAGACACATATATGTATTTAAATCTCATTATCATGGGTTTTTCCAATGATACAAGAAAGAAATGCATGGTAGAAATGACTTCCCACTATGAATGCATATTTAATTTGGAATTTTTTTTTATATTGAGGTAATAATTTGTTATGACTTGAAAAATCAGAGAATTTGTTTCAATTTTATATTTTGAAAAGACAATGGTTGTACTATTTTGAAAAATTGTGATCCTTAAGTTGATAGATAGTGAGACATATCGTCCTTGTGTTTTGTTGATATAAATGGCTTCAGGTAGGCATCATAGAGAACAATTGGAGAAAGCTGCTGAAAATGTGGTCACACATGGGGCCCAGGTGAACTAATAGCTGGTTTTGAGCATAGTTTATGCCTTTTAGGTTGGGTAATATATGAATAAATGGGATGAGATGAGGCATGAGGATCATTCGATTCTGTATATAAAGAATAATCCACCCATTTTATTATGTGATTCACAAAAAAAGGGAAAAAACATTGATGAACTGGATGAATCGAATATTCAATTTACTAAGCACACCACTGGTGTTGAAATCCATGTTAGGAAAGTACATGTAAGAAAATATTTAACATCGGTGGTGGGAGTTGGTAGTCCATGCCGGTGCTAACAAATGTATGAAATGGGATGGTTTTGAGGGATTGTTTAGCAAAAAATTCCCTCCTCACACATTCAAGAATTTGTTAATAATGTATTTCTTCAGTTTTAAGAAGGAGAACATTACAATTATAGAATATGTGTCCAAATTCATGAATTTAGTCTGGTTTTCATCTGAGTTTGAAGAATGAACATCGTTGAAGGAAAATATATTTGAGTTTGGATTGAGGTAAGAAAATCATTCCAAAATTACAGCCTTCATTATAATCGACTATATATAGATAGTGAATACATATTCAGTGGTGGAAAGGGACATCATGGGGTCAATATGAAGGGGAATCATGTTTATACCGATGGGAAATTTAGTGAACACTAGCATGAGGAGAAATTAGAATAGGGACACTTATTTTTAGGGTATAATTATAACTCGGAATATGAGGGTAGGATTGGTGAATATGCATCCAAGTCCTTAGAGTAATCATAGATGTTTTATGTGTGGTTCTATAGGCCACATAAAGTTGGAATTAATGGAACAACCTCGATTATGTCATAACATCAAGAAGATGGGTCATCTTCAGCATTATTCTCAGAATGATTTGAGGTCATGTGTTTGTGACACTCTTAAGGGGTTGCATGCATCATAGGAATCAATGGGATGAGGGCAGTATAATACCCCTCAAATATAGAATAGAATTAACAAGGTTTATTGGGGAGAACTAGGAAACCACAACAATGGATTGAAGAGAAGATTGTGGCATGTAATAAGGTGTTTGGAGATAATCATGTCGTGGTGGATGATTAGTTAGGACCATCCACAATTAGAGGTACAATTATTTTTTAATTCTGCCATTATGTATGAGTTGTTTGATACGGGTGTATCTCATCCATTCATTGCTTCTCATGCTATGAATTTATTGAATTTAAGTATCGAAATGATGCCTTCTGTATTGAAACATCTAACTCCTATGGATCAAAGAGAGTGTTGAGAATTACTATGTAGATTTTCATTTCTAGTTATGGACGAGGTTGTGTTGATGTGGGACTTCTCAGTACTTGAGATGAATGATTATGATATAGTCCTTTGTGTGGATTGGTTGATGATGTTTATGGACCACATTTACTATTATTTGTGAATAATAAGTTTCATGGTTGAGGATGGAATCTAGAATCACTTTAGAGGAGAGGGGGAGAGAAATGTGGGTCCAATGGGCATGTTGTTACCAGCAGTTCCAAAAATCACGTGTCAGTTAGCAGCTTTTCATGGACATCAATGAATGAAATTTAGAGAAGTAGTTTTCTCATAGTTTTTGATCAGTTACTAGATATCTTTCCCATTGTCTTCTATGGGTGACCACCTGTATGTGAGGTGGAGATTTTTATTTATCTCCTTCCAGGGATTAGTCATATCTCACATACACCATATCGAATGGAACCATCATAATTAAGGGAATTTAAAGTGAAATTATAATACATGGGAAAAAAATTGTTCATCTGGCCAAGTATGTCTCTTTGGGAAGCACCATTGTTTTGGCTAAAAATGACTATGTAACTCTTGATATCTATGTGGATTATGTAATATTAACCATGTTATGATAAATAATCGATGTCCACTCCCAGGAATTTATGATATGTTTAAATATTTTAGGAGAGCATAGTGGTCATCCAAATTTTACATTTGATCAGTATATCATAAATTGTGGCTATGGAAGAAGGATATCCCAATAACAACAATTAGAGGTATATATGACCATTATGATTATGTTATTATGCTCTTTAGTATTATGAATTAATCTTTGATATTCATGAAATTTATGAAGATGATATTTTGGATATATATATATATTCTTTTGTTTTGGTTTTTGTAGATTATATATTTGTGTATTCAAGGATGAGGGGAGCATGAGAAACACCTGTAAATATTGTTTGGAAATATAAGAGATCATTTGTCATATTAAAAATTATCAATGTGTTATTTTAGGATACAAGAGTTACATTTTCTTCACCATGTAATTTCTGAGATTTTTTTATAGAACTAGAAAAAATAGAGTCTTTTATCTCTGGTATACAACCAAATATTGTTTTTGAGATTCTAAGCTTCTTTGGTCTAGATTGGTATAAATGAAGTTGTTTTCATGACATCTCATGAATTTCCTTACCAATGAAAGATTTGAAATGGAAGAATGTTTAATTTCAATGGAATGAGAATTTTGAATAGAATTTTTAAGAGATTATGGGTCATCTTACATCATCACAAATCTAGGAATTTTAAAAAGTAGAGAAATGAAATGTTGTGTGTTATGGATCATCGGTCAAGGACGGGTTTTTTTTCATGAATGGGTGTCATTTGGTTGTGTATGGTTCATGATAGTTGATGTTTAATGAAAGGAACTATCCAACACTAGACATGTAGATCGTGGTAGTGGTTAATGCTTTATAAATGTTGTGTCATTGTATCTTAGATAAGAAATTAACATTGTTTATTGATAATTTTATTTTTAACCATATTTTATCTAAAAAGGATTTTTATTTAACATAAAGGAGATAGATGGAGTATCTATAGATGTTTGACTTCAACTTGATGTACCAAACAGGTAATGGAAATTCAGTGGTGGATGCATTAATAAGAATGTCACATGATTTGGTGGTGAAAAAAATCAGATTAATGGAATTTTGTATCAATTATAGGTGAAATGTGGATGGAATTTGAAGAATGAGGTGATATAGTAGTTTTATTTCATGTTTATTTGGTTCCTAACATTGTTAATTTGGTTAATGAGGCATATATTCTTAATTCAAAATTTGTGGCTATGTGGTCGAAACTCAATGGTAGGGTGACCATAAGGGGCATGAAACTGGATAGGAATTCTGTTTTGTGATTTTGTAATTGGATTGTTGTACTAGTGGCTTGTTATAAAAAACATTTTAGTAAATACCATCATTCTAGATGGTCTGTTCATCCTAGAATCAACAATATTAATAAGGAGCTAAATGTGTAGTTTTGGTGTATGGGTATGAAAAAGCAACGTGGTAGAGTTTGTATCAAAATTATTGACTTTTCATCAGTAAAGATGGACTATCTGTAACTATTAGGAATGTTGCAGTATTTACCTATCCAAATTTGTAAATGGAAACAAATAATCTATGGATTTTGGTATAGTTCTCCCATGAACGGTTTAGTAGCATGATGGCATATGGGTGATAGTGGATCAGCTCACAATGTCAGCCCATTTATTTCCAATTTGTGAATCTTATATGGTGGTTGATCTATCCAAAATATAGATATGTGAAGTGGTAAATATTCAAGTTATACTAGTTTTTATTGTATCATATTGGGATCGTATGTTAACATCTCATTTCTACAAATACATGAACAATCCCTTGGGACTCATTTGATTATGGTTACAAGATATCATTATTAGATAGATGATCAATTTAAGAAGATGATAAAAATGTTGGATGATATGTTGCAATATTGTGTCATGGATTTTGGAGGATCATGGAAAGAGAACTTATCCTTAGTATATTTATTATATAATAAGAGTTATCAAGACTCAATACACATGGCTCTATTTGAATCATTTTAGGGGAGTTAGTGTCATTTTATAATATGTTGGGTTGAAACATGTGATACATTAATAGTTGGGGTGAGCTTTTTCCAAGAGAACAAGAAGTTGATATGATGATTAGGAAGACAGGAGTGATGGATTAGAGTCATCCGAAATCATGTTTGGATCATCTTCGACAGTCATTTTCATTAGAGGTGATTAATCAAGTGTTCTCAAGAATATTTCCTAGGCTTAGACATCATCAATTTATAATGCAGGTATATTATCTCCAATTTATATTAGGCCCATTTAGGTATATATGATTCTTAGAGAGGAGGCTTATCGATGAGAATTTCCACCACAGTTTATTGAAGTGCATAATGTATTTCATGAATCATAGTTTAATATGTATCAGCTGGATATTAACCATACGATTTGAAGGGATCATGTTTGACTAGAGTCAGATTCATAATTGGTGCATGTTCTAGTATAGAATGATGATAGTAAAGAGAATGCATTGCATGTGAAAATCATTTATCTAGTGAAGGTTTTGTTGAGACATGTTCAAATTCAGAAGGATAACTGGGAATAGTTAAAATAAATAGAGGAGTAATGGCACAAGATCTTTTATGAAGGTATTGGTTTTCTACTTTCCAGGGACAGAAATTCCAATGGTGAGAAGAATTTATCACTTTTGGTTTTATTTATGTAATCCCATTATTTATGATTTTTGTGCATATAATGTGGTGGGTATTCATTGAAAGTGTTTTTAAGGGTATTGGGAATGTTTGGGGGCTTTTCTATGGGTACATAGTTTAAGCTCAGTTAGTGAAAACCGTCTAAATTTTTAAGGAAATTGTGCTAAAGGAGGTAGTGGGATATGGGTTAGCGCACATTTATGGTTAATAGTTTCTAAACAATGCAGAATCCCCAAGTAAATTGTGCATGTTAGGATAGTGGGTTTTCACATGGTTTACACACATTTGGACTTATTGTACTGGTAAACTATGTGAGGTCCTCAGTTAGGTAGTAGTAGGCACACCGTTAGAGTATGGTTTGTCAAAACATAATGTCTAACCAAGCACAGTTCCAAAAGTTGGTCTTAAAAAATAGGGCTTCCTTAGGATTTTCCGTAAACACAACATTCTTCCTCCTATGTAACCCCATCATTGTATTCCTTCTTCTCTACGGTTAGGATGGATCCCCCAATCATTTTGGAAGCAATACTATGGGATTTCAAGGAACATTCACTACAACATAAATAGGTTTTAGTGACAGTTTTGTGGTGGCGGTTCACAAAACCGCCGAACAATGTTTTTCAAAAAAGGTTTTGCGGCGGTTTTTAATAAACCACCGTGAAACCGATATTTTTTAAAAAAAATCCCGAACCTTCCCTACCGACCCCTCATGTTCCCTTCTTCCTGCACCCCCCCATCAGCAATCCTTCGACTTCTCCAGGGAACGCGACCTCTGTCTCCAGCGACCCTGTAACTAGTGTCTACGGTGGAGCCCATGACCAGCGACCCCGGCGAACCACGACCCCCCTTTTCCCGACAACCCTTCTCACTACAACCATGACCCCAATGTGAGTTTTCCATTGTGGTATCATTTTTCATGTTTTTTTAAAAGATTTTTCCAATATATGTTTATTATTTTATTAAAATGTTTGTTACTCCAAGTTTTAGCATGTTAATTTGAATAAAATTGTTAATTTGATACCTAATTCAGGTTTAATTGAAATTGTTATTCCATGTGTTAGTTAAATTGGATATTATTTTACAATAGTTTCATGGATTCTTGTGATTTCCCCTATTGATAATCCAATTTTCCCACTTTTTAAGGGTGGTAGGGAGATACTATGTTATAATGGATTCAATACTTTCCTAGCATTCCATTAATATAATTATTGGTAAATAGTGTTCCCCGATCACTAATGAGTGGTTGGGGAAATCTAAATCTTGAAAACAAATTTTTCTGTAATAATTTAATTACTACTTATTTGGGGACATGAGTGGTAGCTTCAGCTTCTACCAATTTAGAGATGTAGTAAATGCCATAAACAATATAGAACATGACATATGTATTGTGGAGTGTCCCAATGAAATCTAATCCCCAAATTTTGAATATTTAGATATCGAAGATCTGGTTTTGGGGTATTTCATTTTTTTCCAATGGTTCCAGTTTGATGGCACGAGTCATAGCTCTGACAAAAAATTCTAATCTCATTGTGAAGTGTGGAACAAAATATTAACCATTGTTGGATTTTTCTAATCTTCATTCTATTCCATGATGTGGTCTAGTTTTTGAATTGGGAAACATGTCTATAACACTTTGGATCTCATCTTCTAGGATGCATCATCGCATTAATCCATCAAGGTCTTTGAATGTGTCAAGGGGCACTGATGAATGCACTATGCCTAAAGAATAAGGAAGATGCTGTATCCAAAAATAAGAATGAATAAATGAAAAGATAAAGGGGTGAGTGAGGAAATCCAAGGTTTGTGTCGATGTTTCCTATTCCTAAGATTATTAAAATATATCCCAGAAATAGCGCAAAGTATTGACACACCAACTCACATCATTTAATTCTCATGGGATGAAGTCATATTATAACATCTTTTTACCACAATATACACATTCTAAAATGAAGTAGTATAGTTATATTGTGGGTTCTAACCCATAGGGAATGTTATTTTGGGAATGAAACCAGGACTTTGAACCATTTGCGTATAGTTCTTCATGAGATGGATTGATTTTGGGATTTTATTAAAAATATTGTGTTTTGTTTTGGAGTTAAGAAGAAGGTAGGGTTCAAGGTAAATTTTTGGGTTCATATAAATAGTATTATCTTGATCCTAACTCAGAATATCTTAACGTCTTAGGCTGTAAAGTTGTGCATAGAGAAATAGTAGTCCATGGTGAAAAAAAGATCTATATAAGATTTAACTATTCCTTGGCCCAGATATAGAAAAAAACTAGATTCATTAATACTAACATATATGGAATAATATATCACATTCTAATGGTCATAGCCTACTCCATTCCAATCAGGTCTGGTCTTTTCAATTAAGCATATATTGGTATGTTTTTCCAAAAAAAAAATTAATAAAGAGTTATTATATAACCTAGTCACTTGGATTAGGATTAACAAGTTACAATTTATATATTCAATAAGTTTATACAACCCCAATTCCTGAAACATACTCTAATTATTTATGTTTCTCATGATTGTAATAATCAATATTAAAGAAACAATTTTAGTCATGCTTGGAATACTAATAAATAAGTTTTAACATGAAATTTCAGAATTGAGGGTTCATAAATCAAGTAGTTCTCAACCAAAACAGTTATCAAATCAATCAACCACATACTTGAAACAACAAACAAGTAAAAACGTATGGTGAAGTAGCTGTCGAGTGAAGAGTCAATGTGAAATTAATTTAAAATGGTGAACATTGATGAATTAACTGAAGAATGTGTGTGGAACAATCATCAACAATTTGGTTTAATCAAAATGCTAACAAGGGACTAAAACATTGAACACTTTCTATAGGAGTCATCAAGAGATTCATTGAGTCTGATATCTGAATAATTATATTAAGTTCCGATTAGGATTTATGGAGATGGTATGGATCATTTTTAATTTTGAGATTCAAGTAAAAAGGATAATCTTGATCCCAACTTGGAATATTCTAATGGCTTAGGCTGCAAATCCGTACATAGAGAACAATTTGATCATGGTCAAACCAACTAGATATATATAAGATGAAACTAATCCTTGGTTCATATATAACTAGAAACCTAGATGAATTAATCCTGTCTTATATGGAAGAATGTATTGCAGGATAATGGTCATAGCCTACTATACTCTAATCAGGTTAGGTTCATTCATTAATACTTTACATGGTTAGGGCTTCCAAAATTAATTGAATGAATAGTTGTTATGTAACCTATTTACTTGACCTAGGGTTACAAAGATAACAATTATAGATTCATGACCTTCAAAACTCCCCTAATATCCAGCACTAACCTAATCGCTTTAGCCTCTCATGATGGTAATAGTCAATAATTAATAAAAAAGTTATGACCTGCAGAGAACATTAACAAGGAAGTTGAAATATAACGGTTCCTAGTTAAGGGTTGAAGACTCAAGTAGTTAACAATCAAAATAGATAATAAATCCATGAACAAAATACTTGAAATAATAAAAAATTATTAACATATGGGCAAGAATATGTTGAATGGAAATAAAAATGTGAAATAGATGTCGAAAAACAACATTGAGGAATTAACTAAATAGAACATATAGAAAAATCATTAAAACATTGGTTTAATAAAAATAGTAACAAAAATTATATAGATTTTAGTTGGTTTTGTAAATAAGTCAAAAACAATAGAGGAAAAGAGAAAATTGTGATGATATAAAGTTATGTGTTGTTGTATGCATGCTGGAAAGTCCTGTGTGAGGATATTACATGATGTGTAAACTTCTCACATATTATAATCTCGATCAATGGCTTAATCTAATTTTTTTTTCTGGTGTGAATCTCTACACGATTCTTCTAGTATTTGATATTTGACTCATCTCATGATGTGTACTTGAAAATCATGATATGAATCTTCTCACATCTTGAAATATAATTGGGAAGAGGCCTTTGAATCATACATTATGTGTATTATAGATTCAAGTTTTGTAATATTTTCATGAATTTTAATTTCTTTAGTACTTTATTTGAGACTTTTGACATGTCTTAATTTATTCCTAGACTTCATTTAAGTTATTTTCATGATGTTTAATGATAAATTTTGGCCAGTTTTCACAGCTTTTCCTTTGGTGTCTTAGAAACCTTTTATATACAACAGTGAACACATTCATGGTGAATTGTCATTTAATAAACAAATAATACATAATTAAATGACTCCAAAATTCATATACGATTATATATTATCAATGAGAACTTCCAATGTTGAAAAATCCCCAACAGATTCAATGTTGTTTGATCAGGGATGGAGTACTTAAAAAAATCAGTGATGTATCTTTCATTGTTGATAAATAGTATGAGCTAGAGATTTATTAATATAAATTTGAACTAATGTTTCTTGGTTTGGCAGTTTCATTTGATAAAAAAATTCTCATATTTATTAATCTACTGAAATATTCAGCTTACATAATTTTTTTTATATCCAACACTTTTCTTATTTATTCTATAATATATTCAACATTATGGGTTATCTAACATGATTAGTATAGTGATTCAAAATAATATATTCTTGATGTATAACTATGGATATTTTTCACCAGAAAAATGTTATATTCGTTATCCAAAATAGTGATTCCTTAGGTGTTTGATGTCTTTCCCTTAGTAGATGTGAGATTATATTTGAACACCATATTCTCTCTCAAAAACAAATTGAATAAAATTGGCGTGATAATAGAATTTATGGATGCATCCTTAAAATTTATTTCATGTGTTTGGCTGCATGTGAATTTCTCTTCCATCTACAAAGAACTTGTTATATAAAGATATCTGGATGAAAATTTTGACTTCCTATAATATATTATGAAATACACTAATGATGTGAAATGGCTTGGGACATGGAGAAGTCAACATTAGTGATCCAAGGATGGTATACTCTTTGGATCAGATTGGGAATAAATTTCCACAAATCATTTACTTCCATTAATATGTAGAAAATAATATGGAAAAGAAATATATGAATAAAAGGATAACTAATTCATTTTGGAGTTATCAATGACTTGTTGGGGAACTGAGTTTTTTATAGGCCTTTGAGTCATATCAGTCAAACCGTGTATCAGATTGACATAAAGTTGATTCCTATAAGTCACAAATGAAATAAGGATTATTTTCCTAAAGTATGAAGAAAAAAAGTGGTATTCTATGTTTTCATTTATTGAAATGTTTTTTAACTAAAATATCATTTTTAAACAGAAAACATATTTTGGTCCCACCATGTGTCAGATTGATATGAAGATGATTATTACACATCATAAATGACTTATGGGTATTTTTAATAAATTGTAAAGAGAACCACAATGTTTTTTCTTGAATTTTAGTGACTTAAAAACATTTTTAACAAAAAAATTCAATTTTACACTAAAAACAAACATTTTATTTCATACAGATCACAATATTTATAAGATTGAGGTGTGGATGATTAATACACATCAAAAATTACTTATGATAGTTTTTTATAGTATAAAAATAATATTAATTCATTTTATTAGTTTAGAGTATGTAAATCCCCTTTTTTTCTTATAAAATATGATTTTAAATTGAAAACATTCACTTTGAGTCATTTGTTAATTAAAACACACACCACTAAACATAAACAAATCAAATAAAGAAAAATACCTCTAGAATTTCTTTTGAGCTATCGTGTCTTAAATATATTCAGTTTTTGCTTGGAAATATGACTTTGATATGGTTGGTTATGTATGAAACCATTGAGAAACATCATTCGTCTTGGAGGACATCTAAGGTCAAGCCTGAACAATCACATAATGTCTGAGGTTTAAAATGCATTATGATCGGTTTCGATTACACATCAATGGGGTGTTGTTCGAGGCAACATAAATGTGTGATTGACATTGTTATGATAAGTGTGTAACCCGATATTATTACTACTCCTCAATGAGGTGTTGATGCTGTCTCATATGTACTAGACCTGTTCGGTTGGTCTGAAGTGGTAAATATGATCAATGAATCATGGTTACTATACTATTCATACTTTATGATCAATGGGACATATTTATTATATTATGTTTCTGTAATCTTACACTACCTTATATTTTGTGTAGGAATATTTTGATATATATGGATAAAAGAAGGATCACATTATTGAGGAACACACCTCAGTATGTTAAGGGATTGAATGAGTTTTTAGATTTTTCAATTTCTAATCGATCCGTTGAAGGGAGAATAAATAGTCCATGTCCTAAAGGTAATTTCAGAACACAGTTGAAGAGATATTAAGTTAATGAACATTTAATACTGAAACAATTCCCTGGTCAATATTTGTGTTGGATTTGGCATGGATAATCGAACATTATAGAAAGATTTATCATTGATGTTAATCCACAGAATGAGGTCCCAAGTTTGTCGACAATGTAAAAATGAAATGAAAACCCTCATAAATGATGCATTCGGCACTACAAGACACCACTATCAGTATCAAAACATATCATAACAACCAGAATAGGGTGCTACAAATTGAAACATGACAAGTGATGCTTTTCAGACTATAACACAGGAAGATCAAGATTGTAACATATCATTGGATCCTCATATTGATTCTGTTGAGCCAAATGTATTAGAAAAATTCACTGAGGAAAATGTGTTTCATGATTTAGTTGACGATGGAAATCAAGAGTTGTATAGTGGGTGTTAGAAATATATAAAGCATTAATTTATGCTGAAGTTGTACCATATCAAATGTCACTGTGGAATTACAAATAAGGCAGTGTCTATGATATTGGAATTGATTCGTGATGAATTTTCTAAGGAAAAAATCCCAGAATCATTTTATGATATGAAAAAAGTTGTCAACAATCCGAGTTTGAATTATAAAAAAATACATGTGTGTCCCAATGATTGTATGCTTTATTGGGGAAAGGATTCAAGTAGACAGAATTTCAAGAACTATTATTCTTCTAGATGGTATGTAAAGGGTGATGTTGGAAGTCTGAATGAACATAATTTCACATAGAAGAAGAAAAGGAACACAACTGAAAAGATTTTGCATTACTTTCTTTTTAAGCCTTTATTGAACTGATTATTCATGTCATTGAAAACCGCTGAATACATGATGTGGCATTCTGTAGATAATAACAATGATGGGTTAATGAGACATCCACGAGATTCCCAATAATGGAAGTCATTTGATTCATTACAACTAGATTTATAAGCTTACCCTAGGAATGTTCGATTGGGATTGGCTGCCAGTGGATTCAATCCATTTGGGACATTGATTACTAGTTATAGAATTTGGCCAGTTGTTTTGATCCATTATAATCTGCCTCTGTGGAAGTGTATGGAATAAACATTTTTTATCCATTCGATTATTATTCCTTGAAAACAAATGCCTTGAAATGATATTGATGTATACTTGCAGCCTTTGATTAATGAATTACAGGAGTTATGAAGTAATGGGGTTGAGACATTGGATGATTCTCCTAAAACAATGTTCAAAATGCATGCTGCTTTAATGTGGACTATTAGTGACTTACCTGGTCTTGGGGAATTATCTGGTCGGAACACTTACACGGTTTTGGCTTTTCCCATTTGTAACATTGATTTTGAGTCCAAAAGACTACCTCACAGTAGAAAATGGTGCTTCATGTGTCATCAAAGACATCTCTATGAATCTCACAGATTTTTTCCTAACATATCAAAATTTAATGGTTCCTGTGATCGTAGACCACCTCCAACGTTATTAACTGGTTCTGAAATATTGACACAGCTTGAAAATGATGAAATAGAATTTGGGGAGGTTCATTATTTGAATGATTTCAGAAAAAGGGTCTGAAGTTCATCATCATGCAAAATCAGAACACATCAATGGGAAAAAAGTATATTATTCATAATTTCATATTGAGAATTTAATTTGATGAGGTATAATCATGATGTGATGCATATTGAGAGTAATTTCTGTGATAATTTGATTTTCACATTGCTTAATGAGCATGGAAAGTCGAAGGATCATCTAAATTCTCGTAATGACTTACAAGAAATGAACATAAAATGTGATCTCTGTCCATATGGGAATGAAAAGTATCCTCCACCAATTTTTGCAATGAAAAATAGGTATAAAGATACATTCCATCAAATTTTAAAGAATCTTAAGGTATCTGATGGGTATTCAAGTAACATCTTGAGGTGTGTTGACTTGAAGAATCTTAAGTTACATGGATTGAAAAGTCATGATTCACATATTTTGTTAAAATATTTACTACCACTGGAAATGCGTGCATTATTAATAGAAAAAGCTATTGTTGTTGTACTCCAATTTTGAACATTTTTCAGACAACTATGTGAGAAATCTCTACATCCATTTTAGCTTGACAACCTCCATGAGAGGTTTGTATTGACCCTTTATGCAATGGAGATGATCCTTCCTCCATCATATTTTACTATAATGATGCATTTAACTGTGAATTTGGATGAGGAAGCTAAATTAGGAGGCCCTGTTAATTATCTATGGATGTATCCAATTGAGAGGTACTTTATTTATCTGTTTTTCAGTTAAGTAAACAATTTTTTCTACTTAATTAAATGCATAAATTTGTTTATTTTATTTCACAGATATAATGGGCAGTTGAAATCATACGTGAGAAATAAAGCTCAACCAGAAGGCTCTATTGCTGAAGGCTATTTGGGTGAAGAGTGTCTTACATTTTATTCTCGATACTTGGATGATATTGAGACAATCGAGTTGGACGTGGTGATGACACATCAAATCAATCTCAAATACATTAGAAATCAAAAATATTTCCTATGATTGGCCGATCAGTTGGGAGGACCTCAAATGTGACACTGACTGAATTGGAATTATTATAGGCACATAATTATGTGATGTTGAATAGTGAAATTGCAGATCCATTTATTGAAGAGTGGAGGATACAAACAAAGGGATGAATGAGAGGCCGAACACGAATTGAGAACGATATAACAAAATGTATTAATAAAGATCATGTAGAATGCTTTTCATGATGTGTATGTTCATAAATATTTCAATAAATATGAATATTAGTTTCACACATACATTTTATAAATCTAATAAAGATTATTTCTTTTCTTAGATCTTGAATACTGATACTTGAGTAGAGGTGTATGAAGATTGGACATTTTTTGCTAGAGGTCCTCTAAAACAAGTTATAAAGTTCGACGCTTATAATGTGAATGGCTTTAGATTTTGTACAGTCGATCGAGAAATGAGTTTGAAAACACAGAATAGTAGTATATTTACATATGATGAAGTGGAATACTATGGAAATATGCATGATATTATTGAATTAAACTACCACAGAAATTTTGCTGCTGTTTTATTCAAATGAAAATGGGTCGATATTATCAGAGGTGTTAAAAGTGATTCCTTGCAATTTACTTCTTTGAACGTCTCTCGTTTGATGGATCTTGGTGATCATGAACTGCATGATCCATATATCTTAGCATCACATGAAAAAATGGTATATTATGTGAATGATGTTGTCGATGAAGGGTGGTGTGTAGTTTCTCACGTAATAAAAAGATATTTGTATGATACGGGTGATGAAGTGGATAATTTGTCCTCTGAAATTGAATTTAATCAACAACAGGAAGTAGAATTATTTGTCCATAATGATATTGAAAATATTTTTCTAGAAAGGATAAATGAAGTGGATGAAGAAATGGAGAAGGAAACTGACATGATTGAAGGGTAAAATGATTGTATGTACAATTATTTATTTATTCAGCAACCACTTGTTTCATTTCTGCAGTTATTCATTATCATTGTTATATATATATTATCTGTTATTACTGGGATTCTATTATCATTTTTTATTTTTTTATGCATAATTTTATTGAAATATATATTCTGAACATAATTTTATCTGATTAATTGACAGAAATTCCAAGAATGAAGCTGTATACTATTTCATCTAGTTCCATGACAGATGAAGATCCATCTGGCTCCCTCCCCATGACATATAAGGCACCAGCTGCCTAAATTTCTACACCATCTCCCCATTCATCATCTCTCACACCAACATTGGATGTCCCATTAGAGGGTGATTCACTGACTCCCCCTTCCAGAGCCTCAATTGTGTGGAAATGACAAGCCCATTCCAGTTCATCATGAGCATACTGAAGTTTAACTATCATAGGTACAAATTTTAATTAAATTAATTTATTGCATTTTTTATACTAATTTTTTTCTCATTTAAGATGAAAAAAATACAACCATGGAGAAAAAAATAAAAAGTGCATATGTTTGGAATATGACTGGTGAAAATATAGTCATGCCATTTGATTCTTATGGGGTTCCAACAGATGACGCCGTGAGGTTACTTGGCCAGATTCTAGGCCAGCTGGCTGTGGAATCCATTTCCCTTCCTATTTCAAATGATGATTGGAGACATATGCCTCTATGCTGGAAAAATGAAATATTTTATTCTAAAATAAAGGTAAATTTATTACAATATGGTTTTAGTTCAATGTCATGTTACTAATATGTTGAAAGTGAATTTCTGTATACAGATGTTCTTCTACTTCACAGTTCCTAATGCGATAGCACGGAAGTAGACGTTGAAAAATCTAGGTACGAAATGGAAATATTTCAAATGGAGATTGTGGTGTGATTTCAACGATACCTCGTTGACTATGCAAAAAATTTATGAGAAGATACCCAGTGGTGTACCGAACGAATAGCGGAAAGTTTTTGTTGACAGACATTTTGATGAGAAGCGGATGGTATTTAAATATATATTATTATATTATCCTCATTTTACATTTATACATGTATATGAAGAGGAAATGAAATTGAATACATTAATTTTAAATTGAATTTTATTTATTTCATAATCTCCCAAGAAAGAATGATTCAAACCGGGCTAAGAAAGTCATCCCTCACACTACATGCTCAAAAAGCTTTTCTAGAAGCCGAACGACATTGGTAATCTCTTAATTAGTTTAAATATTTATAAGACAATATTATCTATTTAATATATTGATTTTTTGATTTATATCTTCTTAATGCAGTCATAGAGTTTAGGGAACGAAACATCCCAAAGTGAACTATGCTTTGATGTTCACAATAAATCACATGGAAGTTTTGTTAATGAGCCCGCTAAAGATGTTGGTGTAAGAAGTCAATTTTTTATTATAATAACATATTATCAGTTTTTATTGTGTTAATATATATTTATATTTGATTTATAGGTGAAAATTAATGAACTATGGGATTCCAATCCTGCATAGTCCTACTCAGTCTCCCCGGATGACCAAGTTGGTAATGTCCTGGGGAATGAGCATCCTGGTAGAGTGCGTGGGATGGGTATGGGACTCGTACCATCCAAGGTTTTTAGCAGGACACTAGGGATGGCAGCTACATCTACTCCTAGATTTAGTCAGCCCATACCCGAAGATGCTTATAAAGAGATTGTTTCTCTATGAAACATTGTTCACCATTAGGGGGATCAGATATCTGATTTCCAGAAAGAGTTGAATGAAATTGGTCAGCATATTAGTAGATGTGCCCCCAGTGGTAGTCCATCGATTTGTGGTATACAGGTAAATCAAAATAAATAAAAATTATTTATTTTGCAAACCTTTATTGGTTTTATGTTTTAATATAAATATGAAACCGTTTTTAATTTTAAATATAATGTTCTTACAGGTGACAGAAGAAAGTGGTGATGAAGGTGGCGAGGGTGATGATGCATCATCGCACCATGAGTAGTTCTATTGTTCATGTGTTGAACAAATATGGGAATAGTTTGTTTGTATATGTAACATGTGTGGCACATAGTTTACACCAGACATTTTCAAGTCCTAAAATTTCCTTTATTTCTCATGTTTCCTTTTATGCGTTTTATTGATTTCTGATGTTTCTTTTTATGTCATGATTTCTCGAGTGTGGTATACATCATTCCATTTAGTCCTATGTTTGAATTGGTAGTCGATATTTTGGATGACTAGGAGTTAATCCCATTGTTGATGTGTTTAACAAATTGGGTCATTTGACATGTTATTCTATTTTGAATTTGATCTTAGTAATATTCTCTTGTGTTGAGATGGTTTTACTATTTTTTAGTGGTGAGGGGGTAATGGATTCATCAAATGCAAGAGTTCATAGTTTATCAATCCAATTCCATATTAATGGATTCACATTAGTAATCCCCCTCTTGTAGTGATGTACGAAAAATTCATCTATTCTAAGGATGTTTGGGATGATCCCCAACAAAAAAAAAATAGTGAAAGAGATGCTTATTATTGTGTAGAAGAAACTTAGGAAGGAACTGAAAATGTTTTTTCTCATTTCTTTTAAGGATTTGATCCATATTATTATTTATTACAGTGGGGACATGCCAAATACTATACACCATCATCAGTTACCTTCTCAGTAAGTCAGAAATTGTTCTAACTTATATTTTCCTATCATAAAAGATAAGGGTTATAAATCACGATTCTACTAATTGAATTTGAAGATATCCTTAGACCATAGTCTGATAGGAATTATATCGATGTTTTTAATGGGTGGATTTTCCTGGATTGGGTTATGAATTTAGGTATTAGTGTAAACAATTTGGTGATAGTGGGGAGACATGTGGAAGACCATACCACAATTTGGTAGTGTTTATCCAATCACATATTTATCTACTCTAGGGAAACATCCAATAAAGTATAATTCCATACATTACTAGGGTTAATGTATAGTTTTGGTTTGGTTTGACAGAGGAGAACTTTTGTTGTTACAAATATTAAAATTCCACTAGGATCCCCAAGGCTTCATCTCCCCAAATTTTATTTGAATATATCGGGAGTTCGGACTATGTCACAAATCCCCAATGAGGTTAAATATTTAAGGATCATATCTTTAATTTTTGATTTTATCCTATTTCATACACCAATTGGGCCGATTATTGATAACTATAGTTGTTCCCTTGATGAATGTTTGTACAAGGTCTATCTTTGGGAAGGGGTACATGAAGCCATGATGGATGAGATGATTATTTTAAAACCATATACAACCTAGAGATTCAATAATTTGTTTTATTTAAACCTATGTGTCACCCATCTTCTTTTGGGGGACCATTGGAGGAGTGACAGCCTATTATCATCCATTGATTTTGGATAATGCCGACATGTGAGAATATCGAAGCTGAAATCATACATCCTCTTACTAATGCTCCTGCCTTCCTTTCCCAAGATTATTCCAAATATTGGGTAACATCTTCACTCTATGGTGTGATAAGGTAGTTAGTCCATCATGTGGATAGTAGTTTTTCCTCACTAGCAGCATTGTTAGTTGTGACGATGGAGATGATCAAAGATCTGGGTGAGAAATCAAGAAATGAATCTCTTTCTAGTGATGAATACCCTAATGGTGAAATAGAATTTATTGATGAAATTAATCTTACATCATAGGATACATATGATATGCTTGTTGAGATAAATTCATATGAGGATGATTATCCTTCTTCCTCATTAAGTCAACTAGATATTCCTCCTCTCTCCACACATACTCCATTAGTTACACAGGATGAGGCACAAAATAGGAAAAACTTTTAGTAGATTCATGGCTTGATTACTAATACCCACATAGAAATATTCCACAACCAAGAAGTACACATTTATAAATTATTTCATGACATGGGTGCTGGTGGTTTTGACCGACAACCTCTATATAAAATTATAATTCAAATTGTTTTAACTTAGTATGATTTGGAGTCAAGTGATATATATTTTCAGGATCTTATAGATGAGGATCCCCTTTCTAGGAAGATAATGGAGTCCTTAGAGGCATTGGAGAAAGTTCATAGTAGGATATTCAAATTGTAGGCTCACATGGATTCTTAGACTATACAGATATGGAGATATGAGGAAATCATAGCTCGTTTGAGGAAAAATATTTTAATATAATCATGATTCTTTGAAACTACTTAAAAGATGGTTGTGGAGTTGATAGATTTGGACAAGAAACTTCATCATAGAGTTAAACCTGAAGAAGGGGGTGATCGAATCTTCAGTGTTTGATTGACACTTCTTTCCAAACCTTTTCTGACATTTCATGTGCGATGGATCATATTTTGTCATAGTTAAAACCTTGTAATTCATTCCAATTTTTTATGAAACGTCAGAGATACTTAAAAATGTGTAGATTACTCCATTTTTTTAAATTATGAATGATCGAATTTTTTATAAATTCTACATTATTTTCCCTCTTCATTTTATTCATGATATGCATGCTATTTTTATACTGTGGTATTTCTAGTTTGGTTTTTCTTTCAGGGAAGTGGTGCAGCGGAAGCAAAAAATTTATTTTCTTTCTGGTCAGCTTTTTAAGGCGGTTTAAACTGGCAAGAAATATACATTGGTAGTGGTTTAAACCGCCACTAAACATTTAAAACATCTGCTAAATATATAAAAATTATGTTTCACAGCGGTTTTAACTGCCACTAAATAGTCACATTGTAGGGGTCATTCTGCAGCAGTTCTCGTGACTTTAGCGGCAGTTTTACGACTACTGGATTTGAGTTTATTCATGGAGGTTATAACCACAACAAATAAACTGATATCCAAGGATCGTAAAAACTGCCTCTAAACTCAGTAAAACCACCGAGAAATGTGGCAGCTACGACACTCTCCATAAACCACCGCGAAATGAAAATAACCACCACTAATAGATTTTCGATGCCATATTAGGTGTTGGTTTACAGAAACTGCCTCCAAACCATCTTGCAGAGGTTTTAACCACCGCTAAACACAAAAAAAACCACCACTAAATGGTGATTCTCTTTTAGTGTTTGAAGATGATTCATCCTTGATAATTATCTCTCCTTGGTACTTACTTGGTTTTCTATAGATCTACTTCTTTATACCATTCATTTTACTAAATCTAATTCTTTCTCATGATGATCTAGTGTTTTGGTTGAAACAAATGATGAGGTTTGAGAATTTTGTTGATAGAGGATGGGATATAAGCCAAATTGATTTGTAATTTTCACATCGTTTTTCTGTACAGCTATACAGTAGGTAGATTTCTTCATTCCCTAAAGTAGGTGGCATCACTATCATCTCCATTTTTCTAAATATAGAAAGATTAAATTCAAAATAATTGGTTTTCTTACTTTATTTTGAACGTGATGTGTGAATCTATGTGGACACCCATTTTGTGATGATTCTTGGATTTTTGGGGAAATGGTTATTGTTGTGAAATGTGACTTACTATGGGATTTTAAATTGATTATTCTAAAATTAGGGGATTCATTAATTTATGTAAAATGGATTTCAAAAAATGGTTTTCAGTGTTAATGGTTTTATATTGAAGGATGGTTTGACATGGATATGGATTAAGGGTGATTTCAAAAATGTGTTTATTTTATTGAAATGGTTTAGTTATACTTTTTTGACATGTAGTGGGGCATGGTTGGTTTATATTAATATTTTAGATGATGAATAGAATGGTTTCGGATTAAGGGTTTAACTGTATATTTTCTAGATGGATAGAGGGAATAAAAAACCACCATCTAAGGATATTAATGTGGGCATGACGTACCGTAATAAAAATTGGGATGAGGTTGGATATGATGTTCCATAATTAATAGTAACACCAAACTCGTGCACGAGTGTGTGGAAGTGATGTATACAATTATTATGCTCTTGTGGTGACATGTGATGAATTTTTTTGTGCCAACAAAAAATTGGAAATGTGTAATGACTTGATTGTTTTCATTACTTGGAAATGTGTTTATTTGAAAAAACATGTTTTGGATCAGGGTTTGTTTAGATTAATGGAATGTTTTGCACTAATATAATGGTTTTATATAAATTAGTTTATATAAATGTGTTATAATTTCATAAAATACTATTGTGAGAAGGTAAATCATTTGGGGAAATCCTACTGAAAATTATTACTCACCAACTTCTTTCGAACTTTGGTTCATTTCTAGATGTTTATTGTAAGATATAAGTAAAAGAAAACCATCTATTTTCTTTAGTGGTACATAGTGATTCTTGGGAACATGTGGAGTTGGAGCATGGAGAATGGTATAAAGATTTAGTGTTTTGACATGGTTTTAGTTAGTTGTTGTGTTATTAATTCCCTTTTTACATTGATTTGGTATTATTTTAGTTGTCATTGTTTTCTGGTGGATTTATTTCGAGTTGCATATATGGTTGACAATCATCATATAAATGTTTCTGGAAATACCATGTTTAGTTAGTTATTTTTATTTCAAAGGGAAAACTATTACCCATCATTCTTGAATTGATCATAATTTATTTTCTGCCTTTGGCATGTTGGAATGTTTTTTAATGCAATGTATGACTTTTGGCTCAACAAAAGTCAATAAGGAGGGGTGTGATGTTACAACATAAACAATGAAAAAGTATTTGGGAAGGTTCATATGCCTGATCTTTTGAAAACATGATTAACTCTTTTATCCCATCCTCATAATATTTTGCCTTATGATTGGAATCAATCCATTTTTGATTCATACCCCTCCTATTATATTCAATAATATAAATATTTAAAAATCGAAATAAATACATATAAATTATGACCTTAGAATCTGTAAAACGTAATTCTCAAATAATCATTTAAGTTAATGAAGTCATATTTATAAGTCATTATGGGTTGAGTTATAGGTAGTGATATTGTTTTGTAGTGGTGGTAATAATTGAAGGAATGGATTGTATTATGACTATAAAGTGACAAATAATCTATTTGAAATTTTAACTATTTCAAAATAAATATAAATCACGTAGGCTTTCCTTGATGATTTCTGATGTGACTAGATACTCAAACCAGATATAGTAAAAGTGGAAATAATTTAAGATTAACATGAGTAAAAAGTTAGTGATGATTTATTATTCACTTAGTACGTGGAAGGATTGAGGGTTTCAGTGAATGGATTAATATGAGGTGAATCAGACATTTTTTCAAACGATAAAAACTTTGATATGGCACTATCACATTGTTTTAAACCCAATGTTTGATGAAACTTGTGAATTTAAATCCTATGAATTATAAGTCTCGAGATAGGGTTCCCATTTTCCATTACCATTTAATAATGTTGACAATTTAAAAGAGTCATCTTTCAACCATCAATTCCAAGAAAATTTATTTCCATAAACAACAAATGACACATTAAAATATTACATTTCATAAATCAAAGTAAATATTTAAAACAACCCAAGAGGCCTAAAAAACCTTTATAATCATTTTACAAGAAATTAAAAAAATAAATAACCTTTTATAAAACATTTCAAGAATGTTGAACAATCCATCTAGGGAATTTTAATTTTATAGGACTACCAACTATTGAAAACACCATTCAGAGAATCCCATTTTTAAGAGTAAAATTTAAAAACCATGTTCTTGATATATAATTTGAATTTACGTATGACACATTGTCATTAAAAATGTATTCATTTATAAATATAGATACCACTCATATCATTTCAAATATTCACACATAATTGTATGATGATATGAAATAATATATATATATATAATATTATTTTAATCCATTGATTAAAAAGATCACAAAAACATTTCTTCTTCGGCTTCAAAAACCACTATTTAAATAAACAATAATTTCAATTAAAAAATAATAATTTGAGAAAAAAATACAGAACCTTTAAACAACATATGTACTATTAATAATTATAGAATGAATAAAAATTTCATGAAGATGATCTAATGTTAAATAATCATCATGTAGTGTAGTTGGTTTCAGTTCAAAAATAGTGGAGCAGAGCATTACAATAACCATTGAGTTAGATTTGTGATGTTATCTATGTTGGTGTTAGAGAAATGAAATATCTTGTATCAACATAGTCATACCTATTTGGTTTTAATGTAAGTAGTTTTGGGATGTGATGTAATATAAACATTTGATTGAATGTAAGCAATTGAAGGAATGCTTGTTCTGATTATATCATAACATGAATTTCTATTGTATGTGGTATTTCATTTGTCATATAACCTATTATAGAATCTAGAAATGTCCTATGATTCATTGATATCATAATACTCATTATCCAATTTTATGGCTTATGTAATACTAGATTATAAAAATTCTATTCTGCTATCCCACTTGAACATGGAATACACAACACTCTTTTCTCATAGAAGCATCTTATACACCATCAATATCTAATGTACTAATGTGCATCTGTAAACCAATTTTATAACCAATGTGTTCATTCAATATCTCATGTATGAATTATACAAAAAATCAAAATCTATAAATAATTTATATAATAATAATTGTAAAAAATATTAAACCATATTAAATATATATATACTTATTAATTCCATCACAAGATAAAATTATTAATAAAAAATAAAACATGAAATAATCATATAAATAAATAGAATGTCAATAAGTAACAAAAGTATCGTGAAATAAATTTTATCAAGAACTAAAAATATAAAAAAATTGAATAAATAAAAAAAATAATTAAAACCATTTAAAAATTCCTATGAAAATTATAATCAAATCATGAGAATTTCAAATTATTGGGGATCTTCATCTCATTAATGGACAAAAGTAGTAAGAATTATTTGATTTTAATTCACTGAATCATGGGTTATTCATTTTATTTTTATCCTAATACCATATGTTCAAAAACAAAAACTATATCTACACTTCAATTGCAGTTACCAAATTACATGTTAGGTGGGAAGGGTTTTTTGGGGCATGTCGAGGATCTCCTGGAAACCTGATTAGGTCAAAAACCAGTCTGGGTCGACCTTGAACCAATCACCATGGCCACTCAACGACCACTCCTGAGGGGCATTCACAATCCTCTTGGGATGGCGAAAAGTGACAAATGCATTAATTTGAGTGAAAAGGGAATGTTTTCTCCAAAAAAATAATCAATAACTAAGTAGAAGAATGAAATGGACTTCCCTACATAAATTTATATAAATGTTGAACTAGAAATCCATTGTAAATGAAACTAAAAGTAAAAAAGGAACCAAACAACTCCACCAGCCAAACCTGATAACAAACTATCTACATGTAACCCCGCTGGTCACACTCTAGCCAATCAGTCAGACATTTCCCATGGTGATCGAACTGAAGCTAAAAGTAGCACAAGGGCTAAAAATAGAAGAATTATACATGTGTGAGTAATAAAACCTAGTTGGTTAACGTGATATTATATTTCCAATTGAACTAATTTAAAATAAAATAATCATAAATTTTATGTTTGAAATAAAATATAATTTTTTTTCCAAACAAGGTTCCATGATTCAGACGTCACAAAAATAAATGCCTTCATGTCTTCATAAAAATGAAATTTTAGAAACAATTTTCAAAGAGATAAGCTTTATAATGAAAAAAAATTCAAAATCGATGCTTTAAAGAATGTAAAATTTAAATCAATACACACATTATTCTGAATTTATCAACTAAACCAACCACATGACGATAATGAGTACATAATATGCAATGAGCACTAGTCACATGAACATCTCTAGGAACATGCTAGTTGTGGGCCCCGAGTATCTTATATATCGGTAAAAAGTAACGATAAAAAATATGTGTTCTCATGCACGATCCACTAGTTGGGAACAACACCCATAAACTAGTGTTCCCGAAAATCATCATCATAGTTTAGTTAGTTTTTTTCACCATCAAACATGCTATGGAAAATAGTGACAAAACAACTATGGATCCCTAGTATACTGGTACACATCCACCCATATAACATGTGTTTCCCTCTTTGTTATCCATCATGTTCCACATGTTCTCTAATACAATTTTCACATGAAAATTCCATTTCTAAAATCATACACACACTAACAATCCCATAAAAATATTTCACATTTCATTCACAGATCAATAAACTTCAAAAAATTTTCATAAAACAATTTCAAGATGTATAACAAGGATTTACACATAAAATGCATTAAAAATCTATCTTTTAAGGACAAAAACCCCAAAATACTACATAAAACCAGATTTGAAATCCCCAAAACCATTTAACAAATCAATTTTATGAATCATAAAATGACCCAACATAGTGTAACATGGAACACACATGAATACACTTTTCTTTAGAATAATGCCAAATGGGCCTTCTAGCATTTTTCCAATCCAACTTATTACAAAGGAACAAATCTCAGCATTTAGAAATAGTTGTAGAAAAACCAATATCAACATCAAGATATTCAAATTCACCCTTTCAAACATTTAGCTTACACATTCAAAGCACACGCATTTTCCTATAAATGCCTAATGGGACACTTAATGGAAACTCAAGACAAAACGTGTTAAAAACATGTACCCTCCAGTTTATAAAACCACAAACACTATTTGAATATATAAATGTAACCCAGAATATCACTTTTCATGCTTCCCAAAAAATATTAATTTCAAAAAAGTCATTTTATGTCTCATTTGTCATAGAAAATATGACCGGGAACATTTCCAAAAAACTAGGCAGACAACATTTTGCAAAAACAAATATATTTAACACCCAAAGGTGTAAAAACCCAAACATTCATTCCAAACCATTATTAACATAGTTAAACCAGGTCCTAAACATCAAAATCTCTATGGGAAAACTAGTGGAACATTTAGTTGAACAAGAGGTGTGATCTTTTACAATGAAACAACTCTATTTTACCCAAAACAAGGCATAAATAACCATTTTGCACACAAAATATATCATAAAATGGTTTCAATGAAATTATTAACATGTATATAATGTGATAAATGAAATAAAAAAAATCAAAAATTAAATAATTAATGAAATTTATTTGGAGAAACTACCTCAAAACTATGAAAATAGTATAGACACACCCAAAAACACCAAATGCGGGTTTGAAAACCCAAGATCAATGAAAACCAAAAATAAAAAAGAAAACCCATAAAAATTGATGGTAAAAAATAAACATAGGTCTAAAATGACCTTGTGAGAATATTAATCCAAGAAAAAATGAATGATGATGGAATATGGAAAATAATGGTGAATGATTTAAAAAAGAAATTAAGAATAACAACTATCATTTGGTGAGAAAACGCCAAAAAAGTACCGCAAAACAAAGTATAATGAAGGGGAGGTGCCTATGGTCGATAGAAAATAGTTCAAAATCCATTTATGAGTTAATATAACTAATAAATACTGAAAAATGAATATTATATAAAAGAAAAAATTGTTTTTTTAAACTGGAAGTGGGCACACGTACTAGCCCAAAACCTTAACAAATCAACAAAATAAACCATGGTTAAGAGATTATATGGGTTCCAAATAGATATGGTGGTTGTATTAGGTAATGTGACGATAATTTATAAGTTTAATGGGTGAAAAATGATGAAAATGAATGATTTATAAATGAATGAAATTTTTTCTTAAAATCATAAATTGGGCTCATGGTTGGACCAAATCATGATGTGACCACACTTTTCTCCAAAAAAATCCCAAACATGATACGGGGAACCCATGGTAGGATGTATAGCCATAAATTTGAGTTCAAAAATCCACATTAAACTCACCTAAAACCCATAAAAATAATTGAGATAGGCAACAAACAAGATCAAATCCAAGACATGAATAAAATGGGTGCGACAAGTATCCACACCATTAAAGCTTTCTGCCCCTAGAAATTCATAACACTTTCTCAATGAAAGATCAACACCTAGGGATTCCTTCTAAACATAGAAAATCCTATCAATACATTGACATATCATCCACCATCAATGTAACCTAATACTATTTATCAAATAAAACACAAAATCACAACCACTTCTTGAGAATCAACAAAAAAGATCAAGCCGCCACCACCACCACAACCATGCCATGAACCGGATTATTGGGTCTTCTCCTAAATAACCATATGATCCATGAAACCAATTTGAACTGAAAAAATCTACTAATTTGAGAGGGGGGAGGCAAAAACAGTCTCCCCACCATTAAATCACGACTACCATCTAACAAATACATAAATGATAGATATTTGATACCCGTAATGGGTATCCCAACTATTAGAGATAAACTAGAAATGAACAAAAAATAATTCAACATGAACTAGAATCATGCCTCACCTACAATGTCCTACAAAAACACTCCCATGAAATCCTAAAAACCCATGTTAAGAGGGTTACAACATAAATATTTAAACCACCCACTCCCGAATGGGGGGGGGGCAGAAATGGTCTAACACTTTCAGCATGTAACAAAACCCCCACCACTCTGGGTTGGGAGGGAAGGAGACCCAATATTTGGGACGATTAAACCAAGAAAAGAAATAAAGGATCCACCCAAAACTATCCAAAAATTAAAATGTAAAACCATGACTGCACACAATTAATATTGTGAGTCGAGACATGGAAATTGATCACATACCCACATCTGATAAGGAAAAACAATAGACACGATGTGAGGGGTATGGCCACCATGCTCAGTCAGAAAAAAATGATAATAATAGTTATGATAAACCAGAATAAAAACATGGAATCATACATTACACAATGGTGAAGGTAGGATATTAGTCAAGCTCCCCACCACTCAGGTGATTTCTTAACAACATGAAAAGATTCACTCTGAGGTCTATGGAAAGAGCCCTCATGTTCGAAGCATCTGTTGTGCCACAACCGGGAGCTAAGGATAACAACACCCTATGAAACTCACTATCTAAACAACACACATTCATTTAAATAGGAACTTATAGATACATATAACCATTCTATCTCACTCTAAATAAAGAGAAAAATGGAAAAGGGATTGGTATAAACACATCAACATCACCAAAAACAATTGCTATATCAAAAATTATTATCCCAAAATTGAAGAAATTTAAATAATTCCCAAACATCTCAGCATTCCACCAAACGTGTTGAGGAATCATCTAAATAGATGGATTTAATGATTGAAACGAATCGTTAGGATGATCAACTATAATGTATTCCAATGAAGAACCATCTGTGGACACAAAAAAACATCAAACATATCCTTAGAAACCCACATAACACTTCTTTAAAACAGATCCACCAAGAAGATCCCATCTCAAGACACACATGGATTATCACCTTCAATTCATGAGGAAGAATCCGAAACAAAACAAACATCCAAAACATGAAAAAGAATCCCACTTAAACACTGGTTAACAAAAACACAACATATATTCAGCTTAAAACAATTATTAAAAAAACTACGATGGTGGATTTTTACATTCACCAATAGTTTTTCATCAAGTATCAATCACATATGTATTCCCTTGTCACCCCGGGCACCCAAAAACTATGCCATATTAATAATCCATCAAGAAATCTACAAAAAACCATGCATTTGATCACCCATGAAGACACCAAAGGAGAAAAAACATCCTTATTTTAATAGAAAAGAAATTCAACCAATTTCAAAAATTATGTACCTTTTATAGGCACAGTAACCACAAAGTTGAAAACCATTATTGAATTTCCTCACAACAAACAAATTTACAAAGATTGAAAAAGAATCCATATAGGTCTCCATAAATATTATCTCCCTTTATTCAAATAATTTTTCTGTATCTCAAAAAAAACATAATTTATCAAGAACAATTTCATTTAGAACTTATATGATTTATTTTAAAAAAAACTACAAAACAAGAAGGTCATTCAAACATACCTTTCCCATTTAAAAAAATCAGCAATGTCACTTTTCATAATTCGACAGCCACAAAGGCCAAAAACCTTTTTAAGAAAACACTAACTAATCAAAACCAATTTATAATATTCAAACACTCTTCAATAGCCCAAAAAATAACATTTTAAACAAATTTTTAGAATTATATTAAAATAATTCAGGCATTTCGAACACTTTTTTTCAATAATCTTCATGTTTATATTAATGAAATATGTTCCCATTAAATCATTGCACTTTCTCCCAAAAGTTTTTTCCTAAAAAACCCCAAAATTCTTAAAAACATTCTTATATTATGTATTGAAAACACACTTCCTAAATTATCAAATAAGGATTTTCAAAAAAAAATTGTATAATCCAAGAATAGTCTATTAAACCAGCAAATGGGAACCAGTGCCGTTGGGTGACTTGACCATATGGTTTTCCACCATATGTGAAACACACAACTAACACAGAGAGCCTTCTTAAAACCATGCCGCAGATCCACATTGATTGAAAGGCCTAGCGGGTCATGGAGTCTATAATTCTAACTCCACTTTTTGTATCCCAATCACCAAACAATCCCTAATAACTAGTGAAACTAATAAAAACAAACATCCTGTGGACACTCAAGGACTGTAACTAGAATGAGTTTTTATGCTCTTACCAAACCTACCCCTCATGTTCTGACAATCCTACTCAATCTAACTTGACATCCCCAAAATAACAAAGAATCTCTAAAAATAAAGGTCTTATAAGACCCGACCTCATCTAATACCATTTTTTCACGAACTAGTCTTTCTCGACCCTGAATCAATCATCCAGGCCGCTCCACTATACGTCCGAAGAGGAATTACCGATCCTCCCGAGATGGAGACAAGATCTTAGGAAACTAGTTAGAGTGATAAGGGAATATTTTTCTCGAAAATATTCAATAACTAATAAGTTTAAAGAAAATAACATCCCAAAATACATATATATAAAATTAGAACTAATGGTTAACTACACATGAAAATGAAAGTATAAATGAATCAGAAAACTCAACCGACCCAACCTCACAACTGACTATATCCATGTAACCCTACTAGTCACCCTCCAACAAATTGATTATACATTTCCCATAGGCAATCAAACTACAGAAAACATTATCACAAGGGCTAAAAACTATAAAAAGAAAGTATGCATGAGTATTAAAACTCAGTATGATAGAACTATATTATATTTTGAATGCACTTCCATTAAAATAGAACCAACATCAATTTAATTTTTGTAATAAAATATAGAAATATATGTTTTCCCAAAATAGGTTTCAAGCAATAGGCATCACAAAATAAAATGCTTTGCTAGTTTCATAAATAAGAAAAGATAGTAACCTACTTTAAAAGGATGAAACTTCAAAATTATAATAGTTTTATAGAAGGACGCATTATAGAATGTACAATTTTATATAAAACACACATGTAGATGAATTTACCAACCAAATACACCATTTTCCAACGGTGAGTACATAATATCCAATGAGCACAAGTCATGGGAATATCCCTAAAGACTAGCTAGTTGTGGGCACTATGTGCCTCATATATTAGTGAAAAGTAACTATAAAAATACTTGTTCTCTTGCATGAGACACTAGTAGTGAGCAATAACCCTCACCTAGTGTTCTCTATCGTCATAATCATTGTTTAGTTCGTGTTGTCAGCATCAAACTTGCTACATGAAATAGGGACAGAACCAATACGGATCACTAGGATAGTAGTACACATCCACCGACCTAGATACTCGAGTTTCCCTTTTTGTGGTCAATAAAGTTCCACATGTTATCAAATACACATTTCACATGAAAACGCCTTTTCCAAATCAAAAACACACCAAATACCCTGAAAACATGTTTCACATTTTTTCCATAGATAAATAAACAATTACAAATTTTTATAAAACAATTTCATGAAGTATAATAAGACTTCCACATAAAATCTGTTCGAAAATGAACTTTTAAGGCCTAAAGACCAAAAATACCATATCAAACCTGAATTTTCAGCCCCAAAACCATTTAATAAGTCAGTTTCCTTAATCATAAATTGACCCCATATTGTAGAGACCCAAATCTTGACGTACATGGACATTACATTACTTTTGAGGAATACTTAATACATAACAAAAAAGACACATAAGGACCGTAATAGTTTATTGTCTTTGGAAACATGGAACGTAATCTTCTAATTCTGGTGAAAGATCTTCAACATCTCCCATAAAGATCTTCCCCTTTTTTTCTTACCTAAAACCTTTATTTATATCCTGGGGAAAAGAAAACATAAAAAGGGTGAACTCAAATGCTCAGTAAGGGTATCCATGGATAAAATAAAACATACCATATACATTTGAACATAAAACCATGAACATAATGTTTAAACATCAAAATCTTGAGCAATGACATAAAACATGGAAGTAAGTAAGACATAGATCATAATGAAACATTAGGAATGATAAAATAGCATGGGAATTAAACTTGTAATTGTGGAAATCATTAAGCACATGATATTATTTCCATAGTAGCCAAGGCATTGCTTCCAAGACCATCTTAGTGGACAAAGTCCCTTTCTGAATCGAGTTCACTCCTCGTTCCAGTCCTGTATTACTAAACCAGTTTAACTCGCCGTTCCAGCCATGTATATCTCAAGAGATATAAATCATTACCCAATGCATTGGAGGGAGATATAGGTCCCACCCATCTCATAATGATATCATTATTACTTGTGCCGCAAAATAAACTTAAAACATTCATCATAACACAAAGAATAAAATGGGTTTCATAAACATCATCCCATCATTTCATAATCCATATAAAACAAATGGACATTTCATCATAAGAAGAATGAACCATGTAAATCATAGAGACATTAATCTTGAAACATACAGATATGAAATAATTTCATCTTAGATGAAAAATGGTTTTGATGAAGCACTTCAAATGAATTCTTGATGAAAATATCATTTCTTCTTGAAAATAATTTTCTTTTTACAAAATGCCATGAAATTTTAAAAGAATGATATTTTGTTGTAAATAGTAATGAAATTTTTGGGAGGAAGTTTCATGAAAATAAGGCTTTATAAAACTGTAAAAATCCATTCGTGCAATATAAGTTAAAAAACATTCTTCTCGTACTTTTGTTGGAAATGTCAAAAAATACCTCGTACAAAAAACGACAAAAGATTCCTTTCATATATTTTACTAAAAACTCACCAAAGGATAAAATTGGAATTAAAAAGTTGTAGGTGGATGGAAATAATATTGCATATTTTGGAAACACGTATGTGGATGATAAAATACACCCCAGTAATTTCTGAAGTATAAACAATCTCGGATAAAATGAGATTGTGATATTTCCCTTACCTTAGGTCCGATTTGCTTCGTAAGTGTTCGAACCTCCTATATAATGATTTAAATAATGTCATTGAATTATTCCAGAATCATAATCATTGTTATTATATCATATATGGTTCACTTATGGATTTATATTACCCGTTCTTTTTTAAATTCCATGTTAAAGTGCGTTTTGGGTAAAATCGTTTCATTTGTCATCTTTGTTTTGAGTTGTAATTATTCATATGATTACTTAGATCATGATTACTTAATTCCAGATTATAAAACATGATTAATATATAATATATATTCAGAATATATATATATATATAATAGATCAGTAAATGGAATGAAATACACCGTTCATGGAGACGGGTGACCATACGTACGCATGAACGTTGTTTTATTTTCCTTATTGAGTTGAATGGAATTAAGTAGATGGCATAAATATATATACAAATAAATCCAGTATCATTATTATGTCATATATTTCTTGATTACTTATTATATATACTTTATAATCATTCATGAATGGTTAACATTGAAAATGAATCTCACCGCGTTGTGGAGACTGTAGTCCGTACGTACGCATGAGTGATGATATCGTTCTCAATATCATGGAATTGTATTGGAGTGTATGTATAATATTGAAGAATCAATATCACTTTACAATAATCATATATAGTTATTATGTACACCATTATACCCATCCAAGTAAGGTGGTGGTGGAAAATAGATTACACCACGGCGTGGAGATGGTATTCTGTACGTACGCACGCGCGGTGATTTCGTTTTCTGTAGGATGGATAGATGGTTAAATAATTTTTTTTTCATAATTATAATAACATATCAGTATATTATTGATACTTATATTATTACTTCATAATGAAACAACCTAATAAGAATAAGTGGAAGAAGAAATAAATATGAAAGAAACGGTAACGGACATTACCTCTTCTTTGAAGTGCCTCTTTGAGTCTTCCCCTTAGGGCACTACAATCGGTCTTTGAAGAAACCCAGGACCACTAGGATGTTCCTAGGGAAGTGGAGAAGTTAATTTTTCAGGGGTTGTCCGAGCTTGAAGGCTCAAATTGGAGTTAGGAAGAGAGGGAGGAGGAGCCCTTTTATAAGGGAGGACAGGGGCACCTTTGGAATAACTAAAAATATAATTTTATTATAAAGCCAAATTCGGTCTCAAATAGCTCCAAACTGATTACTTTCGAATCTAAGGTGGGGAGGGGTAGCAATAATGTCATAAAATAGAATTTAGTCATGTTTAAGTCATTATATTAACCTTATCGTTTAGTTGTAACTCTTAGTTAATTATATTGACATTTACCATGTCACTTTGTATTTTTATATTATATAGTTAAGAAACAGACTATATACATCCAAGTGACCCACAAGTGGTCCATTAATGATACACCTATCATAATATAAGTATCTTGGCAGAACCTTAGATTTTTATGAATAAAATAACAATCAATAATATAATACTTGTTTTAAAAACTATTTTATGTCAATTTTGACACTATTTAGTAATTGATTTTTGTGAAACTCATAACAGAATTATTATTTCGAACAAAGTTAATTACATCGATACTAACGTGACCTATTGACCTATAAAATTAGTGTAATTCATTAAAAGTCTCAAATTAAATTTATTTGGGTATTTATAACATCAATTATGTCAATATTTCATTAATATGATAATTACTGCATCATCTTTGTGTCATAAATAAATTAACTTATTTAAAGTCTAAAAATTACAAATAAAATATCATTATGTAGGAAATCATATTAGCTTTCTAATGAATATTTATATTCGAACTTATCTTATGTATAACCCTATATTAAAAATGATATACTTATTTAACATTGATTTTAACTATTTTTACCCTTTTTTAAATAAATTAATAATAAATGTACTAATGTAATCCAAGTGGGCCTAAATGGTCATATTTTATTCATAAGGTTGTTTTTGGTCGAATTAAACATATCAAATAGAATTAGGAGATGTGTTAGGGTAATAATAATATCATTTTTACCTTTAATTACCCTATTAACTTTAAACCGTGGTAAAAAAAGTAAAATGTTACGATTCACCAAAAATTATTTTCATCTCATTGAACCAAATTTTACTTACTGACATCAACCATGTCTCTCGGATTTTTGAAATTTCACTCACAGAAGTGGTAAAATTATGTTTTATGAAAAATTCATTTTTTTTAACTACCACTTAGTGGTTTCACTATTCATCAAAAAATGAAAGTTTCCAGAAAAATTCCTAAAATTAGGCCTAAGCTATAATTGATATTATGAATTCAAAAATGTTGTCTATTTACCAAATTAAAAACAAATCATTTTCATTAATTAATTTAAAAATTAAATCTTGTCGTCAAAACAAATAGCGTGTTTTTAGGAGATAATAACTATCAAAAGATTGCCCCTTGTTTATGTCCGGTTTAAATGTGAAATTACATCCATTGACCAACATTGTAATAAATAGTAAAAATATATTCTAAATATACTTTAAAACCACTCATATTAATAATTAATCACTATTAATTATTTTGATTAAAAGGTTGTTTTTAATTAAAATTTAGTAATTTTCACTATTAATCAGAAAAGGAAAGTTATCCGAAAAGTACCAAAATTTCACCATAATCTAATTTCGATATTCAAAATCCAAAAATGAAGTCCACTTTGACAACTAAAATTTACAAAATTTCAAAAAGTGGTTATTACTATTCATAACGGCTAGATTTAATAATGTTTTAAAAGCATATTGTTGTTTAGTGAAACTCGTTATTGCGTACTACACATGCTATCGAGGAAGGACACGATTTCGTGTAATTCAAGGCAAGTCAAGGATGCATGTTGTGAAAGATCCTTTTGGTGTAGCATACAACACAAGACATCAATGAAATTAAAAAGAATATTTTTCATAAAATCTCAGGGTGTTACATTCTACCCCCATTAAAATGATTTTTCCCTCGAAATTCATCAGGGTTATAAATGGTTTACTACTCGAAAGTTTATTTAACAGAAACCCACATCATAAAAAGTAATAAAAAAACCAATCTTTAAAAACAAAAGTATGAAACGTAATGGTTTCCCAAATAAACTAATCACTGGGTTTCTACATAGGTGAAAATATAGATATGGAAGAGAAATCTAACCATCATGTTCTAAAGGAGAGTGGTAGAGAACACGACTGTGGAAAATCTAGCAATCACAATGCCATAAATTTGTGACGATCTAAGGTACCATATGATTCATCAGATATAAGGGCCCAAGAACAACATTTTTGGTTTTCAAGATCATTTCCCTAAAATTGATGAAATAGGAAATAGAAGAAATACATTTGTGATTTTGGTACAGTCTCACCGTTGTTCGTTCTTTGGATAATTTCAACATCATCTCTTAAAGAAATGAAGTTGAATTTCTCATTCGTGAAGTGTTAGCATCTCATGTGATAGAATGAGGGGTCATTCCATCTGTCTCAAACAAAAGGTTATAAAAGTTATCAAAAATACATAAGTCCATATATAGTGAGATTAATCATATATGGTTCCTAAAATGGACTTATACTTCATATATCATACTGCTTAATATAATAATACTAGTTTCTACTAAACAGGGACTTCTTGTAGGCCTGTAGTAGGTGATAAAGGCCAGTCACACTTCGGTTGTGGGTTCGATTCCCACATCCTTGTCCAACGCGATGGGTTGTTTCCCATCCTCCAGGTTGTCGTTTTTCTAAAGATATATTACTATAACATCCCGTAAATAATATCAAAAAAATGTTCTATCCTTAAACAGCACTAACTTATATCCAACATAATACATTCCATTATTTAGGCTTATCTAAAATACTTTGGTCCAAGATCATAGTATAAAGAAAACGATTACTTGAAATTCCATCAACCAAGCATGTGAATACCATCATTTAACCCCCATATATCTTGTTGGTCACATTCCAATCACGTGAATACCTTAATCATGTATTATCATGAAAAATGAATACCCATTAATCCTTAGTGAAAACATGAATGCTGTCAAAAGTTAACTCGTTCCACATACCAAAATCCAAAAATTCTATATACTCAAACCATGATATAACCTTCTCCATATATCAGTCATGAGCTCATGAATACTATTAGACATTTAATTTTATCCTTATACCTTCATTATGCGCATATCATCTACATTCCAAAAATATCTGAATAACCTTTCATGGATACTGGTACCATTAATCATACTCTTTCATTACTCAAGGAAAGACAACAGTGTAACAATCCATAGATGTCTCTTTATTCCATAGTACCATTTGATTACTTATATAACATTACACATGATAAACATGTAATCATTCCACTACATTATTAAACAATTGACCGAGCTTCAACAATTCTTTCATCTCACATATCATTTGTAGTCTCTTCATCATCATCAACATAAATACTAACCATACGACCTTACTGATTCTCTTCATGAGTCATTCCCATTAGGGCATTGGTTTGCATAATGCTCGTACATCCCACATTTAAAACATTTAACCATTGTTGATGTCGTAGAAATACCATTATCCTCATCCCTAGTGTTAACTTAACCTTTTCCTTTGCACTTAATGGCTTTGTGTCTTTTTTTCCACACCAAAAGCATCTTCCAGTTCCTCTGAAACATTCTCCTTGATGCCTCTTCCCACATGATTTACATAGGGGAAATTGAACTTTCTTTCCTCTATGATCATCATGAAACTCCATCTTTCTCTTATTAGCCGAGTCAGGAAACTTACAAAATTGTACTCTATTGATCGTATCATGAGATTTCTGATTCTGCATAATAATGATGTTTGGACCTCCAAATCCCATTTCATTTGGTTGCTCATGCAGAATATCATTCCATTTTCCATCATATCCTCCATTATCGTGATTCATCTTCTTTCCAGCCATTTCCTAAAACCCAAAAAGAATAGTGTGAGAGGAAAAAATAATAATAAAGGGGGAGTAACATCAATATCTAACATCTTTGGTTTAATCTAATATCGTTACCATAGTTCTCGGACTATATCATATATGTATACTTATCCTTAGGGACATCACTAGACATACCTTAGAAATATCTCTAGGGATCTCACTAACATTTTCGCATCCTAGTTTCCAAATGGTGACTAAACATTTCCTCTGATACCAACTGTAGATACCCTAATCTTGACATACATGGACATTACATTACTTTATTGGAATAATTAATACATAACAAAAACAGAAACACAAGGACTGTGATAGTTTAGTGTCTTTGAAAACTTGGAACGTAATCTTCTAGTCGTGGTGAAGGATCTTCAACATCTCCCATAAAGATCTTCTCCTTTTTTTCTTACCTAAAACCATTATTTATATCCTGGGGAAAAGAAAACATAAAAATGGTGAGCTCAAAAGCTCATTAAGGGTATGCATGGATAAAATAAAACATACCATATACATTTGATCATAAAAACATGATCATAATGTTTAAACATCAAAAGCTTGAGCAATGACATAAAACATGGAAGTACGCAAGACATAGATCATAATGAAACATTATGAATGATAAAATAGCATGGGAATAAAACATTTAAATGTGGAAAACATTAAGCACATGATATGATTTCCATAGTATCCAAGGCATTGCTGCCAAGACCATCTTAGTGGACAAAGTCCTTTTCTGAATCGAGTTCACTCCTCGTTCTAGTCCTATATTACTGAACCGGTTTAACTTGTCGTTCCAGCCATGTCTATCTCATGAGATCTAAGTCTTTACCCAATTAATTGGAGGGATATATAGGTCCCACAAATCTCATAATTAAATCATTCTTACTTGTGCCACAAAATAAACATAAAACATTCATCATAACCCAAAGAATAAAATGGGTTTCATAAACATCATCCCATCATTTCATAGTCCATATAAAACAAATGGTCATTTCATCATAAGAAATGTGAACCATTTAAATCATAGAGAAATTAATCTTGAAACATACACATATGAAATAATTTCATCTTAGATGAAAAATGGTTTTGATAAAGCACTTCAAATGAATTCTTTGGGAAAATATCATTTCTTCTTGAAAATCATTTTCTTTTCACAAAATGTCCTGAAATTTTAAAAGAATGATATTTTGTTGTAAATAGTCATGAAATTTTTTGGAGGAAGTTTCATGAAAATAAGGCTTTATAAAACCGTAAAAATCCATTTTTGCCACATAAGTTGAAAAAACATTCTTCTCGTACTTTTGTCGGAAAAGTCAAAAAATACCTCGTACGAAAAACGACACAAGATTCCATACATATCATTTACTAAAAACTCTCCAAAGGGTAAAATTGTATTTAAAAAATTGTAGGTGGATGGAAATAATATTACATATTTTGGAAACATGGATGTGAATGATGTAATACACCCCAGTAATTTCTGGAGTATAAACAATCTCGGATAAAAATGAGATTGTGATATTTCCCTTACCTTAGGTCTGATTTTCTTCGTAAGTGTCCGAGCCTCCTGTATAATGATTTAAATAAGGTCATTGACTTATTCCAGAATCATACTAATTGTTATGATATCATATATGGTTCAGTGATGTCTTTATATTACCCGTTCTTTTGTAGATTCCATGTGAAAGAGCGTTTTGGGTAAAATCGTTTCATTTGTCGTCCGTGTTATGACTTGTAATTATTCATATGATTACTTAGATAATGATTACATAATTCCAGAATATAAAACATGATTTATATATAATATATATGTAGATACCCTAATCTTGATGTACATGGACATTACATTACTTTTGCGGAATACTTAGTACATAACAAAAACACACACACAAGGACCGTAATAGTTCAGTGTGTTTGGAAACTCGGAATATAATCTTCTAATCGTGGTGAAAGATATTCAATATCTATGATAAAGATCTTATTTTTTATAAACCTAAATCCTTTCTTTATATCCTGGGTAAAATAAAATATAAATGGGTGAGCTCAAATGCTCAGTAAGGGTAAACAAAAGAAACATCAATCACGTCATATTCATAAGAACATATCTTTTGGAAATCTTAACCTGCAAAAGAGATCATAATTTCATAACATGGGATAAATCATAGTAGTGAAATGTAATCCCAATAATCATAACGTAAAACATGAAACTTTGTGGCATACACAAATAATCATAGGGAATCATTTCTTATTAGTCAAGACTCATTGCTAAGACTATCTTAGTGGACAAAGTCCCTTTCTGAACCGAGTTCACTCCTCGTTTCAGTCCTGTTTCACTGAACCGGTATAACCTACCACTCCAGCCATGTCTATATCATGAGATATAAAATCATTACCCAATTAATTATAGGGAGATATAGGTCCCACCCATATCATAATTATACCATTCTTATGTGTGCCACAAAATCATAAACCATACATTATAGCATAACCCATGTAATAAAAATGGGATTCTTAAACATCGTGTCATCATAAAACAATTCATATAAGATAAAATAATTAATAAAAATAATTCCATCACAACATAATCAAATCAATGTAATGATAGGGATAGAATCATAACCCTACAGTATCTTAGATGGAAAAGTAATTTTGATAAAACACTTGAACTCCATTCTTGAGGAAAATATCCTTTCTACTTCTAAAACTTTTTTCCTTTCTTAACATGTCATACAATTTTAAACTAAAAGAAGTTGATTAAAAATAGACATGAAAACTTGTAAAGGAAGATTCTTGGAAATAATGTTTTAAAAATCCATTCATGTCGTATAAGTTAAAAAAACATTCTTCTCGTACTTTTGTCGGAAAAGTCAAAAAGTACCTCGTACGAAAAACAACAAAAGATTCCTTTCATATATTTTACTAAAAACTCACAGAAGGGTAAAATAGGATTTAAAAAATGGTAGGTGAATTTATTTAATATTACATATTGAGGAAACATGGATGTGGATGATAAAATACACCGCAGTAAATGCCAAAGTATAAATAATCTCGGATAAAAATGAGATTGTGATATTTCCCTTACCTTTGGTCCGATTTGCTTCATGAGTGTTCGAACCTCCTGTATAATGATTTAAATAATGTCATTGACTTATTCTAGAATCATACTCATTGTTATGATATCATATATGGTTCACTTATGACTTTATATTACCCGTTCCTTTGTAAATTCCATGTTAAAGAGCATTTTGGGTAAAATCGTGTCATTTTTCGTTCGTGTTTTAACTTGTAATTATTAATATGATTACTTAGATCATGGTTACATAATTAAAGAATATAAAACATTATTTATATATAATATATTTTCAGAATATATATATAATAGATCATTAAATGGAAATAAATACACCTATCATGGAGATGGTAGACCGTACGTACGCATGAACGCTGTTCTCTTTTCCTTATTGAATTGAATGAAATTAAGTAGATGACATACATATATATACAAATAAATCCAGAATCATTATTATTTCATATATTTCATTATTAATTATTATATATACTTTATAATCATTCATGAATGGTTAACGTGGAGAATGAATCTCATCGCATCGTGGAGACGGTAGTCCGTACGTACGCACGAGCGATGATATCATTCTCATGATCGTGGAATTGTATTGATGTGTATGTATAATATTTGAGAATCAATGTCACTTTACAATAATCATATATAGTTATTATGTACACCATTATACCCATCCAAGTAAGGTGGTGGTGTAAAATAGATTACACCACGGCATGGAGACGGTATTCTGTACGTACGCACGCACGATGATTTCATTTTCTGTAGGATGGATAGATGGTGAAATACGGTTGTTTCATAATTATAATAACATTTCAGTATATAAGTGATACTGATGTTATTACTTTATAATGAAACAACCTTCGAAAAAGAAGTGGAAGAAGAAATAGAGATGAAAGAATCGGTAACAGACATTACCTCTTCTTTGAAGTACCTCTTTGAGATCTCCTTTTAGGGCACTAAAATTGGTCTCTGAGGAAAACCAAAACCTCTAGGATGTTTCTAGGAAAGTGGAGAATGGAATTTGGCAGGGGTTGTCCGAGCTTTAAGGCTCAAAGTGGTGTGAGGAAGAGAGGGAGGAGGTGCCTTTTTATAAGGGAGGAGAGAGGCTCCTTTGGAAAAACTAAAAATATTATTTTATTATAAAGTAAAGTTCGGTTTTAAATAGATAAAAATTGATTTATTTAGAAGATAAGGTTGGTATGGGTCTAAATCCTTTCATCCAATATAATTTAGGCATGTTTAGGTTCTTATTTTAACCTTATCATTTAGATTTAACATTAAGTTAAATAATTTTACTTTTACCGTGTCTTCTTTTGTTCTTATACTATAAGGTTAATAAACTTACTATAAGAAGAAAAACGAACCACAAGTTGTTTATTATTATCTAATCTAAGTCATTTGGCCGAACCGTTGATTTTTAGGAATAAAATAACAATTAATAATATAATATTTTTTTTTCAAAACGATTTTCTGTCAATTTTGACACTATTTAGTAATTGATTTTTGTGAAAATCATAACAGGATGATTAGTTCTAATTAAGTTAATTAAATCAATACTAACATGTCATATTAACCTCTAAAATTAGTTTAATTCATAAAAAGTCTTAAATTACATTTATTTGGTTATTTATAACATCAATTATGTCAATATTTCATTAATAAGACAATTACTGTATCATCTTTGTGTCATAATAAATGATAATTATTTAATCACTAAAATTTTTAAATAAATTCCTATAATGTAGATAATCGTATTAGCTTTCTGGATACTATTCATTTTCGATATTTCATGAAGTTTATCACTAAATTAATATTATTATACTTATATGATTTAAGAAAGTGACATGTTGTCACATTCTTTGGCTTTAATAATTATTAAATTATTTTAATGGAAAAAAGTCCATTAAATGAATCGAATCCGACCGTTAGGTGATATGGGTCGACTTTTAGTCATCCAATAGGATTTTGACATGTGTTAGGGTAATTTTATAATATTATATTTGCCCTTAATTACCCGATTTACCTTTAACTATGGTAAATAAAATTTATCGTACTTACTATTCATAATTCCCAAAAATAAAAAGTATCTTATTAACATAATTTGGATCCACTGATTCCAAATATGGAATCTATTTTTCTAAATTCAATACACATAAGTTTCAGAAATTAAATTAAAATTAATCCTGTTGTCGAAAGAAAACGGGTTTTTCTTTAAAACATTGCAAAAGATTGAATTGATTTATCCTACGAATTCATGGTAGAATCAATGCTAATGACATACATTATATTAAATGGTAAAAATATTTTCTATTTATACTTTAAAACCATTAAATATAATAATTTAACCATATAAATTATTGTGATGAAAAAAGTTGTTTTTAATTAAAATATAGCGTGGTTTTACTATTCATCAAAATATGAAACTTACCAGAATAATATGAAAAATTTATCCAAAGTAAATTTTAATTTCATGATTCCAATGAGGAATTCTATTTTTTCAAATTGAAAATATAAACATTTCAAAAACTAAATTTAATGTCGGTGCACCATCAAAAGGCGGCAAAAATGCATTTTTTTTAAAAATACTTATTTTACCCAAAAAATTTATTTTGTTCTTATACCTTGTTTTAGAAAATGTGTAAAACAAATAATAATGTTATAAGATTAAAAATTTAGTTAATACTATTCATAACAGCTAGTTCATTATAATATTATAATAATATATCGTTTTTTAGTAAAACCCGGTATTGCGTACAACACACACTATCGAGGAAGGTCGCGATTGCGTGTAATGCAAGCCAAGTTATTGTTGCGTGTTGTTAAAGAATCTTTCGTTGTTTCATATAACATAATCAAACCATATTTCATTTATAAATTGAATATATATATATATATACTCAATGTTGCGTAGAATAATTATTATCAAAATTGTGTGTAACACGATCCAAGAAAAGTGTTGCGTATACTACAAGCTAATACGGTGTTGCGTATAGTGCAAGGTAATATTGGTGTAGCATACAACACAAGACATTAATGAAATTAAAAGAATGTTTTTCATAAAATCTCTGGGTGCTACATTCTACCCTCCGGAAAATTAATTTTTCCCTCAAAAATCATCGGGGTTATAATTGGTTTACTACTCGAAAGTTTGTTTAATAGAAACCCACATCATAAAAAGGAATACCAAAACATGGATTTAAAAACTAAAGTATGAAATGTAACGGTTACCCAAATTAACTAATCACTGGGTTTCCACATAGGAGAACATAGTTGAAAATATGGATATGGATGAAAAATCTAACCATCATGTTCTGATGGAGAGTGGTAGAGAACATGGCTATGAAAAAGCCAAAAATCACAAAGCTATTGATTTGTGATGATCTACGGTACCATATGATTCATCGGATATAAGGGAACTAGGACAACATTTTTGGTTTTCAAGATCATTTCCCTAAAGTTGACGAATTAAAAGAAAAACTTACATGATTTTGGTACAATTTCACTATTGTTCGTGCATTGAAAAATTTCCACTTCATCTCTTAAAGAAACGAAGATTAATTTGTTATTCATGAAGTGTTAATAGATCATGTGATAGAATGATGGGTCATTCCATCTGTTTCAAAAAAAAGGTTAGAAAAAGTTATCAAATATACATAAGTCCATCTATGGTGAGGTTAATCAGATAAGATTCAAAAAATGAACTTATACTTCATATTTCATACCGCGTAATAAAATAAAACTTGTTTATACTAAACAGAGACTTCCTGTAGGCCAGTGGTATGCGATAAAGGCGAGATGCACTTCGGTTGTGGGTTCGATTCCCACGGCCTTGTCCGACGCGATGGGCGGTCGCCCATCCTACAGGTTGTCCTTTTTCTAAAACTATATTACTATAACATCCCATCAATAATATCAAAAAAACTTCTATCCTTAATCAATACCAACTTATGTCCAACATAATCCATTCCAATCTTTAGGCTTATCTATAATACTGTATTCCACTCTCATAATATAGTGAAAATGATTACCAGAGATTTAATACCATCATTGATCCCCATATATCATAAGATATGTCTTGTTGGTCACATTCCAAACATTCAAAGGCCTTAATCATGTATTCTCTTGAATACCCATTGAATCTTAGTGAAAACATGAATGTAGTTAAAAGTTAACACTTTCTACATACCAAAATCCTCAAAATTCTATATACTCAAACCATGATATCACTTAGTCCTTATATCAATCATGAGCTCATGAATACTGTCAAATATTTCATTTTCTCATTTTCCCTTCATTATGAGCATATCATCTTTTTTTCCCAAAAATATCTCAGTCACATTCCATGGTTATCGGTACCATAAAATTATGGAAAACCACAATAGACCAATACATAAATATTCCAATATTCCATGATACTATATACAACATTATTTTGGAATCCCATTACATAAACACTTAATCATTCCACCACATCGTTGTCATATTCAACATCGCCAATGGCGATCGCATGTGAATTCCCTTTGTCCTTTGACATAAGTGGTTGCTCATATCGGTCATTACTAACCCTTGGATTAGGGTATCTATTAGAATAATGCCCCATTTCCTTGAAATTGAAGCATTGAAGAGTTGGTGGTGCATTCTCTGCAGTCTTTTCTTTATTCACATCATTAGAAACCCTTTTTTCTATTACTCCGACACTCAGCTGCTCGATGACCTTCTTGTCCACACTTAAAAAAATTTCTATTCCCTTTAAGAAAATCTCCACCATGCTTCTTTCCACACTTTGAGAATAAGGAAACATTCATCTTCTTTTCACCATTATTCTGAGATTTCTCCTTGAACTCCATCTTTCATTTCTTGTCAAATCTATGAGATGGATAAGTAACACCAACTTCCATTTCTACCATGATAGCACAACGCACAATTTCTTCATAGCTACTGAAGTCTCTTATAGCTAATGACCTTAGAATATTTGGTTTTAAGCCACTAAAGAATCAATCAACTTTACTTTCAGGTTTGATGATAAATCCAGATGCATACCTTACAAGCCTTGTAAAATTTCCTTCATATATACCAACAGATTCATCATCCTTTGTCTTTAGTTCAAGAAACTCCTTCTCCATCTTTGATCAAATAAAACGAGGGATGTAATTATTGAAAAATAAGTTCTTGAACTCATCCCATTCCATGGACTCAATTTCATATCGTTGCATAGTATTCTTGATAAGATTCCACCATCGATCAGCTTCACCTTCCAAACGATATACTGATAAGATGACTTTATCATGTTCATAACATTGAAGAACTTAAAATATCATTTCAGTGGTACTGATCCATTGTTCAGCAACAAGTGGATCAGAAGACCCACTGAAAGAAGATGGATGTTGCCTCATGAAGGACTTAATAGAATATTGTTCCCTTCTCTGCTCATTTGGAATTCCAGAATGATTCATAGCTTGTGTAAGTATAGCAATAAGATTCTTCACTCCATTTCCCATAACATTTGTTTGTTTAGGAGGACGATCATTTCATTTTCCATTGCATTGATCAACACGGTTTATTTGGGTTCTAACCATCGTCTAAAACCCAAAAAGAATAGTGTGAGAGGAAAAAATCATTCTAGGGAAAACAACATAATAAAGGGGGAGTACCCTCAATATCTAATATCATAGGATTAATTCTAAGATCATTAGAACAATTCTAGGACTATAACCTGTACTTATACTTATCCTTATGGACATCCCTTGACATACCTTAGAAATATCTCTAGGGATCTCACTAATGTTATCGCATCCTAGTTTCCAAAGGTTGACTAAACCTTTCCTCTGATACCAACTATAGAGACCATAAGCTTGACGTACATGGACATTACATTACTTTTTCGGAATACTTAGTACAGAACCAAAACACACACAAAAGGACCATAATAGTTTAGTGTCTTTGGAAACTCGGAATATAATCTTCTAATCGTGGTGAAAGATCATCAACATCTCATATAAAGATCTTCTTTTTTTAAACCTAAATCCTTTCTTTATATCCTGGGGAAAAGAAAACATAAAAGGGTTAGCTCAAATGCTCATTAAGGGTAAATAAACGAAATATCAATCACATCATATTCATAAGAACATATCTTTTGGAAATCTTAACCCTACAAAAGAGATCAAAATTTCATAATATGGGATAAATCATAGTAGTGAAATTTAATCCTAGTAATCATAACATAAAACATGAAACTTTGTGGCAGACACACATAATCATAGAGAATAATTTCTTATTATTCAAGACTCATTTCCAAGACTAATTTAGTGGACAAAGTCCCTTTCTGAACCGTGTTCACACCTCATTTCAGTCCCGTTTCACTGAACCGGTATAACCTACCGTTCCAGCCATGTTTATCTCATGAGATATAAAATCATTACCCAATTCATTGGAGGGAGATATAGGTCCAACCCATCTAATAATGATACCATTCTTATGTGTGCCACAAAATCATAAACCACACATCATAGCATAACCCATGTAATAAAAATGGGATTCTTAAACATCGTGTCATCATAAAACAATTCATATAATATAAAAGAATTCATAAAAATAATTCTATCACCACATAATCAAATCAATGTAATGAAAGGGATAGAATCAGAACCCTACATTATCTTATATGGAAAAATAATTTTGATAAAACACTTGAACTCCATTCTTGAGGAAAATATCCTTTCTACTTCAAAAACATTTTTCCTTTCTTAACATGTCATACAATTTTAAACTAAAATAATTTGATTAAAAATAAACTTGATAAATTTTAATGGAAGAATCTTCGAAATAATGTTTTAAAAATCCATTCATGCCGTATAAGTTAAAAAACATTCTTCTCATACTTTTGTATGAAAAGTCAAAAAGTACCTCGTACGAAAAACGACAAAAGATTACTTTTATATCTTTTTCTAAAAACTCACCGAAGGGTAAAATAGGATTTAAACAATTGTAGGTGAATGAAAATAATATTACATGTTGAGGAAACATGGATGTGGATGATAAAATACACCCTAGTAAATTCCAAAGTATAAACAATCTCGGATAAAGATGAGATTGTGATATTTCCCTTACCTTAGGTCCGATTTTCTTCGTAACTGTCCGAAACTCCTGTATAATGATTTAAAAAATGTCATTGACTTATTACAGAATCATACTCATTGGTATGATATCATATATGGTTCACTTATGACTTTATATTACCTGTTCTTTTGTAAATTCCATGTTAAAGAGCGTATTGGGTAAAATTGTCTCATTTGTCGTTCGTGTTTTAACTTGTAATTATTCATATGATTACATAGATCATGTTTACATAATTACAGAATATAAAACATGATTTATATATAATATATATTCAGAATATATATATATAATAGATCAGTAAATGGAAAGAAATACACTGTTCATGGAGACGGTAGACCGTACGTACACATGAACGCTGTTTTCTTTTCCTTATTGAGTTGAATGGAATTAATTAGAAGACATACATATATATACACAGAAATCCAGAATAATTATTATGTCATATATTTTATTATTAATTATTATATATACTTTATAATCATTCATGAATGGATAAGGTGGAGAATGAATCTCATGGCCTCATGGAGACGGTAGTCCGTACGTGCGCACGAGCGTTGATAACATTCTCATGATCGTGGAATTTTATTGGAGTGTACGTATACTATTTCACAATCAATATAACATTACAATAATAATATATAGTTATTATTTACACCATTATACCCATCCAAGTAAGGTGGTGGTGGAAAAATGATTACACCACGGCATGGAGACGGTATTCCGTACGTACAACCGCATGGTGATTTCGTTTTCTGTAGGATGGATAGATGGTGAAATAATGTTGTTTAATAATTATAATAACATATCAGTATATAAAAGATACTGATGTTATTACTTTATAATGAAACATCCTACGATGAAGAAGTGGAAGAAGAAATAGAGATGAAAGAATCGGTAATGGACATTACCTCTTCTTTGAAGTGCCTCTTTGAGATCTCCTTTTAGGGAACTAAAATTGGGCTTTGAGGAAGACCAAAACCTCTAGGATGTTGCTAGGAAAGTGGAGAAGGGAATTTGGTAGGGGTTGGCCATGCTTGAAGGATCAATGTGGTGTGAGTAAGTGAGGGAGGAGTTGCCTTTTTATATGGGAGGGGAGTGGCTCCTTTTGAAAAACTAAAAATATTATTTTATTATAAAGTCATGTTCGGTTTAAACTAGCTCTAAATTGATTTATGTAGAAGCTAAGGTGTGTATGGGTCGAAATCCTCTCATCCAATAGAATTTAGAAAAGTTTAGGTTCCTAATTTAACCTTTTCATTTAGATTTAACATTAAGTTAAATAATTTTACTTTTACTGTGTCTTCTTGTGTTCTTATACTATAAGGTTAATAAACTTACTATAAGAAGACAAACGAACCCCATGTTGTTTATTATTATCTTATCTAAGTAATTTGGCCGAACCTTAGATTTTTAGGAATAAAATAACAATTAATAATATAATATTTGCCTTCAAAACTATTTTTTGTCAATTTTGACACTATTTTGTTATTGATTTTTGTGAAAATCATAACAGAATGATTAGTTATAAATAAGTTAATTAAATCAATACTAACATGTCATATTGACCTATAAAATTAGTTTAATTCATAAAAAAGTCTTCAATTACATTTATTTGTTGATTTATAACATCAATTATGTCAATATTTAATAAATAATAAAATTACTGTGTCATCTTTGTGTCATAATAAATGATTATTATTTAATCCCTAAAAATTCTTAATAAATTACTATGATGTAGATAATTGTATTATAATTCTGGATACTATTCATGTTTTATGTTTCATGAAGTTTATCACAAAATTAAAATTATTATACTTATAAGATTTAAGAAAGTGACATGTTGTCACATTCTTTGGTTTTAATAATAATTAAATTATTTTCATGGAAAAAAGTCCATTAACTGAATCTAATCCGACCCTTAGTTGATATGGGTCGACTTTTAGTCATCCAATAGGATTTTGACATGTGTTAAGGTAATTTTATAATATTATATTTACCCTTAATTAACCGATTTACCTTTAACTACGGTAAATACAATTTACCGTAGTTACTATTCATAATTCCCAAAAATAAAAAGTATCTTATTAACAAAATTTGGATCCACTAATTCCAAATATGGAATCCTTTTTTCCAAATTCAATACACAAATGTTTCCGAAATTAAATTAAAATTAATCCCGTTGTCGAAAGAAAATGGGTTTTTCATTAAAACATTGCAAAAGATTGAATTGATTTATCCTACGAATTCAAGGTAGAATCAATGATAATGACATAAATTATATTAAATGGTAAAAATATATTATATTTATACTTTAAAACCATTAAGTATTATAATTTTACCATATAAATTATTGCGATGAAAAATGTTGTTTTTAATTAAAATATAGCGTTTTTTTCCTATTCATCAAAATATGAAACTTACTAGAATAATATGAAAAATTTATCCAAGGGAAATTTTTATTTCATGAATCCAAAGATGAATTTTATTTTTTCACATTGAACTTATAAACATGTCAAAAACTAGATTTAAAGTGGGTGCGCCATCAAAAGGCGGAAAAACTGCATTTTTTTTGAAAAATACTTATTTTACCCGAAAAATTTATCTTGTTCTTATACCATGTTTTAGAAAATGTGTAAGACAAATAATAATGTTATAAGATTAAAAATTTAGTTAATACTATTCATAACAACTTGTTCATAAAAATATTATAATAATATATCGTTGTTTAGTAACACCCGGTATTGTGTACAACACACGCTATCGAGGAAGGTCGTGATTGCGTGTAATGTAAGCCAAGTCAGGGTTGCATGCTGTGCAAGAATCCTTCATTGTTTCGTATAAAATAATCCAACCATATTTAATTTATACATTGAATATATATATATATATACTCAATGTTGCGTAGAATAACTATTATCAAAATTTTGTGTAACACGATCCAAGAAAAGTGTTGTGTATACTGCAAGCTAATACGGTGTTGCGTATAGCGCAAGGTAATCTTGGTGTAGCATACAACACAATAAATTAATGAAATTAAAATAATATTTTTCATAAAATCTCGGAGTGTTACAATATATTCAAAATATATATATATATATATAATAGATCAGTAAATGGAAAGAAATACACCGTTCATGGAGACGGTAGACCGTACGTACGCATGAACGCTGTTTTCTTTTCCTTATTGATATGAATGGAATTAAGTAGATGACATACATATATATACACATAAATCCAATATCATTATTATGTCATATATTTCTTGATTACTTATTATATATACTTTATAATAATTCATGAATGGTTAACGTGGAGAATGAATCTCGTCACGTCGTGGAGACGGTAGTCCGTACGTACGCACGAGCGATGATATCGTTCTCATGATCATGGAATTGTATTGGAGTGTATGTAAAATATTTCAGAATAAATATCACTTTACAATAATCATATATAGTTATTATGTACACCATTATACCAATCCAAGTAAGGTGGTGGTGGAAAATAGATTACACCACGGCGTGGAGACGATATTCCGTACGTACGCACGCACGGTGATTTCGTTTTCTGTAGGATGGATAGATGGTGAAATAAATTTGTTTCATACATATAATAGCATATCAGTATATGAGTGATACTGTTGTTATTACTTCATAATGAAAAAAACCTAAGAAGTAGAAGTGTAAGAAGAAATAATGATGAAAGAATCGGTAACATACATTACCTCTTCTTTGAAGTGCCTCTTTGAGTCTTCCTCTTAGGGCACTAAAATTGCTATTTGAAGAAGACCAGGACCTCTAGGTTTTTCCTAGGGAAGTGGAGAATAGAATTTGGTAGGGTTTGGCCGAGATTGAAGGCTCAATGTGGTGTGAGGAAGAGAGGGAGGAGGAGCCCTTTTATAAGGGAGGAGAGGGGCACCTTTGGAATAACGGAAAATATTATTTTATTATAAAGCCATATTCGGTTTCAAATAGCTCCAAATAGATTTATTTAGAAGCTAATGTGGGGAGGGGTCGAAATACTATCATAAAATAGAATTTAGACAAGTATAAGTCATTATATTAACGTTATCTTTTATTTTTAACTCTTAGTTAATTATATTGACATTTACCATGTCACTTTGTATTTTTATATTATATAGTTAATAAACAAACCATATACATCCAAGAGACCCCCCAAGTGGTCCATTAATGATACACCTATCATGATATAAGTATCTTGGCCGAACCTTAGATTTTTATTAATAAAATAACAACCAATAATATAATATTTTTTAAAAAACTATTTTATGTTAATTTTGACACTATTTAGTAATTGATTTTTGTGAAAATCATAAAAAAATTATTATTTCAAAAAAAGTTAATTAAATCAATACTAACATGTCCTATTAAACTATATAATTATTGTAATTCATAAAAAGTCTCAAATTACATTTATTGGGGTATTTATAACATCAATTATGTCAATATTTCATTAATAAGATAATTACTTCATCATCTTTGTGTCATAAATAAATTAACTTATTTAAAGTCTAAAAATTACAAATAAAATATAATTATGTAGGAAATCATTTTATATTTCTATTGAATATTTATAGTCGAGTTTATCTTATGTATAACCATGTATTAAAAATTATATACTTATTAAACATTGATTTTAACTATTTTAACCTTTCTTTAAATAAATTAATAATAAATGTTCTAATCTAATCCATGTGGGCCTAAATGGTAATATTTTATTCCTAAGGATGTTTTTGGTTGAATTAGACTTATCCAATAGAATTAGGACATGTGTTTGGGTAATAATAATATCATTTTTACCCTTAATTACCCTATTTACTTTTAACCGTGGAAAAAAAAAGTAAAATGTTACTATTCACCAAAAAAATTCATCTCATTGAACCACATTTTACTTACTGACATCAACCGTGTCTCTGGGATTTTTGAAATTCCACTCACAGAAGCGGTAAAATTATGTTTTATGGAAAATTCATTTTTTTAACTACCACTTAGTGGTTTCACTATTCATCAAAAAATGAAAGTTTCCAGAAAAATACCAAAAATTAGGCCTAATATATATTTTATATTATGAATAAATAAATGATGTCTATTTACCAAATTAAAAACATAACAGTTTCATTAATTAATTTAAAAATTAAATCTCGTCGTCAAAACAAATAGCGGGTTTTTAAGAGATAATAACAATCAAAAGATTGACACTTGTTTATGTCTGGTTTAAATGGGAAATTACATCCAATGACCAACATTGTATTAAATTGTAAAAATAAATTCTAAATATACTTTAAAACCACTCAAATTAATAATTTATCACTATTAATTATTTCAAATAAAAGGTTGTTTTTAATTAAAATTTAGTAATTTTCACTATTCATCAGAAAATGAAAGTTATCAGAAAAGTACCAAAATTTCACACTAAGCTAATTTCGATATTACGAATCCTAAAATGAAGTCCATTTTGAAAACTAAAATCTAAAAAATTTCAAAAAGTGGTTATTACTAGTCAAAACAGCTAGTTTTAATAATGTTTTAAAAGCATATTGTTGTTTAGTGAAACTCGTTATTGCATACTACACATGCTATCGAGGAAGGTCGTGATTGCGTGTAATGAAAGGAAAGTGAAGGATGCATGTTGTGCAAGCTCCTTTTGATTTAGCGTACAACACAAGACATCAATGAAATTAAAAGGAATATTTTTCAAAAAATCTCAGGGTGTTACACATATGGTGCAGCATAGAACCCACATGAAAACCCTTTTCTGAAGAAAAATGGAAAAAAGAGCCTTTAAGCATTTTACCAAACCAATGTATAAAAAATATAATAATTTTAACATTAATAAATAGGTGTAAAGACCATTAAAATAAAAAAAACATTTAACCTTTAAAATATTTATGTTAGACATTCAAAGCTCAACCATTTTCAAAAAAATCCCAAACGGGCCACTTATCGGCAACTTGTACCCAAAAGTGTCAAAAACAACACCCATATATTTATAAAACCCAATGAAAATTGTACATACATATTAAGATCCCAAAATATAACATTTCCTGCAAAAAATACAGTAATAAATTCAAAAAAGTCATTTTATATAACATTTAGCTCACAAAATCCAACCAGACACATTTAAAAATACTAGGCATGCAACATTTAGCAAATAAACTCCAATTTAAAACCAAAAGGGGTTGAAACCAAAACATTAATTAATAATATTTTTAAAATTTGTTAAACCTGTTCATAAACATCACAATACATATGCAAAAACTAGTGGAACATTTAATTGAACAAGTGGTGTGCACTTTTATAATGAAACAACTCCATTTTACATAAAATAAGGCTTAAATATCCATATTACACACAAAGGAGACCATACAAAGGATAAAATAAAAAAATAATCATGTAAATAATGTTATAATATTGATAAATTTATAAAACTTAAATAATAATGTAATTTTATTTGTAGAACCTACCTCAAAACAATCGGTGAAATGGAAACACACTCCCGAAAACACCCATCGCGGGTTCCAAAAACATATATATATGATGAACACCCCTAAAAACTCCATAATATTGATTATAAAATATATTAATAGGTCAATAATGACTACGGTAGAATATAAATCCATGAAAAAATGAATGAAAAAAGAAGAAGGAAGAGAAGAGAGAATGATTTGATGAAGAAATTAAGAAGAACCACTAACCATTTGTTAGAAATCACCCAGAAAGAGCCCCAAAATGAAGGTGAATGATGGGGAAGCACCATAGATCAATATAAAATAGTTAAGGATCCATTTGGGAGGTGTAATCACAAAAACATATCAATATAGGAATATGATATTAGAGAAAAAAATTATTTTTTTCAATCATGAAATAGGCTCACTGGCTTGCCCAATACGTAAATAAATGATCCAAATCCACCAGTATTTTGAGTTCATAAGGGGTGAAAATGGATATGGTGGCTTCAATAGGTCATGGTAGGCCTTGTGGGAAGTGTAATGGGTGAAAAATGATGAAAAAGGGGAGTTATAATAGAAATACATTGTGTTTTTAAATATGAAAATGGGTTCAGGGTTGGCCCAAATCATGAAGTAAGAACAATTTTCTCCAAAAACACCCAAAAAATCAATTTGGAATCCAGGTTTTGATGAATATACATTAATGGATGTTTAAAATTAAATATTAAACTAAACCCAAACCCTAGAAATGTTTCAGGATTACCAACGAACTCAATCAAGACAAAGACATGAAAAACTGGGTGTGACAATTGTTTCATGACGATGAATGTGAGAGATGATCTTGAATTCACGGGTGAGGGTGAACTAGAAATGGATAAAAGAAAGGCATAGAATATTTGAGGTAGGATGAGGAAAAATATGATTTCTTTTTCATGACATTCATTGCATTTTTTAAAATAAAAAAAAAAAATTTCGTTTGAGGGGGTGTGATAGATCACAAGTGATCACATACACTGGATTTTGAATGTGTCAATTTGTTCGACATGATTGAGGGAGAGTGATGATATAGATTCATTTCACAGATTTATTGAATTTATAGTGCAAGGATAACTTATTTAGGGTTTTATTGAAATGACCATGAAGAGTTTTATCATCATTAAAATTATAAGAACTATTAAAACTGAATTTTACCATCCCTAAATATCACCGATAATGAACTACATTTAATAACATAACTAATAAAAATTAAAAATTTATTTTTATATAATTATATATAATTATTAACATATAAAATTATAAATAACTATTTATTAAATTTTAAATATATTTCTATAATTATAAATATGTCTTCATGAATGTAATTAAAAGAATAATAATTAATAAAATGAATAAAAAATATTATAATAACTGTGAATCTGTATTTAAAAATATAAATTTTTATAAATATTTATAATTAAGATTACAATTAAATATACTCATTTTTACAATTAATAATAATTATACTTATAAATATTTGTGTATAACTATATAACTCCATATATATATATTTACATAAATAAAAAAACATATTATAATATATGATAATATTTAATTATAATTATAATAATTATATTTATAATTTATTTATATTAACAGAAATTTATAATTATTTAAATATATATATTTATATATATTTATATATTATCAAATTTTAGTTATAAATAAATTTATTTAAAACTATTTGTATATAATCATAAATATATTCATATAATTATATATATTTATATAATAGTACATATTAATATTATTATATTTATTAATATAATTATATATATATTAATATATAAATAACTAAAATGTTCTAGTTATAATCCAATTCTTCTGACCATTTTTTAATGTTAAAAAACATGACAAGCAAGAAAGGGAATGGGCAAGGGCATACAAAGAGATAATCCCTCACCCATATTCATCATCATCCTTAGTAGTTTCCCTCTTTGACTATTAATTATCTTGATTGAGGATTCCAAGATTCATCTCCTTGAACCTTCACTACTCTACAGTCAGATAGATCTTTGAAGACATAGAAGATGACATGGTAGACACATTCCTGTGTAGATTGGAGTAATCCTTTGATTTCCTTCTTTTTGGAGGAGCTAGAACTACACCATCATTGTTGACCATGTTACCATTAACATTTAAAAAAACATAAAATGAAATTGGCTCACTCATACCCATAGATAAAAGATGATTAGTGTCTAATAAAACAACTTTATTATCAATTTCACTTTCATAATTCGAAACAAAAGCCAATTTACAATAAATTCATCATGAATTAAATACATTCTGAATATCTTGAAGACAATTCACACTCTGCTGAACACTAGATTTCTCGAACCCATCCTCCTAGAGATCATTCCCTGAGAATTATATAGCCAGTGGCTAGATAATATATCCTTATCATCAGTTTGTGAAGGACAATACTCTAGAAAAACACCAAAAACATCATCTTTAGATATTCTCACCTCAACAGTTTTCTTCTCATCATATCTGTTGAATTTCATGACTATTGAAATAGAGCAACTAACTTTTTGAAAACATTTAGATATAAGACCATGTCGAATCAATTTTATACCCATAGAAACACCATCCTTGATCCTGTAGTCGAATTCCTTATTTCTAGCAGTAGGCTCACTTATAACATTTTCATCCTGAGTATGCTCCATGCTAGTCCCCACACCATTGTTGGTAAGGCCAGACAGCCCTAGAGTGGCATGCATGGTCACAAAATCATATGAGATGTCACCCTCAGAACATCTATTATCGATTTATGTCTTCCAAAAAGGATGATTATCCTTAAATGATCCAGCCTTCTTACCTGGGGAACCCTGAGGTGGCTATAAAAACGTCCAATAAAAATCACTCCTTACCTCCATAACATAGGCTTCCTTGGAGTGATTATTTTTTCCCTTATATATATTTACTATTTCTTCATCCTTAAAAATTCCCAATCGAGCCACAGATCCCAAAAACAATCAACCATTGACCATTTTTGTTTCAATTCCCAACCGATTATCACTCCTCACAAAAGGATGTGATCTTTTAAAAGATTTTTTTTTATTTTCATCAATTCGAGTATAATGAAAAACCATTTAAATGATCACATCAATAAGATTAACCTCCATCCAAATCCTAGTGATGCTCTTGAACATTGAATTTTATGTCTCTATATCAATACATATGGGTATAAAAATAGAAGTCACAATGTCATATAGGATTTTCAGATTCCGTAATTCCGAATAAAGACAAAAAACATGAATTCAGACATGAGAAATGGATTGATTCATGTCATATGTATAGAAATTGATTGAACATTCATGAAATAAAACACTCCAGGTTTTAGATATAAAGCACCATTTTAAAATTCACACTTATTTAGATCATCAAAAGGAAAAATATGATAAAATCCAAGCCCATGAGAGACATACATCAAGTTTCACAACACCCAATAACATTAACACCGATTATCAAGATCATTTTCTGGACATGGATTCTCCCACATAAAAGAACAAATCTCATTATAATATAATTTTTTCACATCCAAAATATTTAATATAAGGCATCAGAGTTTTCAATGAAATGAGTCATTAAAACCTTCCTGACTTCCCTTCCATCCATTGAATCCTTACAAGATTAAAAATGTAAAGAATCATACTAGGTTCTCATATTACTCAAATATGAAGCGAACCATCTATAAACCCCATCTCCAATCACATTTGTAGAAGAATAAAATATATCATCACATGTTCTTCTATTGGGATTGACAATAGGTCGAGGATCCTGAATATATGATGAATTGATAGGTTGTGGCACTATAACAACACCATCCCCATTAATGCATGAAACGATGGTGGGACAAGGAATCTCAAGAGTATCAAATGATTTAACTTATTAGTGTCAATCATTAACATATTACTCATGTTAAACTATGTGATCCATATTCCCCTTCCTCTAGATATGAACAAAATCTAAATACTCAATATGGGAGAGAGAACTCGAACAACAGAAATATGATTTTTTATCTTGCTGAGGGTCCCTCCAGGATGCCAAAAAGACCATCTAGGGGATTAAAATTCTCGATCAATGCTTCAATGGTGCATCAATATTCCTACATAGAATATATATATATAATATTAAGCCCCAAAAGTGAGGAATTGATTTGAAGAATATGGAGCTCTAGTAGTCCCCTGTGTCACCAATAGAGAGCTCCCGAAACCAAATGAGATCTTTTTTTAATTGAAAACAAATATATAAATATATATAATTATAAATATCATAAATATATATACTATTTAAATACACTCATTGTAATTTTTTAATTATTTATATAAATAATAATTTTATGATTATTATTATAACTATATATATTTATAAATATTTGTATATAAAAATAAATATATTTTTATATGTATAATTCTAATTATTTATTTAATTATATATATTATTATATTAATAAATATATATATATATATTCAATAATATATATATACTTATAAATATACTAAATATATTTAATATTTAAATATATTTATTCTATCATTTTAATTATATTTATATATATCTATCTAAATATTTATTAACAATTTCATAAATACTTTCTTAAAAAATTTATATATATTTATAATTTTATTACATATTATTTATATTAAATTTTTTTAAAAAACATTTAAATAGAAAAATTATATAAATATTCAATTTTTTTTAAATGGTACGAGATAATAAACCCAAAATAATAAATACTATCAATAAATTTATGAAAATACTAACTATATTACATGTATATAAAATGAATATATGCATAAACAAATATAATGAAATAATTAAATATTATCAAATAAAAAATGAGTATTAAAAAAATAAAATAATTTTTTTAAAAAAAATAGAATTTAACAGACAAAACTATTTTAGACATTGAATTCATATAAGATTATCTATATAAATTTTAAACACAATCAAAAACCAAAGAAATATTAAAAAATTAATTTCAATAACTTAATTATATAAATTTGAACCATTTAATAAATAACACAATTTAATAAATAAAATTGATTAAATACATATCTTATTTATTAAAAAAAAATAGAAATAATACTTATTAAACTAAAATCATGTATATCATATGAATAAATTCGAAAAATATTATATCAAAAAATGGGAAAAATAGAAATAAAATGAGAAATAAGTACATTCCATACATGCACATATAAACATTACCATCATCATTATTATATATTTATTCAAATGAGATAATATAAGAGACCAAATGTCCTGGGAACTAAGAAACTTGAGAACTAGGGTGTCTTATATAAATTTTATAATCTTATATATATCAACAATGTTTATTTATTAAAAGTTTTTATTAGTGCTATCAAAATCACTGATAATGTTTCACCTTTATCACTGCTAAGAAATGAAATGATAAATGGTACATGATATTATTGTTTTTAGCACTAAAAAATGTTACATTTTTCTTCAATTTTAGTTAGTGCTAATAAAGGCTTCCCTTTTATCAATACGTTATGTTTAACACTGATAAATGTTAGAATCTGCTAAAACATGATACATGTTATTGTTATAATGGATTAATGGAAAAAAACAATTTATAAAATTAATATTATAATCAAATTAAACTATATTTGTAAAAAATAATATGGTAAAAAAATTATTATATTAGACCATTTCAATAAAATTACAATATATATTGAGAAATACGTAAATGAAAGAACTATAGTGATCAATATATATTTTAATTCTTGGTTAATTTAATTAAAAAGAAAATAATTGAAATTAATTTATCATATATATATATTTACATTAAGAGTATATATCTATAGAAATAAATATTCATTATAAATTGGGGATGGTCTATTCCATTTCATTAATTAAAATGTTTCCCCATATTTTTATGCTTCGATAATCACTTATTAATGTTTTCTATAATTTCCATGATCCAAATATTATTCCTTAATTTTATATTCATTTCTTACAATGATTGGGTTATAAAATGGCTCAATATAAATGTTTAGACAATATTAACCTTATATGGTAAAATAAGATATCATTAATATTGTACTTTGGGGAAAATGGTTATCAGCATAAGGATCTTTAACCAAATATTCAAAATCCTAATTCCCCAAAATATCCAAACCCTACTATAATTCCAATTGAAATTCCATAGTCATCTAGTTATATTTCTTGTGAAAATCATACTATCTTTTAACACATAACATAAATTATAATTAATTCTAATGATGAAAAGTTTAGGGTTTATGAACTACGAACATATCGATCTAAACTAACTGTATAATAAAAATTTGGACCAAAAATAATTCCTATACATAAAACTCTCATTTGTGTATCCCTTTATAGAAATTCAAGAGGAAATGAAAAATCCAAAAAAATGATTGAGATAAAATGATCAGTAAGTGGTAATAAATTACAATGATACATGTGAGATAAATATCATAATTAAGAAATGAATTATAATATATTATTCTGAAGTACTATCATGATAATATAAATATGGAGGATCATATAACTTTATATCTAATCATTTCATAAATAACATGATTTAATATGATTATAGATTAAATGGAATGAGGAAACAAGACAAAACATAACATCATTAGAATAATTAAAATCTTACATTGTTGGTAACATAAAATAGTGTAAATGTCTAAAAGTGGATTTGGTTTACTCCCCATTCCCATATATATGATATAATGAGATATAAAAAATTACCCAATGCATTCAAGGGTTACATAATTTTGGTCCCACCCTTAACATAAAAATATGTTAATGCATATCTATGCCACATAAGTAAAACATGTATAATAGGATAAAATCGTAGAAATAATCATGTAACCATGTAAATTTAGTAACTTTGTATGTAAATGTCATTCGATCAAGAAAATGAATTATAAGGTATTTATATTTAAAATATAATTTGTATAAGATTAATTCAATAATTTCCCGAGTTAATTTAGGAATTTTTACCTTGGATAACATCCATTAAATAGAAGAATAATATACGGGTATTCATAAAGGATAAGAATTGAAAGAAAAATTATGTTTATACATAATTGATTATAAGGAAAAAAAGTAATTAATAGATAATTTTTATGACTATGAAAATTTTTCCACTATAATGTATTAATATATAAACATATACATGAAGGATAAAAATAAGTCCAAGATATATATGTTCAGTAAAAAAAATACAATAACAATATACAACCTGATTGGGGAAGAACATATTCTGAAAAATGTAGGGTTTGAAAAAAAGAATTAGGAAATGAGAAAATAAATTAATAAAAAATAATTGTATTATAAAAAAATTATCATTCATGAACATAATTTTGATTTAACAATTAAGATATATGTGTAATAAGTGAAAAATACTTGAAAATAAAATCACATGACATTTAAATCATTTGAATGAAAATCCAATTAAAGAGAGAACATTTTTAAAAAGTAAAATTCCATGAATAGAGATGGAATAGTGATATATTATGTATATTTTGATGTATATAAACATTATTGAATAATATATTTGCATAAAGAAAAAAGTTTGTCAAGAAGGAAAATTTGAGATTAAAATCCATAACAAGGATTTCTTCTTTCTTTTTATGATCTCTGAAATCTTGGAAAAACATATTATATATATTATTTCCTTGATTAAGAAACATCTTATTTGTAATTTCATTATTATTGTTCCTTTTAATTAATTCGTACCATTTATCATTATTTTACTAAATTAACATAGTTTACTTTGACCTTTTTTTCTCGTAGTTCATAGTCTTGAAAACTATTGTCGTATAATTGTAATAGAAAAATATTATAATAAAATATACTTATAAGAACAATTTTTCTTATGAAAATTGGAGTTTTATCCCAATAATCAAATTTGGGTTATTAGTTTCATTGCTCAATCAATTATGTATGGTTCACCATTTTTATTTCTAATAGAAACTGCAATGGTTCCTAAATCTATAATGAATCTGGGGATTCTTTGGAAAGGAAAGATGTCATTTGGGGTTTAGGAAGAGAGAAACTTAAGAACTCACATTTATCTAGATGATGGGAAGTGAAAATAATTAAGAAATCTTAGGGGGAATTTTTTTCCATTCTAGTACTCTATTATAGACTTTTTATATGATTGTTAATCCTTTCGAAGACCAAATATGGGATTTTTTACTCTAGAGCGAATGACCTGATCATTTAAATGTGTTAATGAGAACAATTACATGTATCATTGGTTCTCCATAATTCTCTTTTTTATTTATGATGCTCTTGTTTATAGTTATGTTAAATAATCCTGGATTTTACCACCATCAATATGAATGGATTGTACCATAAATTTTAATATAATAAAATATCTGTAAATATATATATATATCTTTTAAGGTGTCATATTTAATGTCCTATTATGATAGGAATCAGAGTCCACATAATTCATTTTATAGGGACAGTCATCGTAATGGGTGTGAAAATGGAGGACCCGAGTAGGACATACACATGCAAGGTTTCCCTTAATTTACTCATTAGGAGTATGATCCTTTGGGTGATGATGATATGTAATTAGGCTTACATCCTAATAAAGTGACACATTATTGGGAATCTGAATCATGTTATTACTAAAATCCTTGGTGATCCCAAATCCAATGTGACTCATTCTGTGTCTACGAAATAAGAGGAAGTATATGACTAGACACATTTCATGGGAGTGAATTTGTATAAGTATAACACATTAATGATTTATTTATAGAGGTATGGTGACTAGTTTCATGGATAATATGGTATGTAGATAGGGTCCTTGGGAAGCATCTTACGTATCCCATTTATAGTAAAAATCGGATTATTTTTAATTCAATTGAGTACAAACCCATTGATGGATTGGGATAGGTGATTACACTAAAAGGGATTATTAATATCCTATATTTTATGAATGTTAGGGACTTATACCATAATATACTACCATATTACATATTCATTCTCCATCCTATGATAGATAAAGGGAGACAATGACCATGATAGTTCAATATATTATGCTTGATATGACACGAATCCCCATTTGTAATCATGTGGGTTTCATAAGTTCATAAATCATGGCCCTTGAGTATATTCCCATTATTATGAGGGGAACATAATGATGGTTCTAGGCACTTTCACACGATTATGGGTAACATATCAGGGGCCTTTAAAATGATCATGGTAGACATGTCTATGGTTATTCAACAAATCCAATGATAATTCCCAAGGAACATTCAAGTGATCATGACCGATATATCCATTCCCTTTATATTGATGAAAGACAACATTTCCAAGTCATTTTATCTGATCAAGCCTAAAATTTATTGGGTTTCTAGATGATAAGGCTATTAGTTCCAAGGTGCTTCATGTGATTAGATCATAAATTTTGGAGGGATGATGTACGATGGTGTCACAAGACTAGGGAGGAGTCACAAAATAATTTAAATCATTTACATAAATTCATTCTCATTGAAACTTTTTTTCATGGTAGGAGTAGTTCATGGATGAGTGTAATGTTGAGTCCACACCACTGGGGGGTTTAATACCAATGAGAGTACATTTCTTTACACATTCACATTGAATGGAGTGGTTGTAATTCGATGGATATTTTCCTAAAAAGGTTTTATATGATCACACAATTCTAGGAGAGACATGTGTTTGGGTTATACTAAACATTCCAAGGGATACATTTCAAAGATACCTTCACACACTACTTAATGAATAGTCTTATGAGGTCATCTTATGATGTTCATGTAGTCATGACCTAGTGTAACCATAATGTGATAACATGAGGGTATCCCATGTTGGGTTATCACAATAATATGGTGAATTTATTTAAAGGGATCACAACATTTTCAGTATTCTATGACCATAATAATATCCTTTTATGGATCCCCCTCTCATCTTGCATGTGATTAATAAAGGGGACAATTATTTGATATAGGAGAAGGTTGGCCGGAGTTGGTTCTACTTTTCAACATGAGGACTTCATGTGTGTCATCTTGAGGGTATTGGTAGCTTCACACGATCAACATCATCCATTCACATAAGTATTTTTGTTATGGAATTATTGAATACTACAAAGTATTCAATAGATATCTTCAAGGTATTTTCACGATCATTGTTTCCACATGCAATGTGTGACATTTTCACAATATGAGATACCTATGATCATATGAATTCATTTTAGAAAAATATTAAGGGAATCAAGTTTTTGATTTAGAGGGTTTATGTGATCATGTAGCATATCAAGGGAATGCCACAAGAAAATCCTTGAAGGATTCATGTGATAAAATAATATAAAATGAAAATGTATGAATATTCTCATGAAGGAAACATACTCTATTTTATATAAAACCTCAGTGATGTTATTTTACATATTTTGGTCATTATATTTTGATTTCATGGTCCTTGATACTTCCCATAATGGGTTTATATGATTGAATGATCAATTTCACGAGGTGCATTTTTTGATAAAAAAACATAGTGGATATGTGGTTTGTATGAAGCATAAAACTTCATTTGAGGGATATATGGGGTGGATTCTTTTATACTGTATATTTTTTTTCAAACCAAACCTATGTATATAATATATATATTGCATGAAAGGTGGCTTAGTGAATATGTGATCATGGAATATTGTATTTTTCTCATACTCTATGAATTTATTGATATTGTTTTCATGTAAGAAAAGATGATATAAATAACTATGGTGTGAAATATGGTTGTCTCAGAATCACATAGACAGTACAATAGAATTTGAGGTTAAAGGAGAATGTGGTGATGTCAAGATGATATTGGGTGTGGATATTTATATCAATGTTGGGGCACTAGGGAGTGTGGAATATTAGAGGAGGTTGATGAAGATGCATTGGTTTCATCAGATTGTGTAGATGAATCATATTGGATATCAACACATTCATTCATAGGTTTTTAAATAATGAATATTTCATATTGTGTAGTTCTCATCCCACGTTTAATTTGTTCTTATTCAGTACATGATTAATATTATACATTTTGTCATCAATCATTCTAGTATGTATTGGAGTCCACACCTTAAACACATCGATCATACCCTCTCCAGATATGCCACACAATTTTTTCGCCACCTAGGAACCTAATTCATGCACATGTGTGCTCACACGGATCCCTATGCCTCCCCACACTATGTTGCTCAGATATCTTATTGTGTTTTCTCCTAGGCATAGTTGAGGTAACACCTAAATTTACCCCAATTGATTTAGCCAGCACAATAGCTTTACTGGTAATTTTTTTGGGTTTAGGACCATCCAAATTACATAGAATAAGAATCCAAGTGAAAGGAATAAAACAATGGCATCATATGTGGCCCTATAAAAATGAAATCCCATAACCATTCCTTTATTATTCATGAATTCCAATTACAATCATTTCATGAAAAGTATATTCATATTTTTTTCATGGGATTCACATCTCTCAAGTCTCTGATAGTAAATTCCATGGTGCACAATTATGGGTTAAAAAAATCCCCCACAAAGAATTGGATTAATTCTAAATTAAATGGATGAGTTTCCAGATTAAAATTGGACCACATTTCCTTCTTCTTGAACATATGATTAGATTTTATATTAAACCATATGATAGGATCTGTCTCGTGTGTGTAGGACGGGGGGATTTGGATCTCCTCTAATAAGAGAATCTTAACTAAAGGTGTATGTTTTTAGGGAAAATATTCTCTTGATTTCAAAGATGAATAATATTCTATCAGAATTGGATTTAAAATTGGAATATTCGTTTTTAGCCATGTCTTTATTGAATAAGGATTTTTCATAAATTCTCTGATAGAAAACGGATTCCAATTGGATGGAATATGTGGTTGGATCCAATATAAAAAATAATATCAATATATATCACAAAATAATGGGAATCAATCCATGCATAGTTTAGAATTTTATGAATCGTTTCAAAATGAATCTCATTCAATGTGGACATAGGTTCGTGGATGAATAACTCAAAAATATAACCTCCATATATCTATCTCATACATAGGGAATAGGTTGTCATCACTATGTGATAGAATCATGTATACAAACATATATTCCCGTAGGGATTACATGGATCATACTCTCCTGAAACATTTTAGGAAACATATAGTATATTTCTCTCGGATTTTTATAGACTTTTAGGATATCACAAGACTCGTATAGTTTCAATAAATTAGATTACTAGGTTACCAGTATAAGGGCTTCTGGAAATAGAGTTGCACTTTAATTTATTTCAAGGCTACTAGACATAGAGACTGTTCATTTTTTATAGGGGAAAATAGTGGTCCCTAAATGATTGGATTCTATATTTTCTACCCTAAAATTTTCCAATGATTTATATGTGAAAATATTATAATTCTTGGTCATTTGTTTTTATCAGGACTCCCTTTAATGGTTTTCATCGTAACAGGTTTTTTACCTGGTTTATTAAATGAATTCTCAATTTTCTCAGATCATATTGGGTGTGTTTCTCGGGATATGAGACCTTAATTATTCACAGGGAAGCCTATATGATTTTACATCCTAGTGTTTTTTTCTTTTAAATAGTAGTATAATGGATTTCATGTTGTATATATGTTTTTCTATAGTCTATGCACTTATAAAATTTAAATTATATTATTTTTATTTAGGGAATTCTAGCTCATAATTTCTGTTGACACACTAGGGGTAGTTATGTTTTATGGTAATGAATTATAGGCCCCATATAACCTGGTTTCATGTACAATATTGAGGTCTATCCATATATTCTAGAATAGAGAACAACATTCTATATTTGAGAGTAGGTACAATAGACTGTGACATAACATTTAGGATTTCAAATCCACCTGAATAGTCTAGTTATAGTTATTATAAATCAGGGTCTTTGAATAAGTGAGTCAACATAAAAAGGGATAAAATATACCGGCCATCAGTTAGTAGTGATGGAAAATTTTATCACACAGAAATAGGATAATAGATTAATGATTTAAGGGAGGCCATTTATTAGGAACTAAAACACACACTAGGCTCAAGCTCTAGTTTGTTATGTTGTTCACCAGTAAATTCTAGTGAGGCACATTCAATTAATCTAATCCCTATTGATAATAAAATATAAGGAATAAAGAAGAAAAATAACACAATGTTATTGGATTCTATGATAACATTATAAACTCAAGGAATTGGTGGGTTTCATCTTATACATTAAATAAATGAGGGTGATTTGTGTAAAACGTAACATTAAATACGGTTTTGGAAACCCTAAAAGCAATTTTATTGCCTAGAGAACACATATTTGTGGTGAAGAGATGTGATAAATTATTACTCTTACTTTTACAGGGATTACAATGAGTATGGATTTGATTTTATTAGGTCCACAAAAAGGGCCTTATGAGATTTATGCATTTTTCCTTTCTCTCTATATTTTGGAAAAACACTAGAGATAATTAATTTATTATACAATGTCTTGAATGTTTCATAGACATCCCATTTCATGTTTTCAGTATGAAAATATTAGGTCCCATTATCTATTTGTTTTAGTGTCTTACTATTTAGACAATGAATGTTTAATGTTTAATTTCATCCAACTTTGAATTAGGCCCATGCGGTTTATGGTCATCACCACACAGACCTAGTATGTGGGGAGTGCTACAAAACTACATATTTGGTATTTCCATGTTCAAAATTAGTCTACAATTTTTCCATAATAGAAATGAAATTTTTTTCAACCATGAATCAACGTTACTAAATCATGAGTGATGGTATAGTAAATACATGATGAGGATATATATTAATCACACTATGGTGACATGATCCACTGTGATGATTTCAGACCCATAAGGATCAATAACCCTTATAAGAAGGAAAATAAACCTTAGATTTATTTATAAGAACTTATATACTGGAATCAAGGGAAGACATGCATTGTCAAACAAGGATTCCATTGAAGTCTAGAATCCTCTTCCAAAGGCCTTGGATGTTTTTTTTTAAATCAAGGAAATCATGAAAGTATTGGTGTTTTGTTGATTATGGTTCTCTAAAAAGAGATAGAGTCTCTCTGGACATTGCCTAACTTCGGTTATGATCTTATGGTCCTTTGATAAGGAGTAATTATGGATGGTGGTCTGTGTAATTTAATGTCATACATTGGGGACACATATTTCATGTAGTTTAAAGTTATTAAATAATGGAATCTTCCATGTAGTTTTAACATCAGGTTGTATGGACCTATAAACCATCATGATATTGTGAAAGATGTTCTTAATGATATATTTCAGTATTTAGGGATTTATATATATTTTTTTATTCTTTAATCATCCCACATGATTATTAGAGCGTAGAAAATTTATGGATTACTTCTTAAGAAAATCTATATAATTAGTATGTATGACCTAAAAAGATGTGTTTCCTACATACGTAAATTGAGTCCATATGACTAAACCATTTTTATGAAAAGGCATATACATTTTATGATTGAGATTCCCAAGGTTTCACTTTGCATATTTATGGACATGAATCATGCCATAGTATGCTCTTTTATATAGATCCCTATGTGTAGATCTTACTTATATGCTTTGGAGAGAGGCATGTTTCATCTAAAAGGTAGGCCACCAACTAATACTCAAGTGAATAACCTTTTAATATCAATGGTGATATTAATGGGAATTGATCTCATATTTGGAGAGGTATTCGTTAGTGGGATTATCTTTTTGAAATAATGACCACCCAAGCTTGAAATCCTTTCAAAATTTTCACATGGGATGGTTTTTATTTTAGTAAACTAATTTTGGTCCCATGATAATATACCCAAGCATCAATATGTATCCTGATAGTTCAGAAATCAATAATTTTTTAGTTTTTATGAAATATACTCTCTATATTGATCAAACTCATATATAGGGAAGGGGAATTATTTCGCCATTTTCTTTAGTGACACCCAACAACAGTGTTGTCTAATAGTTCCACTATGTAGGTCATTCACATACATAGGGAAAGTTAATTTCCATAATTAATTACGTTTAATGGGTGAAATATTCATCTATAGAAAATATTAATGTATTTTATGGGTATTTGTATGATAATTTATGTCTTTCAAGATGGAACATATATATTGTATTTTAATGTTATGTGACCTGAATGTTTCAATGTAGTTTAACATCATGTTACATGGAAATATCATAGGGAGGAATGAATAACTTAGTTAAATTGAGTCTTTATAGAAGATACATACCGTAGGACGAACGGGTTCAACAATACGATTTTATAACCTTTCTTGGAAAATAGACACTATGCAGAGATTTCTAACATCTAGTGCATCTGAATCATCATGAATAGTTCCGTTACAATAAGTTTAAATCATAAAACAAAAATATATGAGTTATCTGGAGGTGGAAACTTGTGGGTACAATTCAATTATTGAAAAGAGATGAATCCTATATTGCATGCATTATTTATAATAACTCCTATGTTTAAGGGAGTCCATTCCTATGGGATCAATTCCTATAGGTCCATGTTCTAAGGTCTTTTTTTATTCACCAATGAATACTAATGGTTTCACTTTTAATTAAAAATCATGCATTACTAGTTTCCTAAAAATGAGAACCAGAATCATGGGTGCCCAAGGTCTATGTCTTTCCTATATAAGGATACCAATTCGAGGAACTCATTAATATCAAATGATATATCAGTTATATGAAGTTAGTTCAGGGAAAATATAATATTCATGAAGTTTTATAACCACATAATAGTCACACCACATCTATTGAACACATTTTGAGGTGAAGGGATAATCCTTGTGATTCTTGAGTACAATCATTTGAGGGGGAGATCTAGTTTGTGCAAAAAAAAAATTCTATGCATCATGTCATCATGTGATAAGGAAATTGTCATACAGATTAACAACATTAAACTTGGACATAGTTCTCTTTATTTTGAGATAATTATCCTCAATCATTATATTTATAGTGAATTTCCGAGATCACCAAACTCACATGAGTCATGAACTATTTTAGAAAGAAGGGATAAGTGGACGCTCGATTGATCTTTGTGAGAGTTTCTCACGAGAATATTTTTGGGTATTCTAATTTTAGTATGACCAGGAACCCGAATTTTTTTTCTAGTCATTTATTAGTGTATTTGGGAGTCATTAGAATTATTTATTGGGTCTAAAATGGTAGATTTATGCATCACCATGAATCCCATTATATAAGAATCAAGTAACACATAGTCCTTCTATGTATATTTCCGACACATGTCTAAATCGTATTCAAGGGAAGGGGAATTTTCCCTTTTCATCATGCCTAGACATAGGATTGGAAACCTATGAATTACTATGTATCATATGATAATGGTAATTAATCCATATATAGTTCATCAAAACAGTTTTCTCAGTGCATATATGGCTTGTGTGTAGGGAATGGGAGAAATATTACTCTCATGTGTAGGATTCTCCTCTTTTAATGTCTTCTATATGGATGTATCAATCTTGTAGAAAATTATTCATTTTAAGCCTTAAATTGATATTCTTGTATCACATCATATCTATATGTGCTGTTGAATCAAGACACATGTAGTTCATATATTGGCTCCCCAAATAGATCGAAAGCATTCATAGAAAAAGTGAATTTATTATTGTGTCGTGACTGAATCCAAAACAAGAAACCTATGCATCACTACAAATCTTATGTAAATAGTGATAAATCTATAGTTAGTTATGATTTAAATTCAATGTATATTGTATTTATTAAAACATGACATTGAATATAAAGGAATAAATTACTTGGTATATATTACTTCCTCATGAAAATTTTGAACATGGGTAAAAGAAATTATAGATTTAAGTTCCCTTATCCTGAATGATTGTTTGATAATTGATTGGATTAACAACAGACCATTGAAAACAAATATCCCATTGGATTAATGAGGAACTTTCTTGTAGGACCAAAAAATCACCAAGGTACAAGATTGAAGACATTGTGTTGTTCTCCAGTGAATCCTAATGGGGTTATTTTACGAATAATGAATCCCATATGCACAATCTCTTTAGTATTGTGTTATTCACCATCACATCATAGTGGTGTTATATTAGTATTGGATTTCCCCTATTTCCAATATTTCCTAAAATTCCAAGTGAATAGAAAATCAATGTATTAGGCGATTTGGATAGGAAAAGGGGAGAATAAGTTAGTATGGTGGAAAAGGAGGATTTCAAAACGGATTTCAAATTTCCTGGAGGGTTAATAATCATAGGATTCATATTCCTGGAAATTAAACTTACACTAATGTGATCTCATAATCATTATTTAGTAATGTTTGTGATTCAATAATGGGTAGCATGAACGGTATTAGAATACAGTTGAATAGGTGGATTATGTGAATAGTAAAAAATAAACGAAGGATATCTGATATAATGGGAGATGACGACTACTTTGTGTAGCTTTACCATTGACAATGGAGTGATACCATAGTCCATGTATCTAGGGAAAATATATCTTATATTTCGTGGAATTATCTCCTCTGGGACAAAAAACCCCACTAGGATAAATCTCTTAGGCATTGTGTTATTCTCCTTCAAATCCATGTGTAGAAATTTTTTTAACTAGCCCATGTTACTAGTTTTATATAGGAATGAACCAAGATAAATAGATCCCAATATCTATGGGGTTCAAGGAGAAGGATATACACTCAATTAATTGTTTTTTATTAACTTGTATATTGATGATATTACGTTGTTTTATGAAGAATGTGAAATAAAAAATGGGTACGAGAAACCTAAATGCTCTGAAAAAATATATTGAAAAGATTTCTATAGAAAAAGGGACAAGAAATGAAATTAATGTACATAAATTCATCATGGGAATGATCTATTTGGAATGAATATCTCTTATTATATAGTTTAATGTCATGTGACTAGGAAGTTATCATGAAGTTTAGCATCATAGTACTAAGATTTTGATGTGCCGTTTAACATTATATGACTATGAAGATGTCATAAAATTTAATCATATGTGATCAGGACACTATCATGTAGTTTAATATCAACAAGGAGGAAATTAACTATATTTAAATAAATCAAATATCCATTATGTTTTTTAGAGTTTCTTTCTCGGTTTTCTAATATTAAATGAGTCATGATGAGTTTGAGAAAAAACATACAACTGCAGAGTCAATTAACCTATGTGGGAGAGAGTAAGAAATAATATATGTTGGTGTTCCCAATTTAATGTGGATTTGAAACTGTACATGGATCTAATTCTCTTGTAGGTTCATGATTTTGAGTGTTGGTAACACATGTGTGGGACTAAATTAGAGGATCTGAGCTTCAAAACCACTCATATGATGGTATGGATCTATCCATATGTAGTTATTTGATGTATAATTACACACACTACTCGATTTCGTATGTTGGGAGAGGGTATTTTTATCATATTGTTGTTGGACCTAGGATTTGGGATCTAGGAAGCACGAAATATCCAATGATATCAGAAATGAAGAGGAACATTGTTCTAAGAAATTTCCATGCATAGGTCTAGCCATTATATATGGAGGGGTAATTTATATAAATTTCAGGGTTGGGACCATAATTTAGGATATGGTCATCACATTGTGTCTTGTGATAACATGAATAAATACACATGTAGTTCTTAAATGTAATGTTCCTTGTGCTGGTATGACCCATATGATAGGAGGGGTAAATTTTTCAATTAATATGGTAGTAGGTCCCATGATTTGGGATCTAGGAATTATTATATATCCTATTGTTATAGTAATCAAGAGACACATAGTTATTAAATGGAAAATTCCTTTAATATTTTCAACCCATACATAAGGAGGGGGCATTTTTTTAACTAATATTATTGTTGCGCTCAAGATTTAGGATCTACGTGTCCCTATGTATCCTATGATTACACGAGTCAAGATGAAAATAGTTCTAATAAATTTCCCATAATAGGATCTTACTCATGTATAATGATGTAGGCATTTTATATTTTTGTACAGATATATCTTCTGTATAGTGAATACCCAATGGTGTATGGTCCCCAATTATCTTTGAAGGAATTTTATCATGAAAATCTTGTTTCTAGAATCAAATGGTACCATAATGACCCTATTTCAATGGTATGGGTTTGATATGGAGTCATTTTTAGTTCTCCCCTATCATGTTTATGAGGATCCAATGATTCCTAGAGAGGTTATTAAGAAAAAATGAACCCAATCCTACCTGTTGTAGATGGTATGGAGATGCTGCTGATTTCTTTCAGACCCAATTGTGGTATAATATCCCTTGGGGTGGATGAAGTGGTAAAATTGTCCCCTAAAACTATGGAAGGTTTATCATCCTTAACACATTCGATGATGGATTCATTTTCAAATCACCGGATTTGGATCAATCCTATTCACGCAAGGGTGGGTTTAAATGTCTAATTGTGTGGGAGTCACTCCCAACCGGTATCTTTTAGGTAATATGAAACATTATCTTCTATGTTTTTGGTGTATTTCATATTTTATTTAGGTACATTCATATGGTCTTCTTTTGCATCTTTATCCAAGTTCAATTTGACTTTTCATCCATAAAGTAAAGTATATTTGTATTATTAACCAACTAGACCATGTATTACCTTGTCCCACTAATATTCATGTAGTTATGATTTTCTTGGGTTCCATAATTGGATATATTTTATATCTTAGGTAAATAGAGAAGGGAAATGATCATTAAATCCCCCATACTTGCATACATAAACATATTAGGGGTGTGGAGATTTTTTCTCAGTTATTTTTCATGTTATTGAGACAATCAGTTTGCAAGCTATTATCAAGTAATTCCGGTCATGGGTCCCAGTAAATAGAGAACATAGACATGTCCATCTGATTGAAAAGTGTACATATGATTTTGTGGTTACTCTTTTATCTTAGATGTAGGATGTCTGTATCCTTCAATCATTGATATGTTTTCCCCGAAAAAATTTCATAATTTAGGATTCCACTCCTCCTCTTACTCATATGGGATATCATAGTTGGAAAAGGTAAAGGGATGAAATATGATTAGGAGGTTATTTATGGATAAATATCTCCATATATGTATCTTAGGTCCTTATTAATTAGGGTGGTATATCTCTACCTAGTTTGAAAATAGTGGTTTCTTCTCTAGGTTCCCAATTGATTGAGGGGAGGTGTTGTTAATAATTGATCAGTAACTATATATGGTTAACCACTTTATTTCATGAACCTATCTATTTGAAGTCATCTTTACAAGGGAATGATTTCTTTATCCAAGTGAGATATTACTATGGGGAGGTAATGGAAGGAATAAAAAATGGAGACCTTATGATCCATCTCACCACTACCATGAGTAGTATTATAAAGGCAGTGATCACCTAATTCTTTGGATGAAGAGTCAAACGACATTTTAGGTTTTGGTGAAGTGTGTTGTACAACCCTCACTGACACATGCATTAATCAGTGTAGGCATGTTCACCTCTTTTTTCATTTTGTCTAAAATATACTGAATAGGATTTAATGGTTGATAAGGAATTTGATGGGATTTAATGACCATCTCTGAAATTTTCATATAACCATCTAGTTCTAAAATGATTTAATACCACTACAGAGAAGCTACAAGAGTTTTATTGTGAGATTATGTATTATTTGTGGGAATGTTAACCTTCCATTGTGTGGTTTTGAGAGTATGTTAGTCAAAATAATTTGAAGAGGGGGTATGTAAATAGTTAAAATATTTATTACCCTTGGTATATTCCAATAAGAATAAAAATGGGATAATTGGTATGAGAGTCGTCTTGTATATTCTATAAAGGATGATAGTGCAGTCATTCATCGGTGGGAACACGGATGTGTGCTTGGTCTTATAAGATACCGTATTATTTCAAGTTTATTCATGAGGTGGAGTGTGATCCTTACCTATATTAATTTATATACTATATTTATTGAACATTATAGGAGTGGGAGTATGAGACCAATCTAGTTTAATTAGAGTATTCCACCATATTTCTCCCATAACATTTTGCACCTATGATTAGGTGAGTTCCATGATAATTTTTCAAACCCTAGTTTTAATATGGCTGTGACCCTAATACTCTTCCACACTAATTACTATAATATTAAAATAATAATCCATGATCGGAGAAATAATGTGTTAATGTAATGGGGTAGCTTCATATTCTTGTTGAACATGTTTGTGTGATTCACTAGATATCAAAACGTTAATGTGTGCATGTATATGTATGATCTCTATAATATACTATTGTAGATCCTATGCCTCTATAAAAATTTTATGGGAACATCATAAGGGTATATATTGGAATATAATCCTACATGGTCTGGGTTCCCATGATATGTCATTAGATTTATTTGATTAAAGTGGGGGTGGAGTTTCTCAGTCCTATCTTCCACATGAAATCAGAATATACAAATGTTCTTTAGGAAATATGGAGTCAATATGTGTTTCAACCATGTCTATAAAGAAATATGTAATAATAATTTATTTGATAAATAAGGGATATTATCCCACCCACTAGTTTCTATATGAATTTCCAACTGGGCATTGTTAGTGGAGGTGGGAATATGAGGTTGCTCGCTATAGTCTATAGTTTTCTACAACATTTGAGATGTCTTTCATGTAAAAATAGGATTTTCTTATGATTTAACCTATCTGGTAACCCCTTTAGTAAGAAATTTGTTTCAACTATATTTTTGGGATATTTTTGGGATCAATATTTCACTTTATTATTGTTACTTTCCTAGACACTATAACAATAACATGATGATGATGTTATCTCCCAAAGATTTAGCTACTTAATAGTTTTCAATACTGTGATTGGGACATGTTCCATGTAGTTTCAAATCATGTAGTACAGAATTCATCTTGTAGATGAACATCATATAACTAGAACATTGTCATACAGTTTAACGTCATGGGATGAGTATGTTTTCATGGAGTTTAATATCATGTGACAATAAAATTTTCAAACATTTTAACATCACAAAACATGTGTGTTTTCTTGCAGAACAACATCATGTGAATACATTGTTATCATGTATTTTATCATCATGATACTATGAAATAATCATTCCATAACCTATTAGGAGGTATTCTTTTTTGATGGAGATTGAAGGACTCTTATGCATGTTTAGTGAGATTCAGATCCTATAACTCTATCAATTCTTCATTTATCTACATTTCCATGTGATTATTTAGTAAAAATAATCCTTCAATAACATTCCCTAAGATCTAATTATTGGGAAAATAGTTGAGGTGTAATTCATGGTGGCCTCCCATAGTCAATTAGAACATAGAAGATTAAAAAGCTTAAGTTCTATTTAACATACTATGTATGTAGTTGTATGCTTAGTCCTAATAGAATAGACATTGTTTCCTATAATTCTACGATATTTTTCGCATAAATCGGTGATTTGTGGACCGTATTCTACTATACCACATGTTTTTACATTAAGAGTGATGACATGACTATAGTGGGGAATTGGGTGTCCATGGTTACAACATACCCTCATATATCTGCTCATGATTACATAATTTAACATTAATGGTACTGTTTATTGTATGCATGAGATATAAATGGTAGTGGTGGTGACTTTCATGGACTTCCAAGCCCACCACATTTGTATTTGGTCATTAATGGGAGTTCTATAAATGTATTATCCATATAATAGTCAAAGTACATAGGGAGATGGTTTATCTAGATATAATATACAATTCACATCCTCTCATCAATAGAGGATAAACCACACTATTTTCTATGTGTTCCACCTATGATTTTATCTTCGTGGAAAAATAGATAATTTTAGATCCAATTATGTGGTGCCCTGTTTTTATATATTTGGGTGTAGGTGATAAATAATTGGAGGATTTTGATGTGGAAGACACTTCACACTGTTTGGAGGAACCAACACACCAAGAGGTTTTTTGAAACTATTGTGGTCAGATGATTTCTAGAGTACCCTAATGAGTGTATGTAAAATATGGAAATTCCTCAACCATATGTACTGGGGGTATTGAGAATATAAAACATTCCCCCAGACATTTTTTATAGATTGAGGTGGAATAATTACTATATTTTACATGATAAAGGGATTAAAAATATAAAAATCACCATACCACTATAGGTAGTCCACTTCACTATAAGGAGGACCTATATAGAAAGGGTTTGATTTATTATTCTACTGAATAGATCATATAAACATTCCAATTATTTCTCATAGAACATTATTATCTCATTGTAGTTGGGTGATTTATTCTTGGATTAAAATTTACATGTCATCCTTAAGGAAATAAATTTATGAATTCATTAATACACTTTTCATTAATCAATAGATAGTTTCGTGGATGATGATGGGAGTCTCATCATCATCCCCTAAGACCAAATCTACTACTTCCTTTGGTAATATTATCTATCAATATTTGACTCTATAACACAAACATGGTCGATAATACCATATGTAAACACATAAAAAATGGTTGTTCACTTCCATAACCAATTAGAAGTCATCATATTGGGTTGATATCATATTAATATTGAAATAGGTGGGATATTACCCTCTTCAATGGAGTATCTATATTATGGGTTTGGTACCTGATGTTTCATTTGGTGGGACAGTTCCCATTGTAACGTTTGGTGGGTAAAAACTCATTGTACTATTTATTATGTCAGCATTTGTTTTACCATTGTATGGGTCAACATACATATTAATGATTATCATAGGGAGAAAAAGATAACAATTACCCTATATGGATGTTATGGGGTTCATTATTGGATTCCACAATCACCAAGGCTGTCTAAAATGTTGTATAATTTTCCTAGATAATGATGGTTATGGATTGATCCAGGGCTACTACCACGATAAACCAAAGGGACTCAGATATATTGGAAGTAGTAGGGAGACAGTATTTCTATCAATTTTCACTATTTTTATACCATTAGATATATCTTCTATTGGATGATTTAATTTGTATTTTTGGGTTACACATATCTTCCTCTATAGCTCCCTATTAAATTGTGGTAATTTTTTGATGACAATGCCCACAATGGATACCAGACCTCATAGGAAGCCCCTAATTTGTTGATTCGATGTAGTGATTATCTTCATATACCACCCCGAGGTAAGGGTAATATATATTACCATTATATAGGTAAAATATTTCAATGAGGTTGAATTTCGAAACAAATTTCACCTCCTATTTTGTAGAATTTCGTTTTTGAAAAACATCCAATAGAGATTCATTCTATAATGGAATTTGTAATTAGCATCAATGTTGGGATGGATCCATTGAGGTTGTACTCCTAGACCTAGATGTCCACCAATAGGTATTCACAGTTTTGAGTTGGTGATAACATACATGGGCACCTGGATTCCACGGTTTCCATGGAAGACGATTCATATGATTGGTGTGCCAACTAGTTATGCACAACAACTTAAGGTTTTATGTAGGAATTTCCATCATAGACAACATTCTCAGAATTTGTATCACAATTGATGATTCCATTTTTATTTTAAGGGATCTCAAAAAGTATAGTAGAGGAATCAAAACATCTCTTATGAGAAGAAATATATATAAAAGTGAATAGTGTATATATTACTTTCATCGTTAATGAATTAAATTTTGGTACATTTTGATGAATGGTCTAGAACTATTAAAGTACTAGTAGTTGGGTTCAAAATTTTGTTTCCATGGAACATGAAATGTAAAATATATTCATTGGTGATAGATATTATATGATTTTATACTCATGAAAGGGTTTGTGTAGTTGAAGGAATTCACGTGAGATTCATTATTATTTTTTGTATGGAACACAGAAAGAAAAATTACATGATTGGAACAAAAAATATATCCTTTTATACCTATAACATTGTTTATGATACTAAGAGACTTAATATTGGTTCCACCATATTTTCAAAAAAAACATGGAAGTTATACCCAGTGTTTGATTATGGGTGATTAGTACGGTTTCAGAACCATTTTATTCTAGTTCAACATTTCTTTCAATAATGTAGACTCTCAATGTATCCCACATATGTAATGATTCTGAAATGCCTGGATCAGTTGTGATCACTGAGAGGGGGGGGGGGGTGAATCTGTGATAACATTTTCTTTTTAATAATTGTTCCTTTTGAATGATCAATTCATCCTCTATGGCTGGTTAAGGGCTAGATATACACTTTTGGTGGTGCTATGATAATGAAAGCACATGACACAAAGATTTACAATGTTCGGTAAAAATACCTACTCCTTTCCGTGTTGGTTACACTCCACGACATAGATTATTCACTATTCTAGAAGATTTTTACACGATAATTGGTTATACCCCCCAATTACAAGTTGGTTAAACCCCCCAACTTCACAACATCTTCTTCTTCACACTTCCACTTTTCTTCTTCAAATGTATTGTTCAATTCATCAAGTAGCTTTTACAAACTCTAGGAGAACTTTTCGGTCTTGATCACAAATACTTTTATTCAATATGTATGCATGTACATACATCCAATCCCTTCTTCTTCACTTGTGCACACACCCTCACAACCCAAATGATTGGGTGTGGCCTTGCTAGTTTGCACACACACACCTCAAAGTAGGTGGTATTCCTCTTTTGCACACACACACACCTCAAAGGGTGTGATCTTCCATGTTTGAACACACACACCATGTGTGGTCTTCTCTTCACCTTCACACACTTAAAAGGAGGGATTACAATCCTTCTCCTCTCTTCTACCATGCAGGTACTTTACTCATTCTTCATCTGTGCCTAAAGACTACATGGATTTCCTCAAATCCTTGGAAAAAATCATCATGTGGTCGAGGACCACTTCTCCTTCACGTAGGATGGCGCGAGGAGGTCTTCATCTCTTCGTGCAAGTGTACATAACACCTACTTCTCCGTAGGTTCTGCGGGCATAAGGCACAAAGGTGCGCGGCTCGACCTCTTCCTATCACGCAAAGGGACGCACATGGTATCACGACTCAGACTCTTCTTGTCGCGCAAATGGGGCGCGTAGGGTGTCTCGACTCGGCCTCTTCCTTCACGCAAGGGATGCAGAGTTCTCCTTCGTGATAGTGATTGTGCAGTTATCCACTTCAAAGATGCTCTATTTTTGAAACAGAACCACTTGAATGTCTGAGAGGTAGCAACATTATTCTCTTCGGGATCTACCTTTTATAGATGATTATAGAATCCTGTTCTATATTTAATATTTTCAAAATATGTCATGAAGATTGGAGTTTTGAATGCCTGATATATTCTCCCTGAAAATCATCAAACTATGCACCGTAAAACTTGAGAAGATTTCCCTTCTTGAATTAGAGGATTCTGTGTAGTATCATATCATCCGTGTGATGAGGATCACACGAGAAGATCCTCATGTTCCCGAGTCCTATACGTGCATGATGTGCATGGGCTCACAACTTCATTTGTGTCGACCACCATCGAGTTTCTATGTTGAAAGGTTGTATGGAAGTGAAATTGCATGCTAGAGATTCAGTTCCATCTTACGATATCAACGTGGTTAACTTGAGCCTCTACAGTGGTTGGGAACTCGATCAATGTGGAACAGCTTCATCTGCGGTGAGCAGCGACATAGGGTGGAGCTCGGGTGTTCGGAAGATGAAGACAAGCTCAGTTTGTCACCTTGGACATTGGATCATAGTTTAATGATCGTGGACGGTCATGATTATAACGTGGCACGAAAAGATTAGGTGAACGGCCGCGATTACATGTGGATCAGATGGACAATGCATATCAGCTCTGCATCTTTAAAAACTCGTCCCACATCGAAACGCGCTACAGCTATCTCGCTGTTTAACAAACAGCACCTCCCGTTCTCAGCTCAGATTACTCCCATCCCCCTTCCAGTGCCTCCCCACACCGGTTCTCCTACAGGCACGCTCTTGCGCCCACTATTCTCCTACAGGCGTGCTCTTGGCGTCCACTATGTGCGGGCTTGACCTCTGTGTGGGTCGGGCTTACACACGGCCCGGCCTCCTGCGGGCTAGCTATGCCTAGGCCTCCTCATGGGTTCGGTTGACCCCTTGTGGTCCTGCATGTGCCTTGGGTTGAAACTTTGGTAGCTAGCTCGCAGGCATTCCCCATTTTTTACATAATCTCCACTTGTATACTTGGTTAATCCAAATAGGAACATGTCTTCTTTACACCATTTTCCTCTTCTTCACTTCTCCATCTTCGTTAAAACTCCATCTATCTTCTTCAACATCTCTTATTCTTCTCTTATTAGGAGATGGAATTATGAAGAATCTCTAAGTTATCTTCATCAACTATTAATCATAAATCACTTGATCTTCAATGTTCTTCTTTGATCCAATCATAGATAAGGTTGGATCATATTCAAATCACTTCATCTACTTTGTAGCTGTGGATGGTTCATATTTTCACCTCATCCACATAGAGCATGTGGATGGATCCATTATTCATTCCTCATCCACTTAGTGACAGTGGATGGTACTTATTTATCTCCTCATGCATTGTGAAGAAAATGCGTGGACTTATAACAATGTTGTGATATTATATCTTCTGGATACATGTTCACTGAACTTAAGATCATCTCTACAATCGTCTGATTTTATGATGCTTCTTCAACCATCATTTTTCATGCTTTGTTACTCTTCAAGCTCTGCTTCATCTGTTGGCACTCATTGATAGGTTATTGACAACAAATGCAATCACTTGGTCACAACAATCTCCCCCTTTATATCTGGTTTTCAATACTCCTAATCACACTTTGAATAATTTCACAACATGTGTGCTGATTATTTCTCCCCCATATTGGCCAAAAAATGAAAACGGATGAATGAGATGTCATTCCCAAAATTTATAACCTCTTGACCTTGCACAACTTCCGCAACCAATGCCCCACCTCAAGGGATGCACTCATCTCCTTCAATTCCCTACATGTTAGTACAAAATCATATAAATTTAGGTAATAAGGAGGGACCTTTCTCTTCCTCATGTGATAGGAGAAGGATTAACATGAAGTTTCATCCTTAGCTCAACAAATATTTCTGTGGGGATAGATTTGTTGAAAATATCTGCCCCCTAATCTTGAGTAGAAATGTAGTCGAGCTTGGTTTCTCCACTGGCGACCATTTATTTGATGAAATGATATTTTATATCAATGTGCAAAGATCTGGAGTGTTTTATAGGATTCTTAGTCAATCCAATTGCACATTGATTATCACATAAGATCCTCAATGGGTTTTCAGCTTTATTTCTCAAATCTTATAGCTGCACCTGCATCCAAACAATTTGTGTACATGCATGTGTAGCTACCACATACTCTGCTTCGGCAGTGGTCAATTTGACAGAATTTTGTTTCTTACTGTACCAACTAACACATCCTTCTCCGAGAAAGAAGGTTCCACCAGATGTGTATCTTTTATAAGTACAATCACCAGCCTAGTCAGCATCTATGAATCCCAACAACTTTATCTTATTACCGTGTTTGTATAAGGGTCTATAGTTGAGGGTTCCTTTCACATATCTCAAGATTCTTTTAGCTATAGATAAGTGAGATTATTTTGGGTCACATTAAAATTTGGCACACAAAGTCACTGCATATGTTATATCTGGCCTTAAAGCCGTGAGATAAAGGAGACTGCCAATAATTCTCCTGAACTCTTTCTGGTCAACATTGTTGCCTTCTTCATCCTTGTATAGCTTGGTTCTAATAGAAATGGGTATTGAGACTTCCTTTGCACTCTCCATTCTGGACCTTTTCACTAAGTCCCTTGCATACTTTTCTTGTGAATGAAATATGGAGTTTTTCTTTTTTTCCACCTGAAATCATAGAAAATATGTCATTTGAAAATGTATGGACATTTCAAAGGTTTAGTTCATCTTCTCAGCAAATTCTTCACATAGTACTTCCTTGTCACCAGCAAAAATAATATCATCCACATAGATAATGACAATGAGAGTACCAGTGTCCATTCCACTGACATAGAGATTATTGTCAACTATTCCTTTGACAATCTTAATGCTTTTGAGACAACCATACAATTTGGAATAGCAGGCTATGGGGGCCTACTTCATTATATACAACTCTTTTCTCAGTCTGCATACCATACTGCCATCTTTGTCCATCATGAATCCCTCTTGTTGTTCTATATACACTTCTTCTTCAAGATCTCCATTTAAGAATGCATATTTCACATCCATATGATAGACCTTGTAATGATTGTGTGCTGCAACTGCTAAGAACATTCTTATAGTTCCCATGCTTTCAACTGGTGCGAAGGTTTCTTCAAAGTCGATTCCTTCCATTTGTGAATACCCTTTGGATACAAGTCTGGACTTATTTCAGGAAAGTTCCCCTTTTTCATTGAGTTTGTTTCTGAAACCCCACTTCGTCCCAATTAAATTTTTATTTTTGGGCCTTGGCACAAGATCCCAAGTGGAGTTCTTTTCTGTTTGATTTAGTTCCACATGCATAGATTGTATCCATTCCTCGTGTTCAACTGCTTAATCCACTATGTGAGGTTCAACTTGAGAAACCAGTGCAGTCTGATCTTCCAATCTCAATCTTCTTGTCGTTTTTACCGAGGAATGTGGGTCTCCAAGGACATTTTCTGTGTCTACATGTTTCTTCAATTTGTTGTGTCTCCTTCTTCCATTTTCATTACCTTCCTCTTCATCACTGGTGTGTTCAGAGTTGATCTCACCAGCAGTTGGTGCTGTCTCAGTTAATTCTTCATTCTTATGTTCCAAGGTTGTGTCATTATTTAAGTCATCATTATCCACAGTGTATGGTTATGTGGTGTTTTAAATTATTCTGACATCATTGCAGGCAATCATTTTGTTCAACCTCTTATTCCAGCATCTGTAGCCTTTTCCATCAGGTAGGTAACCCAAGAATATTCCTTCTTCTGGTTTTTCTTTAAACTTTCCAAGATTAATTTTTTTAATCTTGATGATTCAAGGACTTCCAAATTCTCTGAAGTATTTAACAATTTGTTTTCTATTAAACCACATTTCATAGGCTGTCATTTGTGTTTCTAGTCTCAAGAGACATCTATTTAGTATGTGTATGGCTATGCAAACCTCTTCTCTCTAGAAAAACGTAGAGATATTGTGCTCAGCTAACATAGTCCCCCCCATTTCAACTATGCATCGATTATTTCATTCAGCCACTCCATTCTGTTGTGGAGTATATGGTGCACTGTATTGATACTTGATTCCATGCTTGACCAAATATCATTCAAAAGCATCACAAGTGTATTCTTTTCCATTGTCTAATATAACTTTCTTGATACAGATTCCTAGTTCTTTCTCAGCCTATCTACTGAAAATTTTGAACATTGTGATTTCCTATGACTTGTGTTTCATGAACATGACATTGGTCATCCAAGTGTAATCATCAATGAAGGATATAAAATAAATATCTCCTCTTGTAGACTTCTGTCTCATCGGTCCAGATATGTCTGTATAGATGAGTTCATGAGGCCTAGTAGACATGATATCTACTCCTTTGTGTGAACTATGGGTCAGTTTTCCCTTTTGACATGTGTCACATATTTCATCTCGTTCTCTCATTAATTTTGGCAGAACTCGTACAATATTGTACTTAAAAATTTTACTCATACTCCTTTTACCAAGATGGCCAAGTATTTTGTGCTACAGGTTGTTTCCATCCTTAGAACTAATGTAACAAGAATTGATGTACTAAACAATTTGAAATAGGGTTCCAGTGGTTTTTCTTCCATGATTGATGATTTTTCCATCCATTGTGCTCTTGATGATGCATGAATCCTTCTGGAACAACACTTCATGTCCATCATCACATAATTGGATTACACTCAGCAGGTTGTGATTTAATCCATCAATAAAAAACACAACATTGTATTTTAGATTTTTTGTTTCAATCATTACCTTTCCAACTCCCTTGATTTTCAAAGAACAATCATTTCCAAACAGCACAGTTCCTCCATCATGACTTCCTATGTTGCTAAGAATTTTTGTATCACTATTCATGTGTGATGAGCATCCACTATGAAGGATCCCTGACATGGTTTTACTACTGGATATTAGAGAAACATCATAAAAGCATGTGATTTCTTCATTGGGATCCTGAATTCTTTTTCCTTTCATGTCTTTGACTCTTTGTTCAGGAAGAATAGTTATACATTTATCAGCTCTATGGCCTTGTTGGTCACATCTTCCACAAGCTTCACCCAGACAGTCATATTTGTTCTGAATTGGATGTTTTACTACTTTCTGTAATACACTCTTGGTTTAAGGATGTCTCCCTCCTGACTCATGCCTCATACTTAGAAGAGACATATTATGCTATCATGTATAGGCCATGTGTCCAAACACACCACAACACCAACAGTTACCTCAAAACCTTTACCTTCTTCGTTGATAGGAGTCATGTTGTAATTTTCTATCCCAGATTTGATTAGTCCTTCTAGGAAATTTCCTTTCCTCCACTGAAGATGAATTTTCACAAGTTTTTGTATTCCATGTTTGTCTCAATTTCATCTTTGGGCCTACATTGTTAGAGATAACAGATGTATTTTGAGATTTACTCATTGGTGAGTCGACCTGCCTCTGGGCACTAGCTTGGGATGATTCTACCTTGACCTCAACAGCCTTGTTAAAGTCTTCTCTCATATTTTTCAATATATTTTGTGATTCAATCCACTTGTAACATGTCACTGATTGCTATTATTCATTGAGGTGAAGTTTCTATTCATGATCCTTTTCTATTTTATCCAGCTCAGCTGTCTTTAGTTTATGTCTATTGATTTCATCAATGTACATTGTATCGATCTTCATACACTCTTCCAACTCCTCATTCATCCTTTTGGTTTTCTTTGGTAATAGTTTCTTCTCATTCTTGAGCTTCTTGTTTTTCTCAAGGCAAGCCTCTAATTAATATTTCAACATGTTTTCAAGCTATGTTCGTTCACTTTCATCATCTTCACTACTGCAGGTGTCAAACCCTTTTTCCACATGAGCCATAAAAGTTGTTTCTTCTTCCGATTGACTGGCTGATGTGGATTCTGATTCATCTTTTTTGCTCACATAGCTTCTTCTTTGACCTGGAATGAACCTTTTCTTTCTTGCACCAAATTTTATTACTTCTCTTGGGTTTCTACTCCATTTCTTCTTTTGTGATTTTTCTTCTTCAACATCTGGAGCACTAAATCTTTTCTTGCTACAGTTAACAGAAAAGTGTCCGATGTTATTTCCATTGAAACACCTTAGTGGTAATTTCCCCTTTACCTTGAATTTATATTTTCTAAACCATGTTGATAAAGGAGAAATAATTTTGCTGAAGTCTTCATCCTTTTCTTCATTTTCAGATTCACTTGATTCTAAGACGTCATTATCTCTTATCTTGAGTTGTCTCATGGCCTCGAAATCCATCTCATCTTTGATATTATTTTTTAATACTAGTATCTTCCTCATTTCATATACAATGAGAATGTTGTGTAGTTCATCAAGAGAGAGATCATCTCTGTCTTCTAATGCTGTGACTTTGGGGTCAAACCTGTCGAGAAAATTTCTCATTAGTTTTTTTTACAATAGTTGAGTCATTTAATTTTTATCCAAAGCCCAGAATGTTACTAACAATTTCATTGACTCTTGTAAAATAATCATCAATATTTTCTTCTTCTCCGATCTTGATATCTTCATTTTTGCTTCTCCAAATCTGTAATTTGTCTTCCTTGACTTTCATGTTGCCTTCATAACTGCTTTCTAATTTGTCTAAAATTTCATTAGCATTATTGAGTCCCATGAATGTTGTGTATAACATTTCTGAGAGTGACATAAGGATGACATTTTGAGATTTACCATAAACTTCCATATTTCTTTTCCCATACAGTGTCATATCAGCTTCATTAGCAAGACGAGGGAATCCATATAAGGCTGCATCTCTAACTTCAAGGCCGAGAGATAGAAGGTAGGGTAACATCCTATTCTTCCAGCTGTGGTAATTAATTCCATCGAATGTAGGAACACCCTTACTATTAATAGAATCATGATTGTCCATTTTTTCAAAAGTAGATCCTAACAGAGGGAACCTCGCTCTGATAACACCACTTGAAATGCCTGGATCTATTGTGATCACTGAGAGGGGAGGGGTGAGTCAGTGATAACTTTTTCTTTTTAATAATTGTTCCCTTTGAATGATCAATTCAAACTCTGTGGATGGTTAAGTCCTAGATCTACTCTTTTAGTGGTTCAGTGATAATGAAAGCACAGAACAAAGAGATTTACAATGTTGGGTACAAAGACCTACTCCTTGTCGTGTGGGTTACACTCCCCGACACAGATTATTCACTATTCCATTATATTTATACATGGTAATTGGTTGTACCCACCAATTACAAGTTGGTTAGACCCCCCAACTTCACAGAATCTTCTTCTTTAAAGCTCCACTTCTCTTCATCAAATGTGTTGTTCAATTCTTCAAGTAGCTTCAACAAACTCCAGGATAACTTGTTGGTCTTGCTCACCAATTCTTTTATTCATTATGCATGCATATACATACATCCAATCCCTTCTTCTACACTTGTGAAGACACCCTCACAACCAAAATGATTGGTTATGGCCTTGCTAGTTTTGCACACACACACCTCAAAGTAGGTGGTCTTCCTCATTTTCACTCACACACACCTCAAAGTGTGTGATCTTCCTTGTTTTCACACATGCACGTGTGTGGTCTTCTCTTCACCTGTACAAAATTCAATGGAGGGAGCACAAATCCTTCTCCTCTCTTCTACTACACGGGTACTTTACTCCTTCTTCGTGTGTTCATAATGACTACACAATTTTCCTCAATACCTCGACCAAACTCCTCACGTGTTCGAGGACCACTTCTCCTTCATGCAAGGTTGGTGCGAGGAGGTCTTCAACTCTTCGCGCAAGTGTACATAACACATACTGCTGTGTAGGTTCCGTGGGCAGAAAGCGTGAAGGTGCAAAACTCAACCTCTTCCAATCACGCAAAGGGATGCACAGGTTGCCACGACTCAGCCTCTTCATGTCGCTCAAAGGGAGTGTGTAGGGTGGATCGACTTGGCCTTTTCCTTCACGCAAAGGATGCGGGGTTCCCCTTCACGCTAGTGATTTCATGGTTCTCTACTTCAATGATGCTCTGTTTTGGAAAGAGAAGCACTTGAATGTCCGGGAGGCAGCATCATTCTTTTCGTCGGGCTCTACCTATTTTAGATGATCATACATTCTTGTTCTCTGTTTAAAATTTTCAAAATATGATGTGAAGATCGGAGGTTTGAATGTCTGAGATATTCTCCTTGAAAATCATCAAACTATGCATCGTAAAACATGGTAAGATTTCCCTTCTTGAATGAGAGGATTCTGTGTAGTATCTTCTCATCCGTGTGATGATGATCACATGAGAAGATACTCATGTGACCAAGGTATATCCATGCATGAGGTGCATGGCCTCGCAACTTCTTTTGCATTGGACACATTTGAGTTTCTAAATTTAAAGGTTTCATGCAACTGAAACTACATTCTAGAGATTCGGTTCTTTCATACGATCTCACTGCGCTTATCATGAGCCTCTACAGTGGTCAGGAGCTCGATCAAGGTGCATCAGCTTCATCTACGGTGAGCAATGACATCAGGTGGAGCTCAGGTGTTTGGAGGTTGACAGCAACCTTAGATTGTCAGCTAGGTCATTGCATTGTTCTTTAATGATCTCGTACGGTCAGTATTATAACATGGCATGGCGAGATTATATGATCGGCCGTGATTACACATGGATCATATGGACATCGCAGATCAGCTCCGCGTCTTTAAAAACTCGTCCCACATCAAAACGCTCCGCGACTATCTCGTAGTTTAACAAATAGTTCCTCCCATTCTCAGCTCAGATTCCTCTTCTCCCCCTTCTGGTTCCACCCTACACTGGTTCTCCTGCGGATGTGATCTACTTCCCACTATGCTCCTCTGGGTGCACTCTTGGCATCCATGCTATGTGGGCTTGACCTCCACATGGCTCGAGCTTATGCTCGGCCCAGCCTCCTGCGGGCTGGCGCAGCCTTGGCCTACTCATGGGTGTGGTCAACCCCTTATGGTCCTGCATGTGCCTTGGGATGAAGCTTGGGTAGCTAGCTCGTGGGTAGGCCCTATTTTTTACATAATCTCCACTTGTATACTTGGTTAAACCAAATATGAACAAGTCTTATTCATGCCATTTTCCTCTTCGTCACTTCTCCATCTTCATAAGAACTCCATCTATCATCTTCAAAATCTCTTCTTTTTCTCTTATTAAGAGATGTAATTCCCAAGATTCACTAAATTACCTTACTCAAATATTAATCATAAATCACTTGATCTTAAATGTTCTTCTTTGATCCAATCATAGATGAGGTTGGATCATCTTAAAATCACATCATCCACTTAGTTTCTATGGATGGTTCATATTTTCACATAATCCACTTAGAGGTTGTGGATGGATATCTTATTCATTCCTCATCCACTTAGTGATAGTGTATGGCACTTCATTATCTCCTCAAGCATTGTGAAGACAATGCGTGGACTTCTAACAATGTCGTGACATTGTATCTTCTGGATACAAGTTCTATGAACATAAGATCAGCTCTCTAATCGTCTAATTTTATGATCCTTATTCAACCATCATTCTTAAAGATTTATCACTCTTCAAGATCTAGTTCATCAATTGGCACCCATTGACAGGTTATTGACGACAATTGCAATCACTTGGGCACAATAATATCCCCCTTTGTATTTGGTTGTCAATACTCCTAAGCACACATTGATGAATGTCACAATGTGTGTGATGATGATTTCTCCCCCATATTGGCCAACAATTGCAAAGGGATGAAAGGTAATTCATTCCCAAAATGCATAACCCCTTGACCCTGCACAACTACAGTAACCAATTCACTACCTCAAGGGATAAACTCATCTCCTTCAATTCCCTCCATGTTAGTACAAAATCATATAAATTTAGGGAATAAAGAGGGACCTTTCTCTTCCTCAAGTGAGAAGAGAAGGATGAACATGAAGTTTCAGCCTTAGCTCAACTAATCTTTATGTAGGCATAACTTTGGTGAAAATATCTACCACCTGATCTTGAATAGAAATGTAGTTGAGCATGATGTCTCCACTGGCGACCCTTTCTTTGATGTAATGATATTTTATATCATTGTTCTTGGATCTTAAGTGTTGTATAGGAATCATAGACAATCCAATTGGACATTGTTTATCACATAAGATCCTCAATGGTTTTTGAGCTTTAATTCTCAAAATTGCTAGTTGCACCTGCATCCAAATAATTTGCGTGTATGCATGTGTAGCTGCCACATAATCTGCTTCGGTTGTGCTCAATGTTATAGAATTTTGTTTCTTGATGTACCAACTAACACATCCTTCTCCCAGAAAGAAGGTTCCACCAGATGTGGATCTTCTATCAGTACAATCACCATCCCAATCAGCATCTGTGAATCCCAACAACTTTATGTTTGTACTGTGTTTGTATAAGAGTACATATTTGAGGGTTCCATTCACATATATCAATATTCTTCAAGCTTCTAATAAGTGATATTCATTTGGGTCACTTTGAAATCTGGCACACAAAGTCACTGCATATGCTATATCTGGCCTTGAAGCCGTGAGATAAAAGAGACTGCCAATAATTCTCCTGAATTCTTTATGATCGACATTTTTTCTTTCTTCATCCTTACATAGCTTGGTTTCAATAGAAATGGATGTTGAAATATCCTTTGCACTCTCCATTGTGAACCATTTCACTAATTCCCTTGCATAAATTTCTTGTGAATGAAATGTGGAGGTTATCCTTTATTCCAACTGAAATCCTAGAAAATATGTCATTTGACTATGCATGGAAATTTCAAAGGTTCCCTTCATCTTCTCAGCATATTCTCCACATAGTCCTTCCTTGTCACCAGAAAAAATAATATCATCCATATAGATAATGACTATGACAGTACCAGTGGCCATTTATCTGACATAGAGATTACTGTCAACTGTTCCTTTGACAAACATCATGCACTTGATACAACCATCCAATTTGGAATACAAGTCTTTGGGGGCCTTCTTCAATCCATACAAGTCTTTTCTCAATATGCATACCATACTACCATCTTTGTCCAGTATGAATCCCTCTGGTTGTTCTATATACACTTCATCTTCATGATCTCTATTTAGGAATGCTGATTTCACATCCATCTAATAGACCATGTACTGCTTGTGTGCTGCAACTGCTAAGAACATTCTGATAGTTTCCAATCTTGCAACTGGTGCAAAGGTATCTTCAAAGTCGATTCCTTCCATTTGTGAATACCCTTTGCATACAAGTCTGGCCTTATTTCTAGAAACATCCCCTTTCTCATTGAGTTTTTTTCTGAAAACCCACTTTGTCCCAATTAAATTTTTTTGGGCCTTCGAACAAGATTCCAAGTGGCGTTCTTTTCTATTTTATTGAGTTCCTCATGCATAGCTTGTATCCATTACTCATGTTCAACTGCTTCAGCCATTGAGTGTGGTTAACCTTGAGAAACCAGTGCTGTCTGATCTTCCAATGCCAATCTTTTTCTAGTTTTTACTGAGGACTATTGGTCACCAAGGAGATTTTCTGTGTCGACATGTTTCTTCAATTTGTTTTATCTCCTTATTCAATTTTCATTACCTTCCTCTTCTTCACTGGTGTGTTCATATTTGATCTCACCAGTAGTTGGTGTTGGCTCAGTTTATTCTTCATTATTCTTTTCCATTGTTGTGTCACTCTTTGAGTCATCTTTATCCACAGTGTATGGTTTGGTGTTGTTTTCAATTATTCTAACATCACAACAGTCAATCATTTTGTTCATCCTATTATTCCAGTATCTGTAGCCTTTTCCATTAGGTAGGTAAACCATGAAGATTCCTTCTTCTGCTTTTTTCTCAAACTTTCCCAGATTATTGTTTTTAATCATGATGATGCAAGGACTTCCAAATAATATGAAGTATTTAACAATTGGTTTTCTGTTAAACCACATTTTATTTGATGTCATTTGTTTTTCTGGCCTCAGGAGACATCTATTTTGAATGTGTATGGTTGTGCATACCGCTTCTCTCCAGAAAAACATAGAGATATTGTGCTCACCTAACATAGTCCCCCCATTTCGACTATGCTACGATTCTTTCTTTAAGCCACTCCATTATATTGTGGAGTATATGGTGTACTGTATTGATTCTTGATACCATGCTTGACCAGCTAGCTTTCAAAAGAATCACAAGTGTATTCTTTTCCATTGTCTGATCTCACTTTCTTGATACAGAGTCCTAGTTCTTTCTTAGCATGTCTCTTGAAATTTTTGACCATTGTGATTTTCTATGACTTGTGTTTCATGAACATGACGTTGGTCATCCAAGTGCAATCATCAGTGATGGTTATAATATAACGATCTCATCTTGTAGACTTATGTCTCATCAGTCCACATATGTCTGTATGGATGATTTCAAGAGGCCTAGTAGGCATGATATCTACTCTTTTGTGTGAACTATTGGTCATTTTTCCCTTCTGACAAGTGTCACAAATTTCATCTCATTACCTCTTTAATTTTGGAAGATCTCATACAATATTGTACGTAAAAATTTTACTCATACTCCTTTGAGCATGATTGCCAAGTTTTTTGTGCCATAGGTTGTTTTCATCCTTAGAACTAAGGTAACAAGAATTGATGTACTCACAAATTTGAAATAGGTTTCCAGTGGTTCTTCTTCCTTGAGTGATTATTTTTTTATCCTTTGATCTCTTGATGATGCATGAATCCTTCTGAAAATAAACCTCATGTACCTCATCATATAATTGGCTTTCACTCAGTAGGTTGTGCTTTTATCCTTCCACAAACAACACATCATTGGATTTTAGATTTTTTGTTTCAATAATTGCCTTTACAACTCCCTTGATTTTCAGAGAACAATCATTTCCAAACACCACAGTTCCTCCCTCATTGCTTTCTATGTTTCTAAGAAGTTTTGTATCACCAGTCATGTGTGATGAGAATTAACTATAAAGGATCCATGACTTGGTTTTACTCCTGTATTTTAGGGAAACATCAGCAAATCATGTGATTTCATCATTGGGTTCCTGAATTCCTTTTCCTTTCATGTCTTTGACTCTTTGTTCAGGAAGAATAGTAATACATTTATCAGCTCTATGACCTTGTTGCTCACATCTTCCAAAAGCTTCACCCAGACAGTTAGATGTGTTCTGAATTGGATGTTTTGCTGCTTTCTGTAATACAATCATAGTTTCTGAATTTCCCCTTCTTGACTCATGCCTCATACATGGAAGAGACATATTATACAAGCATGCATAGGCCTTGTGTCCAAACACACCACAACACCAGCATTAGCTTCTAAACCTTGACCTTCTCTGCTGATAGGGGTCATGTTGTAATTTTCTGTCCAAGATGTGGGTAGTCCTTCCTGGGGATTTCCTTTCTTCCATTTAAGATGATTTTTCACAAGTTTTTGTATTCCCTATTTGTCTCAATTTCATCTTTGGACCTGCATTATTAGAGATAATAGATGTATTTTGAGATTTACTTAGTGGTGAGTTGACCTACCTCTGGGCACCTGCATGAGATGATTCTACCTTGACCTCAACAGCCTTGTTAAAGTCTTCTCTCATCTTTGTCAAGCTATTTTGTGCTTCAATCCACTTGGACTATTTCACTGATTTCATTTCTTCTTTGAGGTGATGTTTCTCTTCAAGATCATTTTCTATCTTATCCATCTCACTTGACTTTAGTTTGTGTCTCTTGATTTCATCAATGTACTGTGTCACTTTCTCCATACACTCTTCCAACTCCTCAGTCATCCTTTTGGCATCCTTTGGTAACACTTTCTTCTCTTTCTTGAGATTTCATTTTTTCTCAAGGAAAGACTCTAATTCATCTTTCAACATGTGTTCAAGCTATGTTCGTTCACTTTAATCATCTTCACTACTACAGGTGTCAAAACCTATTTCCAGATGAGCCATAAAATTTGTTTCTTCTTTTGATTGACTGGCTGATGTGGAGTCTGATTCTTCTTCTTTGCTCACATAGCTTTATCTTTCAACTGGAATGAACCTTTTCTTTATTGCACCAAATTTTCTTCCTTCTCTTTGGTTTCTACTCCATTTCTTATTTTTTTATTTTTCTTCTTCAAATTATAGAGCACTAAATCTTTTTATGGGACCGTTAATAGCAAATTGTCCGATGTTATTACAATTGAAACACCTCGGTGGTAATTTCCCTTTTCCATTGAATTTATCTTTTCCAAACTTTTTTGGTAAAAGGAAAATAATTTTGTTGAAGTCTTCATCCTTATCTTCATTGTCAGTTTCACTTGATTCTAAGACATCTTCATCTCTTATCTTGAGTTGTCTCATGGCCTCGAAATCCATCTCAACTTTCATCTTCTTCATGAATACTGAGATCTTCCTCATTTCATATGCACTGATAATGTTGTGTAGTTCATCAAGAGAGTGATCATCTCTATCCTCTAATGATGATACATTGGGGTCAAACCTGTCATGAAATTTTATCATTAGTTTTTTTACAAATGTTGAGTCCTCCAACTTTTCTCCAAATCCCAGAATGTTACAGACAATTTCATTGACTCTTGTAAAATAATCATCAATATTTTCTTCTTCTCCAATTTTGATATCTTCAATATTACTTCTCCAAATTTGTAATTTAGATTCCTTGACTTTCATGTTGGCTTCATAGCTGCTTTCTAGTTTGTACCAAATTTTGTTAGCATTCTTGAGTCCCATGACATTGGTGTATACCTTTTCTAAGAGTGACATAAGGATGACATTTTGAGCATTACCAAAAACTTCCATATTTATTTTCTCATCTAGTGTCATTGTAGCTTCATTAGTAAGAGGATGGAATCCAAATAAGTCTGCTTCTCTAACTTCAAGGATGAGAGATAGAAGGTAGGGTAACATCCGATTATTCCAGCTGTGGGAATTCTTTCCATCGAATGTAGGAACTCCGCTACTATTAACGGAATTCAGATTGTCCATTTTATCATAAGTAGATCCTAACAGAGGGAAACTCACTTTGATACCACCACTTGAAATTCCTGGATCAGTTGTGATCACTGAGAGGGGAGGGGTGAATCATTGATAACTATTTCTTTTTAAGAATTGTTCCCTTTGAATGATCAATTCATCCTCTATGGCTGGTTAAGGACTAGATCTACTCATTTGGTGGTGTAGTGATAATGAAAGCACAGAACATAGAGATTTACAAGGTTCGGTACAAAGAACTATTCCTTTCCGTGTTGGTTAAACTCCCTAACACGGATTCTTCACTATTCGAGAAGATGTTTACACGGTAATTGGCTATACCCCCAATTACAAGTTGGGTAATTCCCCCAACATCACAACATCTTCTTCTCCACATCTCCACTTCTCTTCTTCAAATTTGTTTGTTCAATTCTTCAAGTATCTTCAAAAAACTCCAGGAGAACTTGTCGTTCTTTCTCACCGATACTTTTATTCATTTTGAAAGCATGTATATACATCCAATCCTATTTTCTTCACATGTGCACACACCCTCACAACCCAAATGATTGGGTGTGGCCTTGCTAGTTTTCACACACCCACATCAAAGTAGGTGTTCTTCCTCGTTTTCACTCACACACACCAGAAAGGGTGTGATCTTCCTTTTTTGCACACACGCACCAAGTGTGGTCTTCTCTTCACCTTCAAAAACATCAAAGGAGGGTGTGCAAGCCTTCTCCTCTCTTCTACCGCGCAGTTACATTACTCCTTCATGTGTGCCTAAAGACTACATGGTTTTCCTCAATTCCTTGGCCAAACTCTTCATGTGGCTGAGTACCACTTCTCCTTCGCACAAGGTTGGTGCGATGAAGTCTTCAACTCATCACACAAGTGTACAGAACACATACTGCCGCGTAGGTTACGCTGGCAGAAGGCACGCTGCTGCGCGGCTCGGCCTCTTCCTATCACGCAATGGGACGCGTAGGGTGTCACGACTCGGCCTCTTCCTGTCGTGAAAAGGGAGCAGGAAGGTTGGCTCGACTCGGACTCTTCCTTCATGCATGGGATGCGCGGTTCTCCATTGAGCTAGTGATTGCGCGGTTCCCCACATCAATGGTTCTCTGTTTTTAAAATAGAAGCACTTGAATGTCCGGGTGGTAGCAACATTATTCTCATCGGCCTCTACCTTTTATTAATGATCAGAGAATATTTTCTATGTTTAAAATTTTCAAAATATGTCGTGAAGTTCAGAGGTTTGAATTCCCAAGATATTCTCCCTAAAAATATTCAAACTATGCACTGTAAAACTCAGAATGATTTCCCACCTTGAATGAGAGTATTCTGTGTAGTATTTTCTCATCCTGGTGATGAGGATCACACGATAAGATCCTCATGTGCCCGAGGCATATCCATGCATGACATGCATGGCCTCACAACTTCATTTTCATCGGCCACCTTTGAGTTTCTACGTTGAAAGGTTGCATGCAAGTGAAACTACATGCTAGTGATTCGGTTCCTTCATAGGATCTCAATGCGCTTAACATGAGCCTCTATAGTGGTCGAGAGCTCGATCAAGGTGGATCAGATTCATCTACAGTGAGCATCGACGTCGGGTGGCGCTCGGGTGTTCGGAGGTTGAAGACAACATCAGTTTTTCACCTTGGCTGTTGGATCATTTTTTAATGATCTCAGATGATCAGGATTATAACATGGTGCGATAAAAATATATGAGAGACCATGATTACAAGCGGATCAAATGGACGACGCAGATCATCTCTGCGTCTTTAAAAACTCATCCCACATCAAAACACATCGTGGATATCTCACAATTTAACAAACGATGCCTCCCGTTCTCAGTTCCGATTACTCCTATCCCCCTTCTAGTGCCTCCCCGTATCGGTTCTCCTACAGGCGTGCTCTTGCGCCCACTATGCTCCTCCAGGCGTGCACTTGGGGTCCACGATGCGCGGGCTTGACCTCCGCATGGCTCAGGCTTACACACGGCCCAACCTCTTGTGGGATGGCTCTGCCTAGGCCTCCTCATGGGCGCGGTCGACCCCTTGTGGTCCTGCATGTGCCTTGGGTTGAATCTTGGGTAGCTTTCTTGTGGAAAGGCCCCATTTTTTACATAAGATCCACCTGTATACTTGGTTAATACAAATAGGAACTGGTCTTCTTCATGCCATTTTCTTCTTCTTCACTTATCCATCTTCGGAAGAACTCCATCTATCTTCTTCAACATCTCTTCTTCTTCTCCTATTAAGAGATGGATTTCCCAAGAATCTCCCAAGTATCGTCATCAACTATTAATCATAAATCACTTGATCATCAATGGTCTTATTTGATCCAATCATAGATGAGGTTGGATCATCTTCAAATCACATCATCTACTTAGTAGCTATGGATGGTTCATCTTTTCACCTCATACACTTAGAGGTTGTGGATGGATCCATACTTCATTCCTCATCCACTATGTGACAGTGGATGGCACTTCTTTATCTCCTCATGGATTTTGAAGATAATGTGTGGACTTCTAACAATGTTGTGACATTGTAACATCTGGATACAAGTTCCTCAAACTTATGATCAGATCTACAATCATCTATTTTTATGATGCTTCTTCAACCACCATTCTTCATTCTTTATCACTATTCAAGCTCTACTTCATCAGTTGGCACTCGTTGACAGGTTATTGACAACAAATGCAATCACTTGGGCACAACAGATTCCTTTACTTATTTTTATTGGTATGAGGTACGTTGGTGTTTCATCCCCAATGAAAGTTAGGAACACACATTGGTTGAGAGGATGGGAGTTCAGGATCATTGTACCATTGTAAGAAGAAATAATGAAAACTTTTGACTATATTGTATATTAAATGTATTTTTGAAAATCCTTCAGAAGACGTGATATATGATTTGTAAAACTATACCTGTGACATAGTCAATACCATTTCATGAAATGAAAAACTATATCAATCATTTATTCACCATTAATCACATGGTAACTTATGATACTCTAGTTTATATCCATGTTTGAATACTATTCAGTTTATTTTTATCCAAAATCGAAGATGGTGTTCTACAGATGGAATAAAACATCTACGAGGAACCTTATATGAATTACATGAATAGGAATAAAAAACCACATAGTTTTTTGTTATATTTTTGGTCATAATATAGGACTATACCATTTAGTCGAACATCATAGATTTAAGTATATTTGTCTCCCCTTAAGGAGGAATCCAATGTGTATTATTAATGCAGGAATAAGTTTCCATGTAATTCATGTTTTGTGAATTTACATTGTAATATGGAATAGAATATATGTCCTTTAGTAGTACATATAAATTCTAGGATGCCTGATATTTCATTATTTAGAATATGACGCTTTTGATGAAGACAAGATGTAATTGGGATTACAACACAAGGAAGGTCCCACATTGGGGGGTAAACATAACATGATATTTCAAAAATAATCCTAGGACTCAGACCCCATTTTACTCTTGATTTGTTAGAGAAACAAGATACACTAACAGATTGAAAACATCACATGAGAGAGAATTTGTATGTGGATTACCCATTAAGGTCTTCTTTTGGGAGGTATGATTTCTATACTTGTGGAAAACATGCAGAGGATCCATTTTCATAGGAAAGGAGGTTATATGATTTAATGTGGAACCCCTAAATAGCTAAGGTTATGGGTATTCAATTAATGAATTCCTCACAGATTAGTTTTTGTGTATGGGGTCGCACAAGCTATAAAATAAGGTATGTGGACTTATAATTAAGGTAGTTTGATAAACTATTTGGGAAGAAAAGAACATAGTGATAGATGGTGAAAGTAAATCCCTATTCTATATCAAGTTGTGGAAGAAATGGATGATTGTATATTTGGTTTCTCTTATTAAAGGTGGGTATAAATCTATATTATTGTAAATGATTCTTCCAAAGAGTATAGTGATCTCAAGCTTAAAAAAAACCATTCACGGTTGAGGGGTCCAATGTATTCCACCTACCAGGTGTCGAAAAATAAATTTTGATGGCTTGTTCATGGCTGGGGAAATGAGGGGAGATAGTCTGGTGAGATATGGAAGCGGTTCAGGTTTTTTTCTCTTCTATACATTTTAATGTAAGGGTAACTCTATTAGTGTATAGGTAGGATACGTTCTTACTGGCCTCTATTTATGTTAAATGTTCAACACCATGGTCAATGAAATTGAATATGACTGTGAAGCTCTGTTTTTTATTTTTAAATGGAAAGTGGACCCTCCATGGGAATTAGATTATTATATTAGGATGTGTAGATTAACGATCAACTAGGACAGTATTGTTTGGAATGTTTGGAGAGAAAAAAACTTTGTGGATGATGGGTTATCTTTGACAAGAAGAGAAGATGAAGATCTAATTATTTACAATATTAATGGATCCTTGAATAATTATGGCATACATATTATAATTTTATATTCCCATAGTTTGCATCACATAAATCCCTCACGGCTTTTGTTTACCATGATGGATGTTATTGTTCTCTTTAGTTTTATTTAAATAAAAATTTATTTTATTTGTCAATAGGAATCAGAGTCCACGTATATTAGTTGAATCATGACCCAATAATGTGTTAGGATATTTGATTAATCTCAAAGAGATTATTATTTTCCTTAAGGATTAGAATTTTTTGGGATTTATACTTGGTTGGACACCCAATTTACAAATTCATTCTCTATCACCTGACAGATAAACAGAGATGTTGACTATAATTTGTATATTGAATAAGTCTAATTTGAAAAGAATGATTATTTAAAAGCATGTGGGTTTCAAAATTTTATAACCACACTCCCATATAGAAACTCACATTATAATGGGGATCTATGACTAATGGTTCATAGTCATGGGTTTATATAGAATACAGCCTAGTGTATCTACCAAGAATGGTTGAAATGTCCTATGGTATCAATATAATATTTCTATGGTGTCTATATATCTGGTCATGGGTGTTTTAAAAACATGTTTAGAAGCTTCACATGACTGTAGATCACAATTCCAAGGTGAATTTCATGATAAAAATAGATTTTTTGTGGCCTTTTGGGTTATCAAGGCCGATATGTCTTGGTCTATTTTCATGATTAAGGACGAAATGTCCATATACATTCATGAGATCTAGGAGAACATGTCAAGGGTGCTTCTCTTGATCAATGAAGTCATAGAAATTGACATTCACATAACTAAGGAACACATGTCACAGGCCTTTCATGAGAAGATGGTCGACATCTCTACGACCATTCATGTGATAAAGGAAAAATTGTCAAGGGTTGCCACCTGAAAAGACCAGCATGCCCAAAGTACATATCATGATCAAAGAAAATATTCTTGAGAAATTTTGTATGATAGTTTCATTTTACAAGTGTGGAGTTACAGAATCACATAATATCATTTCATAGGGAAAGGGTTTCATGATATGAGGAGTGCATTGTTGTCAGTGAGGTTGATTCTAAAAATTCTAGGTTTTTCATGGTAAATGGAATGCATGTCTGTGGACATTTATATTATATAGACAAGCCTCATGTTGAAGGTTGTTCACTTGAAAAGGGTGAATGTGATCGCATGATCATAAGGGAGTTGGGTGATGGGGTTACACAATCCTATCTATGGGTTTCGTATTAAATCCTCATGCACATACCACTCTATAGAGGCTTGATTGATGGAATCTCATGATGTCCATATCATAATGAGAATGTGATTCCTCGAAGGGATAATGTGATGGATTATCAAGGTGGGTAATCTTTGTTAAAGGAGGGATTTATCAATATTTAGAACCATTATCTTCCACTGCTCCACCATTTTTTGTTTCCTTTTCTACCTCCCCCTCTCATATCAGATTTGATTTTTATGTGGATTAAGGGTTTATAAAGGAAAACTATGGTCAGGCATAGAGGTTCATTACATGGTGAATATTTATTGTACACCTACTGGAGGATGTGGTGTAGTTTTCATGATTGACATCACACGATCAGATTAATAAGATTTCATTATTGAGTCCTTTCAAGGCTTCATGTGATGGAATTAAGGGATTTTTAATGATAAATATTTACTCACAGGACACTTTATAGCTTTACATGATGATATTTTTATGATAATGTGATGGCTTATTAGAAAATCAATGAAGGACTAAAAGTGATTACTTATGAGGCTTCACGTGATGTGGTGTTCCAGTGGAAGGGCACTGAATAATCATTAAATGCATCACATGAGAAGATAAAGTAAAATGATAAAGGTGGAATCGTATCAAGTGGTAAACATTTGATGTTTTTTAGAAACCAATGTGATATCAGTTTTCTCCATGTGATCATCATATTTTCATCACATCTTTATTGATAATTCATTGAAGGATAATTGTGATCGCGTGATTGGTTTATAGTGGTGGTTATGGTGTTCATGGAACACATGGTGGACACATAGTTTTCATGATAAAAAATTATACATTAGTAGTATTAATGGTATGGTTTTCATTATGATGGATTATGTTATTCAAACCAAAACTGTTCATGCACAATATAAATTTCATTCAAGGTGGTTTTGTGGATATATGATTGTTTGATATTTTGTCATTCTAGTCATTGATGAATTTCATGTGATGACTTGCATGAACTAAAAACGAGTTACATAGATCAATAGGATGTCATTTCATGTTGTTTCATGATGATATAGACAAAACAAAAGGACATGAAGTTGAAGGTAGTGATTGTGGTGTCAGAAGGGTGTCATGGATTGATGGAGATATTAATGAAGTTGTGTCAACAAGAATGGTTGAAATTTGGGAGTTAAAGATGATTCAATGGCATCATCAAAAGATGCAGATGAATTTTATTGGAACAATTTTCTTCTATTTTTTGTTTTTAATGGATGGTTAGTACTACACATGATACATTCGTCCCACATCGACTTTGTAGTTGGTCAAAGAGTTCATAATTTTTATTCAATAGTTCACTTATCATCCATGTATGTAGAAGGTTCAACACCAACAACACTACACCCAAACCCTCAATTTATATTCCAATAACTAGAACATGCACATAATAACCATGTTCATGTGACCTATACACACATATAAATTTCTATACTTTCCCAAACCATTATGCATTTTTAGATGGTTGAATTGGCTCCCACAAATGGATTAGGTAACTCTCATATGTTCGTTGGATGTTCTATATAGTAGGGAAATACCATATACATTGAATAAAAATCCAAGTAAAATGAATAAAATAATTTCATAAAATTTTATCCAATAAAAATGTAACCGTAATCCCATGTTTATATTCCTTAATAATTCCATTTAGAAGTTTTTTTTTCAAAAGTATATTCATATTTTTATTTGGGAATAACATATATAAAATCTATAATGGAATTGTGATTGTTTCAAGATTATGGGTTAAAAAATTATAAGTGCCAATATTTAAGTTCAATTCCATTCTAGAATGAATTTATTTTAATAGATGATGAATTAATTACCATTCAATGATTCTTTGTTTCAGAGACGGTTTTTGAGATTTAGAATATTGATAAGGTTTTCCATTATAATTTAAATTTTATGATGAAGATATTAACATTTAAAATTCATAACCACGAAATTAAATAAATATTTAATTTAGGTTATATCATGAAATATATTTCAATAATGTCACCCAGACATGTCATTATATTGTTTAATTTACAATATTTTATCCTATGTTGTCATGTTCTATCTTCTAGTGGTTTTCGTGCAAGAATATTTTGTTTTATTAGAAATTTTGGGTGTAGAATTATTTCTATTTCATGGCTAGTAGAATCCATGTGTTTTTATTGAGGATGGTTATATAATGGTAAAAAATCATCCATTGTTATTTCTTGCTTCCTACGCATTCCTGGTGCATGGTTTAAGAAACTATGTGTCCTTCCTAGAGTCCCATAAAGATTGATTTTCTTTTTTCCCTCTTAATAAAAAATTAAAATTCACCATTTATACTCCCATATGATTCAATCCACTCATGGGAGCCGAAGGAGTACTTTCATCATCCTCACCATCATTTTTTCAATCTTATATGTTTTTATTCAAGAGGTTTTAATGTAATTCATTCTCTATTTATATCTTTTTCCATTTATTCTCACTTATAATTGGTAATTTGATTGTACCATGATTCTTATAACTATTGGGTCTTATTTTTGGGTTATAGGGGGATATAATGTTAGGTAATTTTGTCTTTAGTATTTATAGTTATTTTCTTTATCACTATTTGAGTGATCATTGTTAAATGTGATAAGTTATACTTTTTGACTTAATTTACACTTATTTATGGTAGTTGACACAATGACTTTATGTAATTTTGTAATTCAATGTGGGATTGTGCTTTCTAAATTCCATACTATTTAATTAACAAATATATGTCATATCAATGGGTTTATTTAAATTGGTTTCCCTTTGATTTGAGATTGGTGTAGGCGTTCCTATTTTAAATTCCATGATTTCAAATTTGCGATGGATTTTTTCTATGGTCTCATATTATGTGAATTTACTATGATACATTATGAAATAGTTTTTTGTGAATTATGTGGGATTTTTTTTCTATTTTCGTTATTTATTAGTGAAAACTATGTTTTAATGTTTGAATTGATTTAATATGAGTTGATGACTTAAAATTAATTTATAATGGGTTTATTTAATAGATTTAAAAATTATATCTAAAACATGGTTGTTGTTTATCGATTGTGACAATTTTGATAATGGATATTTTTATGTATTTGATTGAAATTTTATGAAAGTGGAATTGCTTTGTATTTTTAAGATTATGAACACTGTTTTTAAAGGAGGATTTAAAATATATAAATGTATTGTGAGATTTCCTTCAATTTTTATGAAATTACAAAATGTGATGTTTTATGAAATGTGTTAACGAATTAGAATTGAAAGACATATTTTGGTGTTAAGACGCAATTGGAACAATTTTTAATATTTATTTGAAAGGAACATTTTGAATTCCAACATTAATTTTTTACCCCATTGGTGGGTTTTTTATCATTATGTGATTCTTTTTTCTCCCCTTGTTAGGTAATATAGTTCTTTATAATGTAGATGGATGTGATATATGAGGTTATTCATTGATTTTGTGTTGGGGTGGGGTTGCCAATTCCCATGATTGGATTGTTAGTCTTGACTAGAATATTATTTTCCCTCACTTAATTATTTGTAATGGGAACACTATTATTGTTTGGGATGTCATTTTTATTTGAAGCAAGTCAGTTCGCATGTCAGTAGTTTCCCTCTAGACATGATATGACTAAAATAATAAGTGGTGTGTCTCGTTAAATGCTCATTGTGAGGTCTGGTTGGATGACTCATGGTTTGTACTTCAATATATGATATCAGTTTATCCATGAGTGGGGAACTCATAAAAGATCGGATGAATCTCACTTTTGGGATCTATGGTAGAGAACATGACACATTTTATTTCTTCATTAGTTGTTAAAATTGTAAATTTTTATTTAGTGATTGATTTTATCATTTCCCCAAGAGTATGTTAATGTGAAACCCATATCAGGATTAAATTTATTATAGGGCTCATGGAATATTGTTCTTGATTTGTCATGCATGACCCATATGTGTTGGGTAATATAATTTGAAAAATTATTTTTCAATGTTTTTTTGACATTTTTGACATTATTCTGTCTTTTATCGGTTCCAAAATTAGATTCCAAAATGGATCATTTGGATTAAAAAGGGGACCTTAAGGTTACATGTTTTTGGTTGATCATTTTCATTTAAAAAATCAATATATTGGTTTTGTGAAATGTTAAATTTTTTGTAGTTTTGAAATAGATTAGGTAGATGAAAATTCTTTCAAATCACATTTTTTCAGTTTAATGGAAAATATTTTGTTTTTAAATTGTTTCTGCAGACCTATTTTTTGTTATTATAAGTTATTTTTGAAAATCCTAATTTCTAGTAATTTTTTCAGACTACCATATTACAATTTCCATATGAAATGAATTATTTATTTTTGATTGGATGTGGTGTCCTTCATTATTTTTCTACTCATGGAAATATATTGAAGGTTATTATTTTTATAATGGATTTAGTTTTTGTTCTTAATAATGATGTGGGTAGAGTTGGGTAGTTTTGATAAGTCTGATGGTTCATTGATATGGTTTTAGTCCAGGAACTATGCATTTTGCATTGTTTTATTTCTGTTTAATGATGTATCGGCCAAGAAGGCTACCCATGTATATGATTTCATTAAATTTTGTAATATTATTTTGTGATAATTTATATAATTTTATTTATGCATGATGTTTTATATTTATTAAAATAGGGTGAATAAGTTGTATTAATGGTAACATATTTAAAATCATTGTTTTATTAAGTATTATAATATTTTCTTTTTGTTTGATAGATATAAAATGTTAGTAAGGTATATTCTAGAATTTCAATTGATGTTACAATTATTTTATCTCCAATTTAGTTTGAAATGACCCCTAAAGGGGTCAGGTGATGCTCATACATTAGTTTTCATCTCATAGGGGTCGGGGGAACCCCTTGGGCCTTATAAAGAGTTGAGTCTCATTCTAGGTTATATGGAATCCTGGCACAGTTTTCCAAAAAATAAGCTGTATGGTTCATTAGTGAGATCTTAATAATCCCTATATTATTTTGGTATGTCCTGGTAGAAAGTATGTTAATATTGTTAGAGTTTTAGGGGTAATCATGAGAAATGCATTTCTAGAGATTTTATGTCTCAAACCTCAAGATGTTAGGGGATGTAAGGACTCAACTTGTCAAATTTGAGTACGTTTTAGTTTTTTCAGATAAATATTTATATGGATTAATGTTTTTTCATACCATTTTTGTATGTAAGTGATTTTGGTGGTAGTTCCTCTGTTTTTTGGATGAAAATGGTGGAGAACATATAATGCATCATAGTCTTTCATGGATTTAGAAAACTTGTGGTACCTATACAATTTAGATATACCCCACATAGATCTTATTTCATGGTTGGAAAATGGTAGCACAACCCATACGTCCAAACCATGAACAACACTTATTGCTCTATGGTTCAATTTTTTGAATCATTGAGGCTACAAATATTCCCTTAAGTGATTCTCATTTGTTGTGTATTTATTGATTAGTTTTTCCATTCTCATTGAGGTGTAGTTATCAAGATCATTATTTGATGTTTGTGCGGTTATTTTTATAGATTGAATTATATATCCTTGTTTAAACAAAATTTATATTATTAATTTCAAAAAGAGTTTTTTATGTTTTCTGGAATAGGGTATTACCCAGGTTTTTGTAAAATGTTTTATAAAATTCTTATTTTCCATGACGTGTTTAAAAAATTATTAAATGGAAAAATATAATGTTTTAATTTTATTACTTGGGTGTAATTTAAAATAAATGATTTCAAAAAAATTGTTTTCAAAGTATTTCATAATCAATAAAGGGGGATTTTATTTGGAAAACATATTTGGATGGTGTTTTCGAAAATGAAAGTATTAATTGAAAAAAATTCATTATTTTCCTTGTGTTTATAATTGGAAGGGGGGTTTGAAAGTAATTTTTGAGACCTACCTAGTTGGGATATTTGTGTTCCACCAAGGTTGAAATGTTTTAAAAAATGGTTTGGGTATTGTTTTTTGGAACAAGTATTGTTGGACTATGTTTTAAATGACTCTTTTCATAATTGGGGATTTCCAATGAAATTATTATTTTATGAAGTGATTTGTTGTGTTAGTTTATTGGGTGGATTTTTTTTGGTTTTGGTCACTAATTTATTATGGTGATGTTTGGTTTATTTTTTGAGTAGTGAATTGAAGTTGTTGTTTCTTATCCCCCAAAATAGTCAAAAGAATTCCTTTAGATTCAATATCTTCTCAGACAACATGTGTATGAGTGGATGTGCAACCTTTTTAACTCTCAAACCAAATTTCAGAATTCTCGAATCAGCATCCACCTTCTATCTATAGTGATCAAGGGTTCATAGATTTTGATAGGAAGTTGAAAAAGATCAAGTCTATCTTCAATTATTTATTAAAAACTGATATTTCATGGGTTATGATAGTTATGGATTTTTTTACTCTTGATTATATTGGAAGAAGTATCTGTAAATTCTTATGTACATTAATGTAGGTATTGAGATATTATGAAGATAATGATTTTCATTTTATCATTAGTGATGTTTTGAAATTGAGGATAGTTTATTATTTTGTGACAAGTTATCAAGATAACCAATCTAAGAGGTAGTGAATTAATCACTTTTCATTTTAACTCATATATTCTCAAATGATGGTTATCAATGATACTAAGGAATATCTTTTCATTAAATGTGGCCTTCACCCAAAATTTTATCCAGTGACACTAGAATATGGACTAAAATCTTTTCATGTGCTTTCCAACCTGGCCATTTTGTTAGAATATTGATATTCTATGTAACTAGTTGTCAATGATTCATTATTTCCATATTATTGTATATTTGGTAACCTTTTGAGTGAGTATTGGTAGCATGATAATCCATCTCAAGAAGACAAGGGGAATCTCATTGAATGAAAATATCATTTATGTTATTCTTTTATGGGGATCCAAGGCATTACAAGCTCACAATTTTTAGTTATAATAGATGTATCCTCTACTATATCTATTTCTGGTCATATTTAAATGATTTTTATGATGGGTTTTCGAAATAGTTATCCCTTCTAATACACATATTAATGTTTTGTTTTGGGTACATTTCCTTTGGGGTTATAATCTAGGCTGAGCTTTTGGATCTTTGAATATAATTGTTTGGAATCATATTCTTGGTTTCTTTATGGGATGTTTATTTTGGATTCCTCTTTTATTTCACTTTATCAAATTCCCTAGTTATTTTTTGTAATATAATTTATGGAATGCTATTTATATTTACATTTTGATATTCCTCATTATTTTGTCTTTAGATATGAAAGCTATTTTGGAATGCCCTATTTCTTAGGACAAACATTCTTGTAGCTAGTGGGATGGTCACATAGTTTTGTTAAGATGTTCAGGTTGTCATTTTTGGGTGTGCTAAACATATTGGGTTGAAGATTGGATATATAGTTTGAGTGTTTCAGTAGTTGAGTTTTTCTATTATCATGTGTCTAGCATGGACCATTTCCGATCCAACATGTAATGGAAATCTGTTTTTGGCTGTTTGTTAACCATATATGTTGTGGCCTAAGGATAGGACTCATGTTTCAATCCATAGACTTATTTTGGTTGTCCTTCCTAAATTTAACTAGATGTTATTTTTTAGAGTGAGTTTGTTTCTTTTTTCCTCAATATTTTAGGTTTTATCTCATTGTAGTTTTTCGGTTCCCCTTGTTATTGGAGTTCACAAAGGTGAGCATACCATGTCACGTCTCCCTCAGTTATATCGAATTCCAATTTGAGTTTTTTATTTGGATGAGATTGGAGTTGTTTAATACTTTTTAGGATTATTGGATTGCTCATTATTTTGATATCAATTATTTTCTTTGTGATCATATCATGTGAGTGGATTCATTAGTCACATCCCCTTGGGATAATATTTTTCCTTTTCTTTATATTTTAAAAAATTGAATTTATAAAGGTAGAATGTGGAATGGTTGGAATAATATTTACACCCAAATTTTAATATATAGATTGATTTTTCCAATTTTTTCTTATCTTGGGATTTTATGAGTTCATGTTTTTTTATAGAATGTTTCATTTTATCAAGACTTTTTAGTTGTAGACTAGTTTTCCACACAGTTACGAGTGTCCATGAAGTCTCTTTGGGGATAAATCTATCATGGGGATAAATATATTTTTCATGGAAACATCATTGTTCTAAAATGTACTTGGATAATCATATAAAATATGTGATTTTTTCCTAGGTAGTGGCATGTTCAAATTTGTCCTAATTTTTGGAAAACCATAAGGCCAAACCTTACAGCCTTCCCAAAATCACTTAATGTAAGATTTTAAATTATTTAATATAGTTTAAAATAATAATAATTCAAACATATAATCCCAGTATGAGATTGATAAACCTTAGTAGTATAAGGGGGTGTTTCATCCTCAATCCCTCTTGATTTAAGTATCATTATTGGTGTTTTTCATGAGGGTTCAAGGTAATTCTTCCTATATTTCTATGTTTTACCTTAATTCACTCTTTTATTTTGGATTTTTATATCTCCCACAAACCCTAGAACACTATCAATATTTTTAGTTTTAAATTGGATCTAACGTTTTGGATCTTGGTGTCTTGTGTTTATATATGCAATCTCTACCCCCATATAGGTGCTCTCCAATGAAGGTGATGAGTTTTAATTCATTTTATCTTAATTTTAACCGCCTCAAGGTATGTTTTAGTTATAAATTTATTCATTTTTTATTTAAATGTGTAATTTTTAATTATAAAATCATTTTTATTTAATAAATGTACTTTTATAATATTAATTTCATGATTTAAAACCCTTTAATTGTGTTATGGTCTTTGGATAAATTTTTTATTTTCTAAAATCCATGATTCCATGTTTTAAATAGAATGTTTATATATTCTCAGTATATATAAAGTTTCAATGAGAAAATTTTAAATAGTTCTATTTATTTTTTTTGGGATATTTCTATAATTATGGTGTTCAATGATTGAAAACTATGTTTTAAGGTCTAAATAGTTTTAATGTAATGGGTTTACCACAAGATAATTTATAAGTGTATTATTTAATGAATTTAAAATGTTTTTTGAAATGTTCATCTGATTTAACCCTTGTAAAAAATTCCATTATTTCCCTTTTAACGTCATTTGATGGAAATGAATATCATTTTGACTTCTTTTGTATTTGAAAGAGGATGAAAAATGATTTTACTAGTGCATTTGAAATGTATTAAATGATGTATTGTATTTTAAATTATTTCAATAAAATTATTAAAAATACTGTTTTTTTGAAATATTTAATGGGATTTGAATTCCTAGACATGTTTTAGTGTTCATGCCTATTCTACACCTTGTTTTTTAATGGTTTATGTGATATATTCCTCTTGATTACACCCTAAAATTTTTACCAACTGTGTGGGTTTCATATCACTTTCTATTTCTTATTTCCCCAATTGTGTGGTAATATGATTATTTATGTGTTAATTACATGATATATATGAGTCTATTAATTTTGGGGGTATGGGGGTGAGGGATAGTCATCTCTCATTCCTTTATTATTAATCATCAATTTATTTTTCTTTTTACTCACTTATTAATTGGTCATGGGAACCTGGGTAATTAGTGGGAGACACTTATCATATTATGTTAGTTTGGTCATACACTCCCAGTACCCTCCATTCATTACATGATGAATGGGATTAGAGTGGTACACCATCACAATGAGGTGTGTGTGTGTGTGTGCTAGTTGATAGTGTTTTGGATTGGTACTTTTCATAATCATCCCTTTGGATTATGAGTTGTAAAACATTAAAACATTTGATACATATCAAGTTATTAAATCAAGGTAGAGCCCATTAAACATTCAATTTTTTTATTTGTTTTTTAATTCAGGGATTTTGAACTGGTTCTTGGCTATACTATTTTCTCATTATTATATTGATGTGGCACCCATATCTTTCAAATATTTATTATATTCCATGAGAAAATATTGTTCCATAATTATTATTCTAGAATCATGTCTATGGGTTAATTATCATTGGAAAATTATATTTAAAATAGGTTTTCAAAACAAGTTTGGATTTCAAAGACTCTTTGGTATGTTTTTAAATTGGTTTTAAAAATGGATGTTTGTGTTTATAGTGGGATTAATCCAGTTAAATATTTTTAAGGTTTATTTTTTCTTTTAAATTATCAACATTATTTTTTTGTAAATTATTTTTGAGTGTGTGTTTCTAAAATAGATTATTTTGGTGGAAATTTCATAAAATTGGGTGTTTTTAGTTAAATAAAACAATGTGTAATGTTTTCTAAGGTATTTTTGAACTTATTTTTTTGTAAATTATGTTGACAAATATAATTTTATAATTATATTTAAAAAATAAAATTTATGAACTATGTTATTAAATGAATTGCATTGTCTTGGATGTTTATGTTGACCAAGTATAATATATATCTCACACTAATATATTTTAGGTTCTTAATTATTTAGCTGGATTCAATTTTTGTTCTTGATGAAGATGTTGGAAGAGATGGGTGTTGGTGAGAAAACTTCTATTGAAGGGATATGGTTTTAGAATATTATAATGTTTGTTTTTATTTTTTTTATTTATTTTTGTTGTTTTATTGACCAATAGGAACACCCTTGAATCAACTATCAATTATTGTTTTAATTTTTTGTGCCACATTATATCATTCTATGTGTGGAAAATGTTTTATCATTATGAAATGGGGTAGAATCAGTGTTATAAGTTATTAAATGATTGGAATGTTTGTTTAATCTAGTTTCTTATATGATTTTTATAGACATCCAATGTAACAGTGTTCATTTATATATTCTTAGTTGATGTTTTATTGTCATTGTTTCCTTATTTTAGGGAGAAATCTTTACCAAATGGATTCTTATGATTCCAATACACTTGTTTCTAGTATATAGGGCTCGATAATTCCCTATAAGACATGTGGAGATCCTAGTTAGGTACTAAAATAAATAAATTTTTCCGTTAATTTTCTAAAAATAATAACATGGGAAGTGGAAATTTTATGGAATCCTTTCCATTCACTTGGTAAGTGTAAAACTAGCACAATAATTGATGTTTTCCAAAATAGTTTAATATAGGGGAGAATATAATAATTGGTAGAGTTTTATAAGAAAATTATTAATAGAAATCAACTAATATAAGGTTACGTATAAATATTAGATTTTTATTTGAAATGTGTTATTGACTAATTGAAAAGAAAATATATTATTTTCGAAAAATAGACGTTTCCATGTAACAATGACTTTTCAAATATGATTTATTAAAGAGAAACACGTAAATTATAATAAACAAGTGTTAAAAATAATGATAATAATTAGAGTATTAAATCATTTCATTATATTAAATTGTTTTTATATGAATTATATAATAAAATAATATCATATAAGAAATTAAATGGGAGAATTAGCGAAATTCTTTTTATAGAGAAATTGGATATGAAAAGGGTTTAAGGAGAGGGAATTAGTATAATCTTACAAAATGGATTAAATGGGTGATAATAAAATGGATATTTAATAATATTATAATGTGAATGTTATTTAAAAATAGACCATGACAAATGTATCCTAAAAGAATGTGGAAGTTCAAGGAATAAATAACCTTATCTTGATCTCGAGTCACCTATATTTGATTAAGCTTAGCGCCTCCAATGGAGGGATTTTTTAATATAAAAGGCTTATGAACATTTGAATGATTGGAAGAGTGGTATTTGGGATTATATTTTTTAATGGAATTTTATTTGAGTGTGATGAATAATGGTTTTAGGAGATATGATTGTATAGTCAAAGCGTATGGATGATTTTGATTAATGTATTTGATTATAATATCATTTTGGATAAATACTTTTGAATTGAGATTATATATATGAATTTTGTCGATTTTGATTGAAAAACTGATGTTTTTTATATTAGAAAGAATCAAAAACATAATGTAATCAGTAAACATCATTATTAATGTTAAATAGTCAAATATAGTTCTTTTTGTGAGTTATAATGAAACCAGAATTCAAAATATCAGACATTTGTTTATATTCTGAAATGAATACTTTTTTAAACAAATATTATACTTACTAGGATAATTATAGGTTTTTAAAAATATATTTCAACTTTTAGGTTTAATTATATCATAATTATGTCAAAGAAGTTATGATATATATAAATTTTATATTTTTAATATTCTTAATGAAATCAATATTTTTGAACAAATTTAAATAATTTAACCCACTATAAATTTGATCTGTTTATTTCTAAAATGAATTCCAATGTATCTTATTGTATTTATATGTTTTAAAAAATAACATGTAAATAAGGATACATATATATGGAAAAATTTATCGGGAATAAAAATGGTCCCCTTTATTGTGATTGATTGCTTTTATGTCCGTTATTAGTAAATAACTTGATTAATAATTAATTATTTTTTCCATGTAATAAATTTTACTTTTATGATATTAATTTACTAATTATATATAACTTATGATATTATTAAATATTTTATAAAACTGTTTTAGTGCAACATACTTGAAATATTATTATTAAAATACAATATCTATTCGTAATTAAAACTGTTAAAAACTATATTATGAAAATGTAACAAATTTTTTATGATAAAAAGACATTATAAATTTGAATAATTACATTTTTAAACAAAAATAAATTTTTCCTTAATTTCATTTTTTTATTAAACAAGATCCATTACATTTTTAATGGATCATTTTAATGAAAAAATTTATATAAAATATAATAAATAACATTTACAAACTAAATTAAATATAATATTAAATAATGTGATATTTTAGTGTAAAATGATATTTAATTACTTATCATATGTTTCATATAATATATTTTATGAAATTATTTCAATTAGTTACATTCTATTACTTTTTTATAATGAAAAAATTTATTATATATTGTAAACCATTAGATTATAATGAATTAATTGCTAGTAAATTTTTTTATAAAAACAATTTAGTAATAGAATTATACTATATTTGTAAAATAAATCATGATGAAAGTATATAATTATTCAATAATATGATTTTAATAAAATTCCATCATAAATTTAAAAATATGAAAAGTAAAAAACTAATATGATTAATACATATATATATTCTTAGTTAAACTAAATTTGAATAGTATTAATGAAATGGATTTTTCATTTCCATATTTATTTTACGAGTAAAAATTCAAAGTAACAAATGAAAATTTGGAATGATATATTAATATTTGGCATTGATTTATGTCTCATATCACTTATTTGGTTTAATATTTTTAGAATAATTTAAATAAATTAATTATACTCCCTTATTAGGTTTTTCTTTCCTTCTATTGTCCTTTCCTCCCATCATCTCACTAGCTGTAAATACATTTTCTTAGTTTACTTGTGGTCCACTCATCTAAAAATTATTTTATAATGGGTAAAATATTTTCATTGAATTTATTTCAAGGATTACTCGAATCTTAATTCATGATAATAAATCTACAATTATTTATCAATAACATTTAATTGTTCTAAATATTATGGTCACCTAAATGAAATAATGTTATACTAAGTCAGTGTCGCATTTTAAAATTTTAAAAAATTCAATAGGAAATGATTTTATTCTGGAGTCATTATGTTTCTTATCCCACTCATGGAATTCATAAATTTTATTTTAAATTACATTGACTCCATTAAACAAATCTATAGTCTAAACTCATTCACTGAGAGTGGTGAGAGTAATGTATTATTATTTCACCTATTAAATATAATATTCTTTTTAGAAATCATAGAATAATATATATGATCATTCAGAATATTTATAGTATTCCCAATTTTTTCATATTTTATAATCCATGTCATAGAATATATGGAATCATCCACTCTTTCTTTAGATAGAATCCCTTTCCATTAAATGTGGTTACTCATTTATTGTTTATGGAGATCATTTATTACATAGATCTATTTAATCAAAATCCCATTATAAATAATGAATAATTTTATATCCATAGGAAAATACATGCATCTATTTCATGAATGACATTCTAAAAAGTTATACTCTGAGATTTATTTGAACCAAAATTTGGGGGAGGGTTAATTAGTAGTTACCAAAAAAACACGGAAGATCGTTTTATCCATACTAGTTAGTGAAAATTGTCTCAAATGAAATGATATAACAATGATAAAATGTTCGTGAAAGAATACACATAACATATGGGTATTTTAATGTAATAAGTAGAAATTTTTTTCTGTGGATACTCATTAGTGAACAATAGTTTGAATCCCATTATGATCAATTATGTGTTATTATAAAAAGGATAATGAATATATTTGAAAATTAACATTAAAAAATTATAAAGGAATGTATTATATAAGGATAAACAATTTGATCAATTCTTACATCAATCAACAAGTATCTCTAGGATTCTAGTAAGGTATCCACCATTTGTCTTTTACTCAATTACACTTAACAAATCATTATAATTCCCATGGAATGTTTTTTTGTAATATTAATGTTTCATCACTCATGTCATGTTTTTTATCATAGTTGATACACCTCATATATAAAAAATCCCATGAATTAGTGTGTGGGAATTTGCATTTAACTATGATAATCCAATATGTATGATATATAATATAACACATTCAAAATTCATAAAATAAAATAAAATAACATCACCATTAAAATATGTCATTATAGATTATTATAGATCATCCATACTAATTGATTATATTGGAAACAATTTATCATTTCTGTCACACTACAACATTATCCACATCCCTTGAGGCATGTATGTTCACCTTGTTGTGTAACTATGTTTTACAATAAAACATATTTGTGTAAAAAATTCAAATACACTCATCAGAGTGTTTCTTGATTCATGTTAATCCATATAAGAATCATCGTAACATAAAACATTTTTTTCACTTCTTGGTTTTGATTTGATGAACAAAATGATACTCAAATGCATTGTATTCATTTTAATCCAACCTTGATTCAATTATCTTAATTCTAATGAAAGATAATGTTATCAATAAATAATATATGAAGGCACCTTAAATAATGATGAATTAATTCTTACAAAAATCACTTCATTACTTCTTCCTATATCAATTTTATATAAACATCACACCGTATAATATAATTCTATATTATATAATTAAAAAACTATAATATTAATGAATAATTCTAAATTAACCATGTAACAATTGAGATAAAATCACTACTCCAAATTTTTCAATCCAGATCATGAGATCTTATGTAACATCAAGACTCATCAAATCCCCCCAAATCATATAAGAAAATTAAATCACCCAAAAAGGAAACACCAAAATACAATCATTTATGTCATTATTCCATAGTTGATTCCCTCTACCAAAACTAGTGAACATTTATTCAAAACCACTCAGATCCATCGTTTTGAGAATATACAACATATAATCATGTATCATTAATTTACATTACCATATAATATATGGTGTACCAGAATTACCCACTACCATACACAAGAATCCCATAAAAACACACTCATTCCAATATATAATCCATTTTTTACCTCAAAAATAACTTTCACCCTCTTTCAATCCACTATAACCCAAAACCTAATCTACCTAATCAATATGTTCCTCACCAAGGGATAAATTCTCTGTCTAAATAATATAAAACATCCACTACTCATATTTGCGTTAATATTGAATGTGTTAATGTTTAAAATAATTTGTAGTTATTTTTAAGGGAATTTATTTTGGAATGATAGTAATGTCATCATTATTTAGTACGATTGGATTGGAGCCATTAATAAATTATTATCTAAAAAAGAATAGATTGGATGTCATTTTTGAAATTTGGGATCCCACTCTATGAGGGATCATTCATTAGATACTTTGTATAATGAAATCTGATTATAAAGTTATGTTTTTCATTTTGGTAGAATAAATCAGAAGGCTTAATTTCATATCTTAGTGGAATGTTTTAGATTCTTAGGAGGAGTTTGTTTCTTAAAAATATTAAATGGGAATTTAGATTGCTCCATTGTAACAAAATTTCTTTTATCAATGAAAATTACTCATTGGAGGCATGATGATGGAAAAATAATTAGTTCATATATGAAGAATAAAATCATGATAGTTATATATAAAGAGTTAAATACCTATTTCACCATAAATTGGATGACTAGGTGGTCATTAACTTGTAGGATGTGAATTTCATTAATTATATTATTGATATATCTTCCCTCAGTAGAACATTTCACTTTGCCTAAAACTAATGGAAAATTAAGAGAAAGTATAAGAACATGATAATGAGAGGCAAATTCAGCATAGAATTTGTATATATCAATAATAATTTTTAAAACATGTGATCTGATTAGACCAATAAATAAATGGAGGATAATTAATTTATAGGTAATATACAAAATGGGGATCCACATTAAGACACAAAACAAATATATTTTGAGAAGGACTGAACATGAATATTTAGAATTAGTAGAGTATTCTAAGGATACAACACGTGATATTTTATGGAATACCTGTACTAATTACCCAAACATGGGTCTATAACAACCATAACCTAATTAATTTGATTCCACATTGAAAACTTTTATGGACAAAGTTTCCTACATAATCATGTTTTTATGTACACTAATGAGGAGGTGATATTATTGAATGAAATGGTCTCTGTTTATTTTGAACCTCAAAGAGTTCTCTTGATATCACTAATTAATGATGGATCATTCCACATACCATCTCTGTGAATAGTCTTAATATATTAACATTTTATCAAGAATTTCCCACATTATCATTTAGCTCTCTAAGAGATTACCTTTAATATAGTCTTCATGCACATGAGGTACCTGCTACTCATCATAATAACAATCCTCCATCAATTTATCCATTATAACATAATGATCAATATATTTAGGTTAATAAAATAGTTTATGTTTATAATATTATTAAGATGACTACAAGGAGACTCACACATTTAGGTGTTATCCCTCACTCCATACCCTATTTGAGAATATATCTTTTGTTTTGGATCATTAGAAGAACATTAATGTATATTACAAGTCCCTTATTACTTATAATTATGATGAGAAGAAGTAAATAAAATAAAATACAAAAAGAAAGAAGGTGAACGAAATAATATGGAAATGAAATTTAAATAAAATAATTTCTTAAGAAGGATGAAATTATCATCAAACTGACCACTCTAAAAAAAATCATGTTTTTACATTAGAGAACATATTTCTTATAAATGAGCTTTTCACCAAAAAACTATTTGGAGATATATTTAAAAAACTAAGTATGAAAGTTGTTTTTTCTACTAAATGTCATAAAAAAGAATTTTTTAGCCTATTTGAATACCTAATTACTCACAAATTATATTATATCTAGTACATAATATTGCACTATCAATATTTAGTGATTGAACTATTTTTTCCACCCCCTCCCAAATGTTTCATGAACATAACATCTTTTACATTTACCGTTGATTTTAATTTCTTATTATAATATTTATATATAATATGATGAAATATAAATGAGATTAATTACATTTGGATAGTTATTATAATTATTTTAACTCATAAATTGCTAGTTAACATAAGCTTCCACTCAATGGGATTTAATTCACCAAGGAGGGGAAGGGTGATAATTTCTAGGCTGATCAGAAAGTCTCATTAAATATTTTCCTTTTTAATTTCACCTAATTTATTATGTTTAAAATTCCCATGTATTTTATTTTACAAATGAGAACATTGTATTATAATATTATGTCTTACATGGTGGAATTCAAGGATTTATTTTTTGCATATACCTTGATACATCATTGTTCCCTATATTGAACTCATATTATATATTATATTCAAAATAAATTTTTTTATAAAAAATGTGTTTATATCCTATATAAAAATAAAATTAATGTAATATAAGTTCATATTATTTAGTATGTATTATATACACTTTGAATATTCTTTTTTTAGACTTTTAATTAATAATTTTCAACTTTAATCCTTACATTCTTCACAAACTGTAATGAAAAAAAGAAATTTTATGTAAATTGGAGGAATTCATAGAAACAATTGATCATTGGTAATGAAATAAATGATATTTTAGGTAGTTTCCCTAGAAAAAATCACAAGACGTATGAAAAATAATGCAAATTATGAAAATATAATGAAATTTCATATGTTTAAAAAATAATAATTGAATACATATTTATTATTAGGTGAAAATTTTTAATGATTGAGGAATTTATTCTCTTTTATGAAATTAATTTTTTATGTCATGATCGATTAGAATAGTACATATCACTCATGGCCAAATAGAATTTTCATTATCAAAAATCCTATTCCGAAGACGAATTATATATTATTTATTTATATTAATTGTTATACTCTCTTTCTTGAGAGATTTTGGACGTGAAACACTAATATATCTTTACCTTTATTCATTTTTGAAGCATCTCTTGTTTTTAGGAATATGTACATGAATCTTACCATTATGTTACCTTTAAACCCCATTTACTATTAGACCTACAATCTGTCTATCCTTGATTTATACTCATAGTGAGTATGAAAGCCATTATAAGAAAGCCCTCTTACAACAGAATTTATTATTTTGAACTTATATTCATTTATATAATTTCATTATATCTTTTTAGTTGTATGAGGTAGGATAATTATTATTGGTACTACTAGGATAAAATTTTATAATGGGGAAAAAATATAGTGCTTCTATTGAAGATCAAGTGATTTGTTCCAAGATACCCCTCATTAGGTTTATTTAGAAACTATTTTATTTGGGGAGAAATAGATTTAATATAATTACTTTATATTATCCAATATATATAATCCATCCCATTACTTATTATAACAATCAAAAGTAGTGTTAAGAGGATATTGATAGTGGGGATAAATGTTCTAATTTTGTTTCATATACTAGAATTTTTTTATTTAATATTAATCTAAAATAAACCTAATGTATTTTACTATATATTATTATTGTTGTTGATATGATATAAAAAAAATTATTTTAATGAATATTATGCTTCTGAAGTGACAAAAAAATTAATTCGAAAAAATTAACTAATTCATAGAAAAGAGAATGAAATACCATGTCATTTAATTAATTGTACAACTTTTGATCATTGAAAAAAAAAAATGACTCGAAGTTGATTTTTATATATAACATAAAGAGTGTGTGATATTTTTTAAGATTAAATATAAATCCATGTATTAGTTACATTATTAATCACCCTTTTTCATGTCTTCTATTTTATTTTATAGTGAAACAACCTTAAACCTCATAAAATACCTTTTAAAAAGTAACATTGGTTAGTGTGGATTAATTTTTAACGTGAAGATAAAGATATCTTATTGTTCAATGGATATAATGCATATAATTTAAATTTTTCATAACCCTACTTTTTAACTGATCTTAATCAACAAGATAGATGTATATTAAGAAATGTATATCATGCAATGTGGGTAAATATCAAAGCAATGTTTATTTTTTCTGAAGGAATAAAAGATTTATTTGAATATTATTTCAATAATGAATTATTATTGGGTATTTGTGAAGGATAATAATTTTTAAATTTTATATTTTATAAAAATATTATTTTCTTAGTAGTCTGGGATTTAAATTTATCCCATTAATGGGTTTGTTACTTTTTTATTATTTTTGGATAAACACATATTTATTGTGTCAATGTTATGAAACACCACCATTGGTAAACCTAATTAATCAATAATATATACATTAGTGACTCCCCTGATTCCCACCTTCAATAATTTAATTGTTGACGACTAGTACTAAGGGAATAAAATTCTCACATATAAGAGATATTACCAAAAAAAATTAAAATGATTCGAATCCACTAATTAACTCTATTATAATAAGAAACTATCATAGTATATGTAATTTCATATAAAAAAAATCTAAATTATGAAAACAACTTCTATCACAAAAAACAAAAATCACAAACTCCAACATATATTAAACAACATAAACGAGCTAGAAAGGCCTGACATGATCTCTAACTTGAACCTATAGACATCAAAAGACACACACTCACACACACGCACAGAAACACACACACATAGTTATTTATATGGTTGATAATAAATTTATAATATCGTGAACCTATCCTTTTACACATATTCTCACATGATTTTATGCATAATTAACCATCAAATACAATCCAATGTTTGAAAAGTATATTGTATATAAAATATTAATTACATAATTATAAAATATGAAATGAAATTAAAGATATATTTTATTTAAAAATTATAGTGAGATCCTAACATCATTTGAGATCTTAAATGTACATAAGATATCCTAGGGAATACATGAAAAATAGAATAAGATAAAAATCCCAGTAATAAAATTAATACAGGAATAGGAAAAGCACATGAGATTGAAGTCATAAAATTTTCATAAAAAAATGAATCAAGAATAAACATATGTAATAAATAAAATATAGATAAATGGTATCATTTAATCATGGATATATAAGATTGTGGCATCAAAATACAATTTAGAATAAATATGAGTCAAGCGTAACTACCAAGTCTATATCACATGGTTAAAAACGTCCCATAAAAGAATTATGTTAACTCCCTACCCTAACATGATGTATCATGAATCAAAAAATTACCCAATTAATTTTAGTTCTATCTATTCACACCCATAACAACAATTTCATTCATATGTGTGACACATCAACAATTAAAACTAATGAAAAAATATAAGGCTTACCCAATGAATGAAATTGCTATCATAATCATGTCATAAGACATAACAAAATGGAAAATCATAATTTTTATGGTGGATGATTGAAATTAATTAATAATTGGTAATTAATAATGAAAAATAGGAATATATCATGATAATTTAATTGAAATTTAAGTGGAATAATATTTAAATAGTGTTTAAGAAACATTATAAATGAGCCACATTAGTTATATTTAAGGGGAAATTAAGAATATTATTTAATGTGGAAAATAAAATACTTGTTTACATAAAACCACAAATGAACTAAGATTATTTTACCTGGTAAAAATATTGATTTTATAGAAATATCTTAGGAATAAAAAATATTATGGAGTGGTCTTGAAAATGGATAAGAAAGCTTCATGATCCCATAAATCAGGCATTCTTATTCAAAAGAATTTAAATGTTTACCATGTAAAACATGTATTCTTCACTAATGAAATAATATTCGATGTGGATACATTTATTTGAATCACATGAAAATACATTATTAGGATTAGTGATGTATAATTAATAATTACATTTCGGTAAAGATAGATAATGTGTAACTCGAATGGAAAAATAGACATTTAGAGAGAGTCACATACCTTATGTTGGAATGTGTTCCACACGTGTTCTTCATGTTAAATATATTAAATATATATCAATAAATTAATTAATTAATAACTAATTAAAAATATATTTATATTTATTACAGTTTTATTAACATAATTTGTGAAAATGTTTATGAAATATATTGTTTATTTTCACTGTCTCGGGGGCATTTGTTTGATGGTTTCATGGAAGGTTCTCCTATTTATAATTAAATATGTTCTTTTAAAATTATAATAATTCTACGCACGTAAAATTATATATAATTTATTAACTTCAAAATATTTAAATTTTCCCATATATCATCATTTTTGTTTTGAAATGAATATGATTAATTATATTATATGTTAATGAAAAATTGTTTGTTTATTTTGGCATGTTTTTTACGACCATCAAGAACTAGTATCATTATATTAATATTAGGTGTATGTACTTAATATAGACCATTATGTAAATTTTAACACACATATTATAATAATTTTTAACCATAAAAATGGTTTTATGACTATCCTTGAATGCGACAATGATAGATCATTCATCCATAAAGGCGGTGAATCGACACTTCATAGATAATGTATTCATTTTTAATATAAAAGGGGATGAAATGGTATTTTATGATTGATATTCCCTTAATTTAATAAAATTATAGTATATATATATATGATATTATAGTTATCATGTGACTTATTGTTATAATGAAAGTGATGAGATCGAACAGGAAATTATTTTAAATAGAATGGTAGTGGATTTTACCTCTTGTCAATCGTTTCCTTGAGAACATCCTTAAGAAATTAGGGCATGATATTTTCTAGATAACACACGATTCTATAAATGGGGAGGAGTATTGGTAGGGAAGTGGGAAGAATATTATCAATATTAATGTCTTTGGAGGTGTGAGGAGAATTTGTGGTGAGTGTTGGACTTTATTATTTGAGGAGGGGTGTTTTGGGTTATTTAATTAAATTGTATATTATTTTGGATCAAGAATATCAAGTAATTTTTCATGTTAATATTTATAGGAATGAGTTCTTTTTATTTATAACTAAAGTGTTATTACTTTAGCCATTACTCAAAAATTCATGTCTCTAACTTAAAATTTTAAATACGGTAAATTATCGTATTCCTCTATTCACCAAAAAATAAACAATATTAGATTAATGAAGAAAATTATCCTTGACCAATTTTTAACATTTATACATCAAAAATGGTATCCTTTTTATAAAATTAATTATATATATATATATAATAAATTAATTTTTAATTAAAAGAATCATTTATTTGAACAATATTTATTTTCATATAATAATAGATTTTAAGTAACACTGAATATTTTATAAAGGTATCATAAAATTGTGTTATAAATATAAGAAAAAAATATTTATTTTTGAATATTTTTATGGATACAAATTTTATTTTGAATCATTATATTAATTATAAAATTGTAAATAAACATTTACGTTTTATAAATATACAGACACATAATTTATCATTTCTAAAACATTTATTTATATAAACTGTATTATAAATATATCATATTTGAATTGTCAAGTACCAAACAAATTTATTTATAATGAAATCGGTAATGTTACTATTCAATTGGACCAATTACTATTCCTATCAGTCATATTTCTATTTTAATGATCATTTTACCATTCGGTCTGTATAATATATTTAATTTTTATAAATATCACTTATTTTATTATTAATTTATGATAACATTATTTTTTTAGGTTTTATATTTTTTTATTTGTTTCATACTATATAACATAATTATAAGATGGAAAATTCAATTTATAAAATTCTAGATAGTTTTATTCATACCCCATATGAAATATTTCCCATAAAATTTCACTTTACATAGTAATGTGAAAATAGGTGATGGTACATCTATTATTTATTACCAATAATTAGAAAATAAAATATAAAAATAAGGACTGATAGAATAATTATCTAATATAAATATAAAAATGAAGCTTTTTACAAAGAAGTTTAAAATAGAATATAAAAATTATGTTTTATCCTAAGATTTTGATGGTTAGGATACCATTCTTTTGGTATAGGTTCTTTTATTTCTAAAAATACTACTTATATCGTTATTAATTTTTGAGAATAATATTTTTATTATGTTGTGTAAGTGATTTATGTGTTTTATACAATATAAAAAATTATATGAAGTGAAATTCCATTGATAAAATTTTTGTTAGTTAAATTCTTCCCACTTATGAAATTTCACCCCTAAAATTTCATTTTACATAATATAGTGAAATAAGTGAGGGTACATATATTGTTTCCTATCAGTAAATAGAAATTAAAAGCTAAAAGTAATTAGATCTTGAATACTTAGATAATAATAATATAAAAATGAAACATTGAACGTAGAAATGTAAACAAGAAAATGAAAATTATATAATATCTTGTGATCCCCTAAGTTTCAATGTTGGTTATCCATGGTGATTGAATTATCTATTGGGTTATTACACACATTTTCTGTTACTAATATCCAAAAATAACTAGAACATTCATCTTATACCAACTATAGAGGCTTTAACCTTTTACATATATTATTACATGATTATATGCATAAATAACCATGAAATACCAACCAAGGAACATGAAGTCCATGTCTTTGGATGGATATGAACATAATTATACAACATGAAACCCAAAAAAATTTATAAACTCCATAATGATCTATTATCTTCCTTTACGATCTTACATACTTATAGGATAACATGAAGATTACATGTAAAAAGGGATGAGCTAAAAATTCCCAATGAGGGAATAAACATTGGAATAAAGAATAGTACATCAGTCAGAACACATAACATATTGACATAAAAATACATGGATGAATAATAATAATATGGGATCATAAAATATAGAATATAGGATCATGTAATAATGGATACATTGGAATTTAGCATAAATATACAACCTAGTAAACACTTGAGTAAAGGCTAACTACAAGACTACATCACATGGTCATCAAAGTCTCTTAAAAGAATTAGGTTTACTCCATATCCCACCAAAACATATCATGAGAATAAAAATTACCCACTACATTGGAGTGATATCTAGGTTCACCAATCATAAATGTTCAATGAATATGTGTATCACATGATGAATTAGTCATAAGTAATAAATACAAGTGTTTCCCCTAGAGGGAAGTGCGTATCATAATCACGTGATAAGGCATAACCAAATAGAATATCAAAATGTTGTCCATAAAATAATATATTTAAATCATAATTGGACATTAATAAGTTAACATATGAATAAATAATGATAAATAATGTCCAACTGAAGTGGAAACCTATAGAATGTGTTTAATAAAATGTAGAAATGAGCCACTTTGGGAAAATTTAGTGGAAAAATATAAAATTCATTAAAGAATAAAAAGGAAAAATTGATTGAATAAAACTATAAATGAACTGAGATAGTTTTCCATGATAAAAATATAGATTTTAGAAAACTATTTGGGGATTATAATATATTATTTAGTAAAATTGAATATGGGCAATAATTTTGGTAGTTCCCTTTAATTGGGCTTTCTTATCGGGAAAATTAAAAAGGGAACCATATTAAACATGTATTTACCCATAAAAGAAATAATAATTTTTATAGGTAAATATTTTTTGAACATAAAAATAGAATTTAGTATGATAAAATAAGAATAATTTTGAATTACATTGAGGTAAATAGAGAGAATTTATAACTCGAATGAATACAATGGAGGTTCAGATATAATCTCTAACCTTATTTATGAAAGTGTTCTGCATGTGTGCCTAGTCACTTGGATAATCAAATTATATTGAAAAATTAATTAATTCAGATCCTTTAAACATATATTTCAAATATTATAATTATATCTAGTTCATTTATGTACATTGAGATGAGTTATTGAGTTTATTTTAGTTGATTCATGAGCATTTGTTTGATGATTTCATTATTATTTCACTTGTATATAATTATAGATGGTCCTATAAAATTAAATAAATATATAGAACATAACCTATTTGTTATTAATTCACTTCCTAAATTATAAATGTTCCATATAAGATTTTATTTTTTCATGAGGCTGATTTATTAGATTGTACAATCATGAAAAATGATTTGTTTATTTTGTGGATTTTTTGATGATCGTCGTGAACAAGAATAATATTCATTAATATTATGTTTATATAATGGTTATAGAACATTAAATATGTTTAAAAAAATATTATAATTTTGTGTATAAATAATTTTTTTAGACAATACTTTAAGGCGATAAGGAAAAACAAAAACCTCATTGTCCATGAAGTCAGTGAATCGACACAAAATGTTCAATGAATATGTGTATCACATGATGAATTAGTCATAAGTAATAAACATAAGGTTTGCCCATGGAGTGAAGTGCGTATCATAATCATGTGATAAGGCATACCCAAATAGAATATCAAAATGTTGTCCATAAAATAATATATTTAAATCATAATTGGACATTAATAAGTTAACATAGGAATAAATAATGATAAATAATCTCCAACTGAACTAGAAACCTATAGAATGTGTTTAATAAAATATATAAATGAGCCACTTTGGGGAAATTTAGGGGAAAAATATAAAATTCATTAAAGAATAAAAAATAAAAATTGATTGAATAAAATTATAAATGAACTGAGATAGTTTTCCATGATAAAAATATACATTTTAGAAAAATATTTGGGGATTATAATATATTATTTAGTAAAATTGAATATGGGTAATAAATTTGGATGTTTCCTTTAATTTGGATTTCTTATCGGGAAAAATTGAAAAGGTAACCTTATTAAACATGTATTTACACATAAAAAGAAATAATAATTTTTATAGGTAAATATTTTTTGAACATAAACATAGAATTTATTATGATATAATAAGAATAATTTTTAATTACATTGAGGTAAATAGAGAGAATTCATAACTCGAAAGAAAACAGTGGAGGTTCAGATAGACTCTCTAACCCTATTTATGAAAGTGTTCTACATGTGTGGTTAATGACTTGGATAATCAAATTATATTAAAAAATTAATTAATTCAGATCCTTTAAACATATATTTCAAATATTATAATTATATCTAGTTCATTTATGTTCATTTAGATGAGTTATTGAGTTTATTTTAGTTGATTCATGAGCATTTGTATAATGATTTCGTTATTATTTCACTTGTATATAATTGTAGATGGTCCTGTAAAATTAAATAATTATCTAGAACATAAATTATTTGTTATTAATTCACTTCCTAAATTATAAATGTACCATATAAGATTTTCTTTTTTAATGAGGTTGATTTATTATATTGTAGAATCATGAAAAATGATTTGTTTATTTTGTGGTTTTTTTATGATCATCGTGAACAAGAATAATATTCATTAATATTATGTTTATATAATGGTTTTAGAACATTTAATATGTTTAAAAAATATTATAATTTTGTTTAAAAATAATGTTTTAGACAATAATTTAAGGTGAAATGTAAAAACAAAAACTACATTGTCCATGAAGTCATTGAATCGGCACATAATAGATGATTTGTTTATTTTTAAGATAAAGGGGACGAGAAAGGATTTTATGATTTGTATTTAATTAACACAGAAAATTAAATTATATATATATAATACTTTTATTATCATGTAAATTTTTACTGTAGAGGATTCGATGATATAGATGAATAAAAAAAATAAAAGTGAAAGGTGGAGTATTTTATATCTGGTATATCATCTCCTTGAGAACCTCTTGAAGGCACTATGGTTTTTTCCTTTGTTGAGGCCAAAATATCCTAGACATTTTAAATATTCTTTTTAATGTAATTGTGAATAATTTTTAAATGAATCAAGGATTTGGTCATTTGAGGAGAAGGGCTAGTGAGGCGTAGTATTTATAGGGGGAAGGGAGTGGTGTTATTATTATTTTATTCATTTGTTTATTATTTTGGATCATTAAATTTAAAAAGTGTTTTTTATTAACATATGTACAATAACTAGTGCATTTTAGTTCTAATTAATAAATTATTACATCATCCACGAATAAAAAATTCATTAATTTTCCTTAAAATGTTAAATATCGTAACATACCATATTCAACTATTCACCAAAAAATCAACAATTTTATATAAATCCAAAACATTCACTCCAAATATTTTTTGACATATAGATTTCAAAAAAAGAGATCCATTTTATGAAAATTGTTTTCTAAATATGCAGAATTTAATTTTTAATTAAAATGTTCATTTATTTGAAAAATACTGCTTTTATTATTATAATCGATTTTATGACACCTTTTTAAAATTAATAAATGTATAATAAAATTATCTTATAATAATAAGAAAAGATAATATTAATTTTTGAATATATTTATCAATCCAAATTTCCTCTAAAATCATTACATTAATTATAAAATTCTAAATAAACATTTATATTTAATAGATATGGCTACAAATATTTTATCATTTTAAAATAATTTAGTTATTTCTACCATGATATAAATATATAATATTATTTATAGGATAAGAGTATTTAATTAATAGTTTCATAGAAGAGGTTACTATTCTAGTTTATTTATTACTCTTCTTAATGGACATATTACTAATCAAATGGCCAAGTTACTATCCCATCGGTATAAGTATATTATTTCAATAAATTCAATTTATTTATTTCAAAATTTGTGCCATGAATTATTTTATTATGTTATATATGTGACATATTTGTTATATAATACACAAAATGATTATAAAATAATTAGATTTTTAAATTCCAAACATTGAAATTTAACATAAGTGATCGCTAAACTATAATGGAACGATGAACAAGAAACACCAATATGAACCCTCGTGAGGAACCCATAAATACTAAAACAACATCCCATAAAGAATAATAAAAAATTAAAATATATGAATACTTTATATATTTAATGAATAAATATTTTTATTCCTTGCAAACAAAGAACAAAATATAATCCTCATTGGGAAATTTGGTCAAGAGAGTTACCTTGTATTGACCAAATCGTCACACAAAGAAACATTCTAAGGCTCAATCCTATGAGATTTTTCTTTGAAAAAAATTATGAAATGGATACCTAGGTAATATAAGGAGAATAAGGAAATAAAATGAAATATTGAAGCACCCCAATTTAATATATAATCTAATAAAACCCGATATCATGACATGTTAGGTACTCATCCCGTATTGATTATCTTGAATGAAATGATCAATATATGATCACCCATTACACCTTTCCCCTTTTCATAAGGTAAAAAATGTTTCATCCATTAAAAAATGTTTCAACTAGATATTTTAATATAAATATTATTCAAAAATATGTGTATACCAAATGAAATAACAAGCGTAAAACAAATGATGACATAATATTAAAATATTATTATATAACTGTTATAATACTGATGTTTAATTAGTGGGTATTAATAATTATAAATAAAATATGAATGATATGGATAAAAAATTTCAAAAAAATACTTATAGATTAATGTTATTTTGTGAATGAGTAACAAAATATTTTTTAAATCAAAATTTCATATTCTACAAAAATGATTTTTATAAAATTGTATATGTAGAATTTATGTTTAATTTAATTCACATTTATGAATTTTATTTTATAAAATGAAAATAATTATTTAAATTTGAATGTTAAAATAATAATAAGATTTCTTTTTATTTTTTTGAATATGTTGATTTTTAGAGGATAGTGATAAATAAAAAAATTAAAATAACTATCATTATTTTTACTTTAAATAAAAGTAATTTCACTATTCTATTTGTTACCAATTTTTGTTTAATGATAAATAATATTATTTTTAAAAATAAAAATAAAATTAATTCCATATGAAAATAAATTATACATGATTTTGGTATAAAAAAATTTAGGATTAAAATAGTCATTTTCTAAAAAATCATTATATTTGCAAACATTTATTTAAAAAAATATAACTAATTATAAAAATTTAACTTTATAAAATATATTTTAAATTTAGAATTAGTATTATAAATTTATTTAAAAACATCAATTTTATTTTTATTTGTAATGAATTCAATTCTTGGAAAAGTTTATGACCCCAATAATTTGTAAAATATGATTGTATGGATTGAAAAAATAAGAAGATGATTTCAAATATCTCAAAAAACATCTTTATTTCACATGATGTATGATATTCTATTAGAATAATCATATTATTTGAAATATTTTGTTTTTATTTCTCTTTATATTGATTATAACCTTTATATTTTTAATTTATGAGAAGTTATAAAATTCCTCTCTCAAAATTATTATGTTTCTATGATATGAATATAGTTAAAAATGATATCTGACTGAATATATTTGAATATATAGAATAAAAACTATTTACTATACTAATTTATTTCTAATATCTAGTGATGAAATAATTAACGAGAACAGTTATGCACAGCTGATGCAACACCTGTAGAAGTAGTAGAAAAATAAAAAAAATAATTTTTCAACCATTAAAATAATATTTTTGGTTGATTTATGGTATTTATAAACATTTATTTTAAAATTATAATGTATTAATTATTTTTTAATTTATTTGTAATCTAATTTCATTGTTATGTTAATTCATTTAAGGTCTAAATCTGTGAATTGTCATGAAAACGAGGATAGATGATATATTGTGAATAAAATTTATTTATAAATCTGTAAAAACTAATAAAAATAAAAAATTTATTCATTTCTATCGGAAATTGTTTATCTAATAATTAATGTTTCATATATGTCCCACATAAATTTTTAAAATTAATATTTAACATCCTTAAAGATTGAAACACTCCATAAATTCAACTGATTTTTTCCTATAGAAAGGGAATCACATCAACCTTTTCAAAAAGAACTAATGTTTTTACTTATCTGAAAAACATAACCAAATCCATTTTACATATATATTCCCACATAAAAAATCACCTAGAGTGACCATACACATCACATTATAATTATTCACGATCAATTCAGAGGTGGATATCAAGATTGATTATATAAGTCTTAATTAAATTAATTTATGTTTACTTCTTCTTCTTCTACCCAATAAAATTCTCAAAAAACCGGTCTATAGAACCAAATAAATTTATAATATATATTTTATTTTTATTATCTTTATGATAAAACCATTTTACATAAACTCTTCTATTTAAAAGGATATGAACACATCACTCGTGCGAACATGTGTACTGCCCAATTCATGAATCGATGCAATTAGTTGTTTAGTAAAAGATTATGTAGCTTGATCTAAAGATCTTATTAATTATAATATAAAATATTTATATCTAATTTATTATTTTCATAAGATAATAAATTCCATACATTTATATCATTCTATATATTAGATAATGATAATGTATCTCCTGCGTACAAGTGGACTACCACCTCCATGAAATAATATTATTTGTTTTTCATTACCATCTTAAATGGATAGCCATAATGACGAAAATATTTAATAAAAGAAAAATTTACAAAATATTTTATATTATATATAGTTAAAATATTTCCCTCTTAAATGATTATCGCGAAATTATAAAATGAAAAAATATGTTCATTCGCTCGTACTAACTACCATCTCCAAAAAATGTTGTAATTCAATTATCATAACAACCTTAGATTGTTTTTAAGTGTATTTAATAAATTAATTGTAATAATATATAATTTTAAGGAATCTATAGATGTTGAAACCTCAACCATGGTTTTAGGACTGAAGGCTTCAAATAGGAACATTCGAGGAAAATGGAAAAGAAAAAACCTAAAATATTATTTAAATAACGAATTATAATAATATTGGTGAAAAAAATATATGAGTTAATGTTATATAGTAATTTAAAATAAAATAAATTTCCTTGTATACATTTATAATAAATATAAATTTAATGTATTGATAAAATTTAAATTTGTTCAACAAATTGGAAGTCGGTTGTAATAGATTTCTCAACTTACTTTTCATTCTTTGTGACTTATTCCATCATCACGATATGTTTTATTTAATGTGGCATATAAACTAAAATATTAATTTATCATACCAATAATTTATTTCATTGAATTTTATTTTAAAATAATTCCCTATTTCCCTCCTTCAATGTTATTAAGATTCAACATCTACTAATGTCTAATATAATTTTATTTTAATTATTATTTGATATGTTTTAATGTATTCATCTCGAAATATTTTCCTCTAAATAAAAGAATCTCAAATTGTCTAAACAAACTTATTATATCTATTTTAGAAGTTTTTAAATATAATTTTAATCTAATTTATACAATTTTTTACAATGGATACAAAAAGAATGCTATAAAAATCATTTGTAATGGTGAATTTTGACTCTTTTCACCAAAGTGAAAAGAATATTTTTTTGTTATATAGAATTAATTCATTTATCATCTATCATTTTCTTAATAATTGTGAATATTCCTCTTAAAATTTCTATAGTTATTAAAATAAGATACTATTCCAATTCTTCATGGAATTTTTAGTTTTAAAATTATATATATATATATATATCCTCATTATAATGAGAAAAATTATTTTGATTTAGCTTTTGGGATGGATGGAAAATTTAGTTATCTTTATAATGAAATGTAAAATTTAGAATGTATTTTGGTTAAAAAAATTTATTATTTTGAATTACTTATGAATGTGTGAATGAGGAGTGAAGCCAAAACCTTATAAAAATATATCCATAATGTGATGGGTAGGTCAATTAAATCCCATAATCATATTGGGAAATGAGATGGAGTTATCTACAATATTTTACTAATAAGATAATTTATAAAGAGTTAATTTCTTATATAAAGTGGTGAGTTCAAATGATATTTTTTATTTATAAGATAATTTCATTGGGGTTAACTTTTATTAATTTAATCTAAATAATTGATAGTGTTAACTTCTAAAAGATACTCCTAAGAGAATGTTGCAAATATCGTATTAGGTTATTCCTTGATGAAAGTATTATTACCTAGGTTTCACTCATGGATTCTATATTCTGGAAGATGGGGTTTCATATAAATATTTTAATATCATAATTTATGTAATTTGTAAATGGTTTAAAAAAAATTTATGATCTACTAATGGTCAATGTTTAATTTATATAGTAAATATTTCATCATCTATGATTTTTCAGTTATTCTATGATATAAAATGTTTTAAGAAAGCATTTGTATTTTAGATATGATTTAATGTGTATGTAACGAATTACCTCGATCTCAACATACCAATATATTTAAATTTAGTTTTACATTTGAGTTTCCAATAATTTTAAATGGTTTAATGAATTAACAATCATATTATATCCCTTATTTTCTGTTGTTTGTTTCATCCATTATTTTATAATGTTTATTCGTAATGATTTCAGATGTGTATATATTAAACAATTTTAAATGATTAAATATATTCAATTAAGACATTTTCTTTCTAAAATCTTGGATTGTAAACATAAGAATAAATTTTTTTAAAAAACAAATATGAGACATTGAGTGGAGGTTTATATTTTATATTATAAGGAATTGATATGATTGATTTTTTTCGTAATTATAAAAAAAATATCTGAAATGATCATCAAATTGTTAGAAAGTTAAACCCTTATTTTAAATCATATAAATGATAATTCTATATGTTATTTGGAATTTTTGTTGGTATGGAATGAATGATTTATATAACTCTAGAGGTATAGATGATTCAGATGAGGGCATTTTAAGATATTTATATTCTATCATGGGTTAATAGTTATACAGTGGTTTTTTTACAAAAATATTTATTATTTTATATGATGAGAGTTTATCATTATTTTATATACGTTAGGAATCATTTATTGGAATAATTCATTTGATATTAATATTTGTTTTAGGGAAAAATTATTTTGAAAAACAAATTAGTATTTTTTCACATATGTTGGAAGGTATAATTAACTTTTATGGTCTATAAATCTATTAACGTTGAGGTAATTATAGAAATATATTATGATTGGTTAATAAAATTTTAAAACATATGTTTTATTTTGTAGATAACCATGGGATTGAAAATGATTTTTTTCCTAAGTGATAAATGTAATTTTTAATGTACTTCACTCTAGTGGGAATATTATATGAATAAGTCAAATTAAATATGATTATATTTAATAATAATTTTTTTGGAATTAAGGTTGAATTATATATTGAAGCATATATGATTTTATTGAGGAATTATGATGATTAAAATTATTTTAAAATGTTTCTTATATTTTGTTATAATATATGATTTCGGAATATGGGTTTTTGGAATGTGAATTTCTGGGTGGTGGATGTTACATTAAGATAACTATTAAGTTGTTCGTAGAATTTTTTTTCAAATAATTTTAATTTTTTTTAAATATTTGTCAAACATGTTTAGATGAGTATTAATGATAATTATTAACAAATAATTTTTTAAAGTTTATTTGTTATTTCTGAGGTTTTTATGGCTGTTGTACGATGGTTTATTCATATTAGATATTAGATTAATGATTTAATAAAATTAATCTTTTTTATAAAATAATTAAAAGAGATATATATGGTAAAAATAGTTTAGAAAATAATATCCACTTAATGATAATTCCAGTTATTCATCTCAATAAAATTCATCAAGGGTATTTTTAAATTAGAAAGTGACAAGGAGAGCTAAAAAACAACTTGTGGAACTACTAATAGAAGAAATTGTTTTTTTTTGTTTTAATGAAATAATGTAAGTATTTATATCAGACACTCTACCTCAAAAGAAAAATAATTCCCTAACTCTTGAAAGAGGTAAATAAATATATAATCTATTATGTAAAAAACATTACTCAACTATTAATGTATTATTTTAGTAACATATTCACAATTATCAATCTCAGAATGGTAAATGTATGATTTATGAAATATTATGAAATGATAAAATTTATGTTATTAAAAATTAACAAAATATTATTTTCAAATTTTTTTATCAATTAAAAATAAATTGTATTTGATTCCATAAATAAAAAAATAAATAAATTTATATATCTTCCATAGTTTGGAATTTTTTTAGAAAAATTTTAAAATCAATATTTATGGAAACAAGATAAAAATGTGAAGAAAAAATTATATAAGTGGTGTATAATATAACAACTAGATATTTTAATATGAAATGAATACCATAAAGAATTTCATGTAACACACATAATACTGATCATAATAAAAAATACAATATACTATTAAAATATAGTTATTTTACCATTATAACCATGTCTTCAGATTTTTAGGTATAAATTAGATTAGTTGAAATATGAAATATATATAAATATGTTATTTTTCATAATAGCTATTTTTTGATTACTATTTAGGATATATGAATTCATTATTAAATAAAATTTATATAACAATAAGGGATATATTTTTTAAAAAATTGATTTGTGTTTGTAATATATATCTATCAATGTAAATCAATTTCATTGATATTGATTATTGGTTTTAATGGAATATATAGGTCATAAATTTACTTAATAATTAAATTCATTTGAATGTAATTCTTAGTTAATGAATGAGTATAAATTAATATTATTTTTTAAAAACATATTTTCTTCATAATTCATTTGAATTTTTTTATGTGTAGATATTTTAATTAATTTTGTATAATATAAAAATTATTATTTTATAAAATAGGAACACCTTTTTAAATCATCATGTCAAGATTATATAAACACAATTTTTTTTACTTTTAAAAATATTATTATTTTGTGGTGAATAATGAAAAGAATAAATCATTTATTTGATTACAATTAATCAAAGTAATTATAATATTCCATTTTGTTTTTTATTTTTTTAATGAAATGTTGTTATAATTTTACGTGACGCAATACAATTAATTTTATGTAAATAATAATTATTCATGATTTTGTAATAAAATAATTTTGGTTTTTAAAATTTTAATTTACGAAAAGTCATTTCTTCATTGGATTTTGTGAACATATATTTTATGTAAAATTTTAAAATTATATAAATTTTAGCTTAGAATATGGGTTAAAGTATTACACTTATAATATTCAATTAGTTTTAAAATATAGATTTAATTTTTAATTATAATGTATTTTGACAATGGAAAAATTTTATCACCACTTTAATTGGTAAAATAATTTAATTAGGTCGAAAATATGAGATAAAATTTTAAAACCCCACAAACACTTGAATTTATTAAATTTTAAGATTTATATTTTTTAATAATTACCCTATATTAAAATATATGGATTTTTTTCCAATTACATTTTGTTATTAAATATAAATTCTTTTAAGTCAAATGTAATTATGAAATGTACCTCTATGGAAATTATTCGATTTTCACGATTTGAATATTTTAGAAATTATATATGAATGAATATAGATGGTAATAATTAGTAATAATAAATTGTCTTTTTTATATTTTTTAATTTTATATATTATATGATTACCTATAATGATTATAAAACTCTTATTCAATTAATGTTGTAGTAGTAAAAAAATTATGTAAATGATTTTGAAAACATTAAAATTTAAAAAATAGATAAATTGTAGTGTTAAAACAATTTAATCAATAATAATGTAGGATTATTTGTGGTTTATTCATTTATATTCAAATTATATTTTTTTATTGAAGTCATTAAAGTCAAAATTATTGAATATTAATATAATTGCCTTTAAAATGATATTTAATGTTCAAAAATTATTTTTAAATAAAAAAAATAAAAAAATGAATATTTATTCATTTGGATAAGAAACTTTCCATCCAATTTTCCATGTTTCATGTATTATTCCCTTATGTTTTCTAAAATAACATTTCTCACCATTAATAAATGAAACTTTGTGAAAATGGTATTAATATTTTCTAATTAAAAAGAAAAAAAACATCAATTTAAAAAAAACTATATGTGTTCTCAATAAAAAATATACCAAAATAAAACAGTCAACATAAATTCCCTCATACCAAATACAATAGAGTTTCCCTATACCATTCTAATAAGGGATATAATATCTATAAGATAGATGATATAAAATTAAGAGGTATAGGACATAACCGATTTCGTTTATTTTTATTTCTTCTACTTCTTATTTTGAATCTATAACATAAATTATAATATAATAAATGAAATTATCTCCAATATAATAAAATTTTATTAATTAAATTGTAAATCCATTTTATATCATCTTTATGATTCAATGAAAAATTCACACTTTGCTCGAGCATACGTGTGAATTCCCACATCTATGAAGCTATATGATTCATTTTTTTAATATCACACAAAAATCATTATTAATATGGAAATAATGAGAATATAATTTTTAATGAAATATTTATTATTCTTAAAAGATATTATATTACTTTGATCAATATACCTCAATTTATTGGAAAAATATAATGTCACTAATGTGTTTTTATGGAATACCACCTCTGTGATGCTATTTGATTCGTATTTCAATATCGTCACACATGGTTGGTCATATTTATGGAATTAATGAATGAATATGAAATTTATAACATATTTATTCGTATGTAAAAGTATAATATTTTATTTTTTATTAAATTTCATCCAATTATGAAAACGAAAATGTCTTTGACATAAATGTACGAACTACCCTCTCAAGGAGATCATGTAATTAAAATTTTCTTATTATCAAAAATGATTTGTTTAAAAAATGATTTGATATATAAAAATGTTAATTATAATATTTTTAGGAATATATATATTATTAATCCATGATCATTATGATAATATTGAAACTATTTAATAACAACATTCATGGGAAACATGACACATAACACCAAAAAAAATTATTTGAACAGATGACTAAAATTAGATGGGATACAAGTAGTTTTGATCAAATGGTATATAGTATGATATATATAATTACGATATTGATGTAAAATAATTCTAAATATAATATAAATGTGGTTATATTCAGAATGACTAAGCGAAATTTTTAGGTATGAGATTTCATATCTCAATTCCCATTTCTTGTAGATTATGCAATCATCACCAGATGCTTTATTTTTTCTCATATATAAAAGCATATAAAAATGAATTTTTTAAAAAATTAAAAAAATACTGAGGTTTAAGAATAAGTTTATGTTTATCTCCTACATTTCTCTTTTTTATTTAGATGTTACTATTGTAATAGGGTATTCCTTATAAAATCAATGTTTAAAGTGTTTAAATGTTTTCTTTGAAACACTTTTTCCCCAAATCCCTAATTCTTAAAATTTTTCCAGTGTCACTATTTATAATTTGAAGGGTGTTATCAAAATTAAGATTTAACTATAAAAACAATATTTTAATATAAATTTCCTTTATCAATTTTTGAATGGGTCACTTTCAAATTTATCCACCAAAGTGAAAAATAATTTTTTTTAACATATAGGGAATGGGAAAATATTTTTTTATTCCTATAATTTATTTACTCTTAATATTAAGAAAAAAAATATCTATTATTTTTTAATGATTATTTATTTCCCTCTAGTATTTAAATTTTTAGTTTTAAAATATTTTCATAAGAAAATGTTATTTTTTTCATTTTTATGATATAGATGAAACTGGATTTTTATGGGATAGAATAATAATTTTATGGTTTTATATGGATAATTGAATGCAGTTTAATGTTTTTATACTAAAATATGAAACATGGGAATTATTTATGAATGTGGGAATAGATAGTGGACCCAAACACCTATAAGACTTGTTCATTTTGTGAAGTGTGGGTATATTAATGCACTCTATGGAAATGGTTAAAACGATGTGGTTAGATGTTGTACGTTACTCTTAATAGAATTTGGATTGATATAATTACTCCTAAGATGTGATGGATTTGACAAATTTAATTAACTCTAAGTATAATTTGGATAGTGAGAACATGTAACATGTAACTACTTATATGTGAATTAGTTATCTAATATAAGAAACTCCTTATAGAATATTGGAAATATAATATTAAGTTATTCCATGGTGATTTAATGATGCCAAATATTTATTACATAGTTAATCTATCAATGAAATTAGGTTTTTAGGTATTTTATATTTCAAAAGGGAAACAATGAGTTAACAATTTGAAGATAATTTTTTTATTTTCTAAATGTAAAAAAAATTCCTTGGTAAATCTTTTATTGATTAAGATTTTTTAATTTATTCTTTCTTAAAAAATGTTTTATGAAAATATAGGTTATTAACGATTATTTCAAAAGTATGAAAATGATTATTTTTTCGTAAAAGAGTATATTTTGTATAGTGGAAAACATATTTATAGGGTTTTATAAATCCAAAATAGATTATCAAGTTTCATTTATTTTTTATATTCATTATCAATCATTTATTTCACTATCTTACATTTTTTTTGAAATTTCACCATGCCTATGGATGTGTAAAAGTTTTTGAAACATTAATGCTGTGATGAGATGAATAATAAAAAACATCATGATTGAAACATGATTGTAAATCAATGATCCTAGTTTTGAGAAAAAAAATCATTGATTAGATTTTTTTCAATTTTATTATAAGGTTTTGACCTGATAATGTTTTTCCTAATCCTCAAAAAACTTCATTTAATTGATCGCTAAATTATTTAATGTATAACTCTTTCTATTATTCATTTAATAAATAGTTTTTTATGTTATGGGGTGTGATGAATAAATATTATCATGGTATGGATATGAGTGTCCGAACATATCATTAAACACACCAAAATCATGGTGTGACACAAAAAATCGATACTCATATTGAATAATCCTTAAAAATAACATGACATGGCCTATAATCCCTGAAACAATGAAACCCTATATAGAAAAAAATCATACTTTATTCTATCATTGCACGAAACACATCTGTTACTCTGTTACAAGGATAATTGAAAAATAAATCAAAGTAGGATTTATATTTAATAGTTAATGGTTCCCCATATACCAAAATTATCAGTAAGGCACCTCAAACTATGACAAAAGCCTTTCATTTCCTAAAATATATGAACTTTAAACAATGTGGATCATAACAATCCTGGATTAAAGAAACAATTTTTGACACAACATTATGCCAGGAGACATTCAATCACACCGTAGTAGATTCTTTCATTGAATCATTCCTCAAAAAACCAACCATACTCATTCTAATGCTTCAAATACATCCCCAAATCATACGTAGACTCCATAAACACATGATAAATATTAAACTAAGGGTTAATAGAAAATCAATACATTATATCACATACCACTTAAGTGATTAAAATTCATAAAAATAAAATTAAAAACTAGGTTGGAATTGTAATGGAACTAGGAATCATTCACTCTATTAGAAACCTATAATGGATCTCAATATGAAAATGATTACAAAAATTTCATCAATGGGTGTGGAATAATATCATTAATCATCATAAATTATCTAATAAATTGATCCAAGGTACTATATATCATATCAAAAAAATAAATAATTCCTAAAATATACATATTGTGTATTCATATGGGATAGACATTCCCATATAGAATTTTGTAATTCATATTGTTTCTACATGACAAAAACCTTGAAAATAGTGCGACCACATATCACCTTCTCATAATTGTGATGAATTTGATTAGGTTGTTCATCAAACATTTCATTGTATTTAATAAGAAACTATCCATATTCATTAATAACTGAGTATAAATGAAGATAAAAATTAAGGTGAAATAAATGTAAGATGACATGAATCCAATCAACTTAATGAGCGAGTTCCAATTAATTTGAAAATTCATTAATACAATCTCACACATTGAATAGCCCAATAATTTTGGGGAAACATTTACACCCATGACTGCAACTTCACATTCCACAATCAGAATTTAAATTTAAGAACAAATCATTTCATATTAGAAATTCTATGGAATTTTTGTTATAATTAGTAAATGAGTTGTTATGATCTGAAGTTCCCATCATTCCTATATCAAAAACCAACCCCTTCTTTTTCATTCTATAAATTAGTTTATTTCTACGAATTATTAACTTGCCTAAAACATTCCAAAACAAAAGTTATATGTAAGGGGAGACAGACAATACATAAAATGAATCCATATCAATACTGTGGTTATATCTATTATTGTAACAAAAATAAACCAAATGGAGTTTTATTACCACAAAACTAAAAATTCAAAAAATAAATGAACACAACCTATCATAAAATGTTTAGACAGTCCACCCTATCAGACCATCCATATTCTTAATAAATTATGTGTTGATGCACAACTAAGGGAGAAAATATTACTTTATACCTATACACACTCATGATATAATATAAGGATTATGAATACATAATATAACCCCCTAAACATAATGTTTCATCACAAAATTATCTAAATACTTTTGTGATAATGAATTATCATTTTAGAATCCTTAATTATCAATTGTGGATATGAAATTATAAAATAGTCCATGGATGCCTAGATATAAACATATCCACCTTGAGTTTATGTTAAACTATTAACAAAATCAATCAAAATTTCCAAAAAATTTATGAATAGAAAATGTTGTGTTCAAAAGAACCCACCCATAACACAATGTACAATCATTACCTAATGAAATAATTGACACTGAAATATGAATCTTACGAATGCCATCTTTACAAAATATTTCAATATGTTCCCCATAAAAGAAAAATACATATTTTTTGCATCAAAATTTATTCCAAGGGTGTGATTTGAAACATATAAATATCCACATCACACATACCAAAGGGAATGAAAATATTTCCCTTGAACAACACCCATTTCAATTCATCCTTAGAATATCCCTTATGGGAATAAAAAAACATAATATTCCAAAACATACACAGTAGAACAAGAAAATTGATATTATTCCACATTGTATATCTTGTATTATTGTATTTCAATCTGATTGAGAGACAATTTACTGTTAACATTAGTAATATTAATATGTATCCCAATAATATCCTCCAATACTCACCATGCATCCCCAGGCTCATGAAAAACAACCAAACGTGACTTCATTATCATAATTTCAAAAATAAAATTACATTTACTCGGTGAATAAAAAATCAAAATGTAGTAATATATCTTGAATTCTACCCACCATTAACACCATGTCATTATTTCACATTCGGATAATATATATCCAAAAATATTGTTATTTTCGAAGTCTAACAAGTACGAACAGAATAGATAGTGATAAAAAAATGTTTAATGTAAAAATTATTGAATAGTTATTGAGAGAATTATTTTTTTTTCATTTTAATGGTGTTTTTATTAAGTATTCCACTCATAGATTATTAATTTATGTTCAATAAGAACAAAACCCAAGGAAAAACCGAAATCAGCATAGACAACCTTAAGAAAATATCCTTATGTAAATGAAAAACATGATAACTAAAAAAATAATATTTTATGTACTAAAAATAATCATTTAACTGTTTACCAAATATGAAGATCTGACATTTCATTTTCCTATTTTTTCAAAGAGTCATTATATATAATAAAATCTCTACAAACCTCAAATAATATCTTATGAGCTTTAGAAAACTCTGAACCTCCATAATATTCCTATGGGATAACTAAGAATAAACCTTATGGATATAATAAATATTTAAAAACAATCCTCTTTGATAAATGACATTTTCAATGAAATAGAGAGTGTCATGCAATAAATTATATTTTGAGAAATTCAAAAATATATAATTTAATTAATGAACCTTTAAAATGGATGATAAATACTCTATATTCTCTTCATTATAATTATAAAACCCAATAAAATAATCAATTAACACCACAAAAAACCTATCAAGAAACTCACATAACAATGATTTTACTTGTCTCATAAAAAATAATAAAGAATTCCTAACATTGAATGGAATTACAATGATCTCATAGTTCCCATAAAAACATTTAAATAGAGCCTTCAGAATATCCTTATCCATCACATAAATTAAATGATACCATAATTAAAAGTATATCTAAAAAATAATCTATCTTAAAGACCCATAAAATTCAAGGGAAATTTTGTCTTAATTTTATTTGAAATTTTACAAGAACGCCGTTTCTGACGGCACCTGATTCCGAGGTCCGGTGTGCCCGGAATCAATTTCCAAAGTTTGGCTCTGGTACGTTCAGTGGACGAAGGAGTGGGAATTTCTAACATTTAAACCGATGCTCGGAATCGAATTCTGAGGGAACCGATGGAACAGCAACGCTGGTAATTGCTTAGAAACTCATGTTCTGGAGTTTCTTTTACACGAGTGTTGATGATAAAAATTGTGGAAATTTATTTTATAATTACTCTAAAATTTTTATTATTTTTACTCTAAGTGTTGTTCTTGATGGAAGTTGGGTAACCACCCAACCTCCCTTGGGAGGTTATGAGGGTGGTGGGGAAAACACAAACCACACGCCTTCATATTCTCTAACCCCCCTCAACTCCCACATTAATTTTGATATCCGAAGTTATAACATATGACTTAAATGTAATATTTTTAATTAGGTGAGTTGTGTGAAGTTAAATTGAATTTAAAACTCTTGAAATTCAAATGGTTAGGTTGTGTTAATAAAATAAGACATGTTCTTATTTTATTTTTGGTTAGAGTTTTGTAATCTTGAGAGGATTGGGAAGCATGAGTATTCTTATTCTTCAACCTCGACGAAGAACGCGAAGACCACCTCCTCCGAAGAATGCGATGTCTCTTTTCGCAAATGTTCTTCAGCGACACGACGTTCTTCTTCCGCATCGTCTCTTCCGCGACGGTTTTCCGCGACAAAATCTCCATCAACGACTTCGAATCCTCGCTAAGCGACGTTCTTTTTCCGTGACGCCTGACCTCCGTGATGCTCATCTTCCATGGCTCGTTGACAAACATCATTCTTGAAACCGAGGTAGGGGTTTATTTTTGAGTTCGTGTTTTCTTCAAACTTGTCGATCTTCGTGGATTTAAACCTTTTGTTATCGAATAACGTGAGGGGGTCAGACCGCAAAAACCTGGCCAACCCTCCTCCTTAATCTTCATGTTGATTCCTTGTGGATTGGTTCAGGAAGGCGTGGTGATGTCGCACCACGTGGATTCATGCGGAAGAAAATGTGCGGCGTCGTCGCACTGCACCATGGAAAGAAGTCTAAGAACGCGATGTCGTCGCGCCGCGTCGAAGAAAATCGAAGGTGTTGCGGCCGGAGTGTGGCTGCGGTGGAGGGATGTGGTGCCTTTGCGCCCCGCCGAACGACAAGGGCCGCCTCGGAGCAAGGAGACCGGCAGCCGGACCGGGCCGCCGGCGTCAGAGCCGGAAGGGGACCGGCCACCACCTGTCCCGTTGAGGAGGAACCGGCCTGCCAGGTCGGGCCGGATGAAAAAGCGAGGATCTGGGGGAATTAAATTCCCTCGGCCGGCTTCAAACGGCCCCCCATTAATGGGGGGGGGGGGTTACACAGGGGGGCAGGAGCCCCCCCTTTGCCGAAACGACCCGGTTCGGGCCGACCCAGGGGGTCTTGGGCCGGGTCGGTCAGGGCCCGAAACCCCCATTTTCGCACCAATTGTATTCAAATGCCCATAACTCGAGCTATGGACCTCCGATCGATGTGCCGTCAGTAGTGACACGATCCATGGAATGAGACGGTCGTTCCGAAATATCTTACTCAGGGTTTCAGAATACTTTGAGTTCGGCCGGGTTTGTTCGTACACGAAACCAACCGGGCCCTCGGAGCGGAAACACTCATATCTTGAGCTACGGACGTCCGATTGGCATGACGTCGACATTGTTGAGTTCCTCTTAGTGAGAAGGAACTTTTGTCATACTCCGCCTGAGGTTTGGACGTAGGTGGAGTGCGGTCGGGTTGGTTTTGCCTTAAAACCCAATCGGGCCCTTGGGACGAAAAAGCCAATAACTCTCAAACTGGGCATCCGATTGACGCGCCGTCTGCGACGTTGAGTTCCTGTTGACGATATGGAACTTTTGGATACATTAACTCAGGACTCTGTTTCAGTTGATGTATCAGCCTCTCGGCTCGTGGAGCGGACCCTCCCGAGCAAGCTTGCTGTGTGCGAGATCCCTAGTGCTGGCTCCGACTGCTACTGTGACTATGATGACGACTGTGCAGAGATCCCCAGTGGATTCGACGACGACGACTACAACACTCAGTGATCCTGTGTGGATCAGTGCTACTGATCATGTGTGGGTCCGATCTTGTGTGGGTTAGTGCTCAGCGGTTCTATGTGAGCCAGCGCCAACAGATCCTGTGTGGGTCCGATCATGTGTGGCTCCGATCCTGTGTGGGTCTTTGCGGGGGTTAGTACCTATCGATCCTTTGTGGGTCTGACGAATTAGATGGATCAGTGATCATCTCTATCGTCTTTCGAAGAAGTATACCTGTGTGAGCTGAATCCTGTTTGCTTTCCTGTGTGGATTGTGTTGTGTTATCCTGTGTGGATTACGTTTTTCTTTCCTGTGTGGAATAAGTATACTTTCCTATGTGGAATGAGTTGTACTTGGTCTCCGAGGTTGGAGCGTATTAGAATTGATGACTTAGGTATATGTATGGGAATATACCTAAGCAGTGTCGGTTGTTACTTCATGATTGTATCTGTCCTTTGTGGATTTTGGGAGACCTTCAGGGGTCTCGGGGTCCCTACAGAGTAGCATCTACTCACCCCTGCACGGGATATGCCCACACTATGTTGTGTTGGTTGCAGAAGAAGTACATCATTGATCATGGTTGAGGCTAGCAGAGCAGGACAATACCTGGAGGTGGACCACTGGGCGGGACGTACTCGGAGTAGACGGCGGGACCAGAGGAGCAGTGGATCTATCTGTACTCACCCTTCAGGTGGTATATCTAGTGGACTGCTCGGCATAGCAGCTTTACTTTAGAGTTGCTGTTTTTCCCTTTCAAGTTGTGCTTTATAGTTGGGCTTGTATTTCCTGCCCCTTTTACTTTCTGGACTTACTGTTGTACTCAGTTTTTACTTAGTGATTACTTCTTCCGCTTCTACTCTATGGTACTTGTTTACTTACAAAGGAAATGCCTTCCCTTTTTATCGGGATTTATGCCTTGGTTCTAGTCGCCAGCCCCTGGCCTTTGGAAGGCGGGCTTGGGGTAGTCACGACACGGGCCCCAAGGACGGGTCGTGACAAATTGGTATCAAAGGAGTTCGGTTCTACCGTAGACTCTGAACATTCTTCTATGTGAAGAAATAGTGTTAAGCGTATTGGGTGTGGTTATTAGTCCAGGGAGTCTAGTGTTGGTGCAGTAGCTGACGTATCTATACACCAGGGCCCTGACTTCTGATTTCCGACTTAAAACACGAAAACATTGATTGCATGTGTGTTTCATGTTTTCTTTGTGATTACTTTGTGTCAGTTCACCAGGTATACTGTTCTGACAGTGGTGCACCTGTTTCCTTTTCAGGATGGCCCCACGACGGTAGCCAGCTAGGTTTCTGAGAGTCGAGCGTGACGACAGCCCACCGAGCGATGATGCCTCGGTGCAGGGCCCTTTGTCAGTAGTGGCACCGACGATATCCCTACCCGCTGATCCACTGATGCTTCCAGCCCTAGCCGCTGACGATGCATGTCGCCTCAGCACACTGAATGAGTTCCAGCCCCATCGACCACCTTGGTTCCACGGGGAGACGGACCCCCAGGCAGCCAGGGACTGGCTGGAGGCAGTGGTACGTGTGTTTCGGTTAGTGAGGACACCTGTAACACCCTGAGCTTCCATGATATGCTTCTCATTCAATAATGTAATAGCTTGCATTGTACGCAACATCGAGTTCTAACACACTGAAACTAATCAAAGTAGCCGTTATAAATAGTAATAACCACTTTTTAAATTTATAGAAATTTTATATTTCACAATGGACTTCATTTTTGTATTCCTAATATTGAAATTAGCCTATGTTGAATTTTTTGTAATTTTCTGAGAACTTGAAAATTTTTATGAATAGTGAAAAATACTTAAAACAACTTTTTTAATAAAAATAATTTATAGTGATAAGTTATACTATTGAGTGGTTTTAAAGTATAATTAGAATATATTTTTACCATTTTATCCAATGGTGTTCATTAGAATTAATTTCACTTTTAAATTGGACATAAACAATTGTCAATCTTTTGATATAAATTGTTTCTTAAAAACACGCTATTTGTTGTGACAGCGGGAATTAATTATAAAATTAATTAATGAAAATTATATCCTTGGAATTTAATAAAATAGACATCATTTTTGAATTCGGAATATTAATTATAGATTTGGGTGAAATTTTGGCATTGTTCTGAAAAACTTCAATTTTTGATGAATAGTGAAACCACTAAGTGGTAGTTAAATAAATGATTTTTCGTTTAAATGAAATATTACCACATCTGTGATTTGATATTCAAAACTCTGACATACATGGTTGTCATTAAGAAGTAAAATGTGGTTCAATGAGATTAAAATAATTTTTTCGTGAATAGTAACTTTTAAGTTCTTAATCGCGATTAGAGGTAATTAGTGTAGTTTAAGGTAAAAATAATGTTTTAATAATATGATATGAGCTTGACACATGTCCTACCCTCATTGTATGTGTCATGGACGACCAAGAAAATCCATGGGTCAACTTGGGGACCCCATGGAGCAACTTTAGTTGGAAAATGACATAAATACCTTTTATTTAATGTTAAAGAAAAAAATGACACAAACATGAAATGTTTTACTAAAACAATTTTTACATGGGGTTATACAAGTCATATTTTTGATTATAAATATTCATTGGAAATATAAAAAGATTTCCTACATCATAGTTTTTTTTATAATTTTTAGACATTAATAAATTAAATTATTTATGACATCATGATGATGCAGCGATGACCTCATTATTTAATGATTTAAATAAAATGAGAAGATAATGTAAAATCAAAGGCTTACACTTGTCCAAAGCCTATTGTATGAGGATATTTAGAACCCTTATCACCTTAGACTATAATTATACAAGTGTGAGACCTTTAGAATCTGAAAATCATTGTATAATAGAATAAAAATTCATTACTTTCCAAAAGTGCCCCTCCTCTCCACTTATAAAAGGCCCCTACCACTCCCACCTTATTCACACCTTCAAGCCATTTGGTTCGGCCAACCTCTTCCCAAATACTCTCCCAACATCCCTCAATTACTCTTAGAAGCCTCACATTGGGCAGATTTTTTCCCAAGGGAGCCTTTGTCTCAAATCAAAAAGAGTTACCCGATTTTTTAGGAAATGTCTTCTCTAATGTTGTTTTGTTTTATTTTGCTTATCCAACCCCTTAAACTCTTTTCATTCCTTTATTTTGTAACAACACCAGTATATAAAATATACTAGGATGTTGTTATGATAAGTATTTGGTGTACACTTACACACACCTTCGTCTAATGGTTAAAGAACATACAGTTTCTTTGGGTGGCGAAATACTGCCTCACGAAACAATGATTGTTCAAATTCTTTTAACACCTTTAATGGTGGCCATTTTGATGACACTATTTTCATATATTATATATATATTATGTTTATGTTTTCCTTATGCTTCTGTATTTCTAATTTATGGCATACATTATGATTTCTATTAAGGGTAAACGCGATAATTTCGTTTTAGGAAGTACGGACTACCGCCCCCTCAAAGTGATGTGAATCGTTAATGCCATATGTGGGATGTATAAAGGATGAAGTAAATGATATTATATATGATATTATACTGTAACTATATTATACTTTTATATAATTATGATTTCAATGAATTAAATACGAAATAGAAATGAAAGTAGAGTTCATGCGTACGTACGGCTTACCGTCTCCAAGAACGGTGCATTTCATTTCTTACCTCTAAATGTTACGTAATATTATGAATGAATGTATATAATGGATATATATGATATATATGACATATAAATCATGAATATAATTCTTGAGATAATGGATATTCTACCACATAAACAAATTGTAATTATAAGAAGTTTATTGTTGACTCAAGTACCAAAGATCGACAAAATGACCGTTATTAACTTAAATAATTACATAATGTTCATAACATGGTAATAAGTGATATAAAAGGAATAATGAACAAAAAAAGGTTCTTAAATAAATAGAAATTAACTCTAGTTTATTATTCAGGAGGTTAAAGAACGGTCGAGTCAGGACAAGACGCAAGGTATGGGAACTTCTTAACCCAATTTCCATTCTTTGGGTTAATCTCCAACTTTCAAATTATGTCATGATATTATTATGTCTTATTTTGTATTTTTAATTTCTTTATGTGTACCTATAGTTAATATACATAATAGATCTATTTTATTTTAAAAATGATCTTTTTAAGGACTTCGTCTCAATCTCCTTTCATTGAGGCATATTTGGTTTTATACACAACTTTTCTTTATACGGTGTATGAACCGCTTTATCTTTTACATTTATTCAAAAAGAATCTTTTTTATACAAAGCGTTTTACTAAACGACAAAAAGAAATGTTTTTTTGTCGTATGTATGTGGCGACAACGAATTCTCCGCCGTTATTACACCATTGAAGCTTCCCATACACGCTTATAAGGATATTTTCAAAATAAAAGTTTTCTTTTATAATTATGTGACTTTTAAATGATTTCTAAAAAAATAGAGAAATATTTCTCTCAAATATATGAAAATCCAGTGAAAATGTATACGTATTTAATGCAAGCTTAAAAATGTTTTCAAAAAACCCGACTCTCAAGTGTGGTAGATAGAAAGGGATTGGGTGTGGACCCATCATGGCCTGTAATTTGTCAAGCAGTCTCAGAATTAGTTATTTTATTTTTAGAAGCTTGCATAATGTTTTCAGAAAAACACTGGAGTATATTTTAGCAATTTTAAACGTATGTATATTCTAAAAAAATTGCATCTGTAGGTCTCATGAGACAACTAGATGTGGAATTGGCCGAGGCCCTTTCCCCATTTGATTTGTGATTTTGGCCGAGGCCTGAATCATTTTAGACGTCTTGGCCGAGGCCTTGAAGAAATGTTTCAGAATGTCTGGAATTATGCATTCCATCATTATGAAAGTGGTTATTGATATTTCATGTGATTATTCGACCAGTAGAATATCCATGTGAAGAAGTAAATGGCATTATGTCATTTTACATTTGCCATATTATGTTGATGTTCATGTTTAAAAGGCTTTTGTTTTAGTTATACATTGCCTTACATGTTTATGTTTATTTATGAAATATTCCTCAATATTTTTATCCTTACTGAGCATCTGAGCTCACCCCTTTCAATGTTTTAAAATTTTCCAGGATGTGAATAAGTATTTTATGAATGACCTGCAGGGATATTCAGAAGAGGATATGAGTGTGGACTATGAAGACTTTGTTATTAGTTTTTAACTTTATGATGTAATGTAACATTTATGAATGTATCTAGTGTTTCCAAGGCTACTAAACTAATCGGTCATTCGAGACATGATCTTTTGTGATCATGCCAATGTTACAAAGTAATGCACCGACTCTGGGTAGTTGGGGTCGGGGCGTTACAGTTGGTATCAGAGGCAGTTTAGTACTAACCTTGGAAGCTAGATTTAGATAAAATCTGATTAGAGCACATAGCCTGAAGATATAATTTAAGGATTAGTATAGAAGAACTTCCTATAATTTTGGTATTATAGAGATTTTGTGAGTTTTCTGAGCAATACGTCCCTGTCTGGATACGAGAAAGTAGAGGAGGCTCTGGCACATATGTACCTAGGGGTGAAACCTGAAAATACTGCTTTGAGCTAGACTCGAACGGGAACTGGTGCACGACAACGGGCCTTGCTGCACTCATGGTTACGATACTCCCGGGGGATATGCTTTGGATAATTCTCATTTTCTTTATAAACCACTATGAAGGGTTATGAGTATATACTTCCTCAAAGAAAACATTTTTATGGATTATATCCATAAATAGTTCAATTTATGTTAACTATCTTACATGTATGGAATTATGTATTTTGATTGATAAACTAATATAGTTTATCCCTTTGTTTAGAAATGGCGCCTAGTGGAAGGAATGGAAACTGTATCATTGCACGCACTCCGTGTAGGGATTTCCCTCCTGCTCAAGATAATTATTGTGGAGCTGGAGATACAACTGGTGTTGATCAACTTATTACCATACTGGGACAACTCACTCAGGTTATGAATAATAACCTTACTCGTATGGAGCACCCTGATCCGCAACGTGGAGGATCAATGTTGGACCGCTTCATGAGGCAGAAACCACCAACATTTAATGGGGGTACAAATCCATTAGTAGGTGAGCAATGGATAAACTCCTTATAGAAAATATTTCACACCTTGGGGAGTAGGGAAAGGGAAAAGGTTATCATGGCAGGTTACCGCCTCACTGGAGATGCTGATCAATGGTGGTCATTGATTCAAAACACAAAAGAAGATGATGACATATCGAATATGGAATGGAGGGAGTTCAAAGCTCTTTTCTTAGAAAAATACTTTCCTCATGACCATAGAGCAGACATGGAAAGGCAATTTCTGAGTCTGAAACAAAAGGAGGATGATACTGTCGCAAATTATGAGGCCAACATTACAAGGTTAGTAAGGTATGCAGCATATTATATACATAACCCAAGATGTAAGATTGATCGTTTCTTTTATGGGTTAAAACCATTTCTTCGTCGATCTTTAGTATCACAATCGTTCTCAACAAACGAAGATATTGTCTCATGTGCTAGCAAGATAGAAAAGGAATTATCTAAGTCTTATGACAACAAAGTAAAGCAAGAGAAGAAGAGAACGGTGGAACAAGGGACAGATAAAGGGAAAAAGGGAAAGAAGGATTTTCCATTATGTAATAATTGTGGGAAGAATCACCCTAGTAATTGTCTAAAAGGAATGGGAGTTTTTTATAAATGTGGGGAAAAAGGTCACCAGGCGCATGATTGCATGGGAAAGAAAGAGGCTATCAATGTTGAATGATACAATTGTAGGGAAATGGGGCATTATGCAAATGAATGCCCTAAGCGTCAGGGAAACTTACCTCAGAAAAGGCCAAGGGATCAAGGAAAATCTTATGCTGTTACTATAGTTGAAGAAAAATAATTAATGTATTGGTTCCTTTGGACTCATGGATTATATTCTGGTTATTAGAATAATGGGATATATATATATATATATAAGGATTGTACTGCAGTACTTGTTTATTTCAGTAAGGATTTAATATGATAAAGGTAATTAT